>CM065140.1:20847500-21427500 GCA_033026305.1 Cirrhinus molitorella | reverse complement strand
AATGAAAAGCTATTCTGATTGACTCATTCCTGCAATTGTTTGCCAACCTATTTTGTCACTAAAACACTTCATTTATCTCTGTTTGACAGAACTACGGGCTGGAGACTGAAAACCTGAAAACTCTCTCTCACAAGCTCAATGCCTCCGCCAAAAACCTGCAGAACTTCATCACGGGCCGCAGACGCAGCGGTCATTACGACGGCCGGACGACCCGCAAGCTGCCCAACGATTTCCTCACATCTGTGGTGGACCTCATCGCTGCTGCTAAGAGCCTTCTGGCCTGGCTGGATAGGTTAGTCCTGCTAAGAGCCGCATACACAACAAATCAATACATGATTTAATACTCACTTAATATAAATACACACATATTCGATTTAATTGAATTCAAATTCAACCGCAATGATGTGTCAAGTTTTTAAAGCCTTACTTATTGGAGTGTAGCCAGATGCAGTGCCCTTTCCTTTAGAGTTGGGTTTCCTCTGAAAAGCGCTAGAGAAAAGGTTATTTGATATCAAATAAAGATTTAAAGTTTGACCTTAGGTTAATAGGGTTTTTTGAGCTCCAGGGTCTTCTGTCATCTTTCTTTGTTGATAGTCAGATGAATTCTGACTATCACGTTCAAGGACCGGAAAGGTTGAGGAAGAAATTGTTGAATACAGTCATTATTTTATGTGATGCCACATGGACTATTTTAATGATGTCCTAATTATGTTTTTGAGCCTTGAATGTGGTAGTTGTGTTGCTGTCTATGCAGGGTCAGAAAGCTCTTGGATTTCATAAAAAATATTTTAGTTTGCATTCCAGAGATGAACGAAGGTCTTACGGGTTTGTAACGACATGAGGGTGAGTAATTAATGACAGATTTTTCATTTTTAGGTGAACTTTCCCTTTAAGATGCATTCCTGCATCAGCATCCTTTGTTGTTTCTCATCCTTTGTTAAACCTTCCCGTGCCGTTGATTTTGGGCTTACGTTCAAGGATGCAGCTGTGATTCCTGGAGTGTTATTCCAGGAACAGCAGAGGCTGTTGATCCAGGAACATTTCCTGTTTGTGTAAATCATGTCATGCATGGTCTTCCCTCCAGTCAAGGGATGGCACTGAGAATTAGAGTGACACTTTTGTGTGGAAGGGTGGGCAGAAATTACAGACTTGGGGGTCTCTTGTGTAGTGTGTGCGAGGTCAGCTTTTGTCTGCTCAAATTCAATCATGTTGATTTGTGTTCCTTCCCTCAGCAATCAGGTACAAAGATGAGTGAAGAGGCGGACTTTTTCTCTCTCAGTCACTTCAGCTTCTTTCGGTTCAAGGTTTGAACCACATGGCTTCTGTTCATGTACGATTGTCTTTAGATTGCGATTTCTTTATGATGTATTGATGAGCAATGCTTCAGAAAGAGCGAGATGTGAGGAAAGTGATGTTCCCATCACCCTGTTTTAATGCGCATTTTGAAGCATCGAATCAGAAACGAGTGATGGCATATTTTTAATAAAAATCCTTTAGTTCGCAAAACGTTTTTAACAATATTATATTAACAATAGTTTATTTATTGATTCCAGATTTCAATAACTACTCACTTTTCTATCATATATTATATTATTGCAATATATTGAATATTGCAAGTTCTGCTTATTTGTCACCAAGATAATGTTGTCTAGCTAGCTAACTTAAAAGGTAATTTTATTGAATTAGCAAACAATTATTTTATAGACTTGAAAGCAATAGTAAGAACAGTCAGTAATGTTTTGCAGCATATTTCATTGTTTTAATCATGTATATATAGCTATATAAATTCCAGCTTGTTAATTTTTTTTGTCAAGAAAATTTAGCTAAATTTTTTATAGTTAAAAAAATGAATTACTAAAAATGTTTTTGCAAATAATATCACAACATTAACATTTAATTTACTTTAAAATATAATTTATTTTTGTGATTCAGCGCTGAATTTTCATTTTCATTTTTCATTTATTCAGCGAATACAGAATTTTTATATGCTGATTTATTATCAATGTTAAAAACGGTTGTGCTACTTTTTTTTGGAACATGTGATACTTTTTTTCAGGATTCTTTGAAGAATAAAAAGTTAAAAAGAACAGCGTTTATTCAAAATAGAAATCTTTTCCAAAAATATAAGTCTTTACTATCACTTTTTATAATTTTAACAAGGATTTGCTGAATTAAAGTATTAATTTCTTTCAAAAAAAGAAAGAAAGAAAAATATTACTGACCCCAAACTTTGAACAGTACTGTATATTGTTACAAAATTTTTTTTTAAATAAATGCTGTTCTTTTTAACGTTTTATTCATCAAAGAATCCTTTGTGACATTGAAGACTGGAGTAATGATGCTGAAAATTTAGCTTTGGAGCACAGAAATAAATTACATTTTGAAGTTTTAAATTGCAATAATATTTCACAATATTACTGTTTTTTTTTTTGTATTTTTAATCAAATGAACGCAGTCTTGATGAACAGAAAAGACTTCTTTAAGTTGAGACCTGACAACAATGTGTAAAACAAAGCTGAGAGAGTACACAAATTTATTGCCGTTGTACTTCGTCATCTCTCATTTGCTCAAGTTTCTTCAGCTCTCATTGCAAATTAATCGTTTCAGTTACTTTGTTGCTGCAAATCACTGTCAGTATTAAACACCTCATAAGACGCTTAAGTTATAGACTCTAGTACTGCAGTATTTGTGCTTTTCATTTTGGAATGAAGGTAAATCAGGCGAATGGTTTGTGTTGAATGATCCATTTGGCACCCAGCTGCTTGATTCGGTCCAGCTCCCTCTGGTACTGAGCCTGGCTTAAAGCTCTAGACTGGGACAGCACTGCACAGTAGGATTCTTTCCATCAGACGGCATTTGATATCCTCTCAGCCTCACCCTGCTGAGAACACTATCTCTCTATTGCTGTGCCCGGGCACCCGCCACCCCGCTGTCTGATCTTAGGCCTGAGAGCAGTCCATATCACACACAGTTCACATTGGCACAGTCTGGATTGGGATCAAGCTAAGAGGACTAATCCGTATCAGTTTGCTGACTAAGGTGAACTTATAGCCAGTCAGTGTTTGGGTTAGGGAGGTTTCAGTGTCCATAATCAGGAACGTACGTTGTAGGAACAAGGCCACCAGCTGGGAGGGGTGCCTCGTTCCCCTCGTTCATTAATGCTGGCCTAATTACGCTCCCCGGCCTCTCTTCTCTGCCAAAAGAGTCCCCAGTAGAGCTGTCGTCTCCCCTGCAGACATAGTGGAAGAACAGAAGGAACTCTGAGAGAGAGGGAGGAACGGAGTTACACTAACTCAGGTGAATGGAGCTGAAGCCAAGAGACATTATGACTGACTTGAGAGTCTCTGTCCCTTAAGTGTTATTGGTTGATATCCATCCAGGCTGACACAGGCTCTCCTCTGCTACTTGCCAAGTCTGTGATCATCATTTTAATGGTTTCTGGCTGCTTCTGTTGGGTTTGTGGTGGGCTTTCCCTCATTTGCATTCCCTGTGGGTGGAGTTCCAGGTGGGAGGGGCTTATTGGAGTGCAAAGGAGGTTCCGTCAATAACATTAAGAAGCATGATAGATCATAGTCAGAGCTCATGCCATATTGACTGTTGATAAATCAGGCAAACAAACATTGATATTGCTTTTTTCCATTTAAAATTCGTGAAAAGACAAAATGTTCAACCTCCAGATGTAGCGAACACACTGTGCTTCTATTCCTCAAAGGCTCAATTTCATTTGTGCCACTTTGAATTTGGCATCTCTAACCAAGGCTTATTGGTTTTGATCTTAGCTCAGCTGTTTTCACATTTATTCCTCATCAAATTCTGACCTGAATAAGCATTTTAAAATTCAAAGTAAATACACTTGAAATAAATTGATTATATTAAATGCTAGAAATAAATTTATGCATCACAACATATATGTGTGTGTGTGTGTGTGTGTGTGTGTGTGTATGTTGCCTTAAATGATGCCTAAATTTACTTCTAGCATTTAAAGTAATCCATTTATTTATATATATATATATATATATATAGGAAAAGAGTTAATGTTTGAAAAAGTGTGATAGGATCTATAAAAAAATCTAAAAATATATCAAGTAAATATATTATAATTATGTTAATATATAAAATATTAGGGCTGTCAGTCGATTCAAACTTTTAATTGAATTACTGGATATGGTGATTAATTAATGTTAATATTTAATATTAATTGCACATCAAATTTGGCTGAGAAATTACTCGCAAAAAAGCCATTATTGTGTTACATGAAAAAAAAACATAAAAATGACATTACAAACAGTAGCTTTAGAAAAAAACTCTTCTTCTTTTAATTTAAAATTTTTGGGTGTACTATATCTTCAATTAGTGCTTTATGGATTTTTTATTAATATGTAAATCAAAATTATTGTGTAATGAAATTATACTCTAAATAAGAAACTAAAACTGCCAGTAGGTAGCAGTAAATGTCTTAATTAATAAGTAATTGAGTTAATAATTGATTCATTTGATTCATTCAAATGCTGATTAATTTAAGAATGAAGTATGTGGCTCTTTATGAATGGGCCTTTGAATCATTGGTTCACCCGATTCGTTGAGTCATTCAGTTATTCATTTGATTTGTTCATTCATTAAATTCGTTCAAGTGGCTGATTCATTCAGGATCATGGCTCTTTTTTTGAATGGGCCATTGAATCACCCGATTCATTCAAAAGGCAGATTTATTTAGAAATTTTGTGATGCTTGGAGATGTTCTGTGGCTTTAATAGGTAAAATTTTAGTTGGCAAAACTGAGCAAAAAACATATTGTGTCTAATATATAACGCAATATTAAGTTCTTAAGTATTGAACTGTTGTATAAAATCAATATCTCATTTGCACTCATGCCACTCATGCTATAAAATATATATTAGCTGATTGGATCAGTATTGACCAATAACTGTCAAACTACCTATTATGCATATCAGCCTCAAATTTCTTGAATGGTACACCACTAGTTGCCTATATTAACTTGTAATGCTGTGATAATTCTTACTTGGATAAAGGTTTTTGACACTTCCTTGAAGCTCCAACAGTAGAGCATGGCAACAGTGACACCAAGGTCATGGGTTTGATTCCCAGGGAATCTGTGAACTCCTTTAATGTATACCTTGAATGCAGTGTATGTCTCTTTAGATAAAAGCATCTACTAAATGCGTAGATGTAAATGCCCTGACATTAATAGCGCTAATGCGTTTTCATTGATTTGGTAAGATAGAAGCTAAAAGTATTTGGATTCTCTCTCTGAGTGTAAAAGGATCTTTGGAAGTGAAGATAGACAGCAGTGCATAAGCCATTACAAGAACACACCAGCTCTCAGACACTCATGCATTGATTGAAAAACTGGAGCATGAGGATGAGGTGAAACTTTAAGGCCTGGCCTACAGGAGATAATAGTGGTCTTTTTTACCCAACTGACGGATTTCCTGTCAGCCTGGAGCCGTCGTGTCCAGATGGCAGCGTGCGCTCAAATGCTTCTAAAGAGCAAAGGTTGGATGTAATGAAGTCTACTCAGTCCTGGAGAGGATTGAGTGAGCTGCATAGATTTCAGCGTCTCTCAGTCTACCTCGGCTGACTTGGTTTTGAACTTCTCGCCGCTATCTTTTCCTTGTCTGTTTCTCACAGTTTGTCTTTTTTTCTTCCCCTCCATCCCCTCAGGTTTTTTCAGACATTTCTTGTGAAATCTCTGACCGCTGCGTCCGTGCTTGCTGACATGTGTCCTTGAACCAGGGTCAGACGCTGTCGGCGTACTTATCTGCCGCAAAGTGATATTTGGGAGTCAAGCGAAGCCGCTGACATTTAGGAGGGGAGTTTTGAAGGAGGATTTGGTATTCGCCGAGAGCCGCATCCCAAATCCTGTTTAGTAAAGCGAGTTTAGTGTGTTCGGGTGGTATAAGAGTGCTTGTGAGGTCTTTGAATGAACGATTTTTTGCCCAGCGGTGAAAGATTGTTAGAGTTTCTTAAATTGTGAGGGGCTTCTGGGCGTGCGTCAGCTGGTGTTCCCAACGGTCTTAGAGGAATATTTAGAGACACGATGGAAACGATGAACCAATGTTCCTACAGCCCTGTATATATAGCACACAGCCTCAATACACACGACCCACATTCACATTTCATCACTCACAGGAAGAGAGAAACTGGGTCTGGAGTATGTTGACGGTCAATAGGGATAACGTATGCTACAGCACATATCTACAATTTGCAAACACACTCAAATTTTCCATCTTGTGGGTCTGGCTGTAAGAATAATCTAATGGTTAATTCCAGGTGTTACTTTTTTTGCAGGTCACCGTTTGCTGCCGTAACAGATTATTCTGTGACCAGGAACAACGTCATCCAGCTGTGCCTGGAACTCACTACCATAGTACAGCAGGTAATGGCATTCACCAACCAAATCAAATAGATATCACACATTGACAGTCTTGTAAGAGATGCTACAAACACATTGATATTGACACATTGACACTTATGATCTAAAAAAATTGAGAGTGTAATTCATGGAAATATTTTATGTAGGTCATATATGGCTCTCCTCTAGGCATGGAGAAGGACATTCAGTGTGGATTTAGCTCTGAGGTTGAGTTAAATGGTGCATTCTGGAGTTTTTAATCTTTTTTTTTTTTGTGAGTGATTAAAAAATATAAAATACCGAGGCAGCTATATATTTTTTATGTATAACATAATACATTAGTGTGGGTTTCAGTTTCCAAAATTAAATATTTAGTTTTTGAATGATTAAAAAAGTTAAGTTATCTAGTAAACTATTTACTTGTTTTTATTAAGATTAAAACTTTTTCCTCTTAATATTAAAATCTAGTGTAGTGTATTCTACTGTCATTAGAATAAAAATTATATTGTTGTTTATCAAATAATTCCTTTTCAGCCTCTTACTATGAAATTTGAATTTGTAAATTTGTGATTGTTAATGCAAATTTATCTAAATACACTACTGTTCAAAAGTAATAGGTAATAAATTAGTAAAGGGTAATTCATTTATTTATTTATTTATTTATTTTTATTATTGTTTTAAATCTCAGGTCACCAAGGCTGCATTTATTTGATTAAAAATAATAAAACAGTAATATTGTGAAATATTAATTTATAAAAATTTTGTCTATACTGATTTGTCAGTTTACTACATTTAATACTTTTTAAATTTTTCAGGTGATGGCAAAACTGAATTTTCAGCAGCCATTACTCCAGACTTTGGTATCATTTCATACTCCGGGAAGAAAAAAAAAAAAAAAAAAAAAAAAAATATATATATATATATATATATATATATATATATATATATAAACTATTAATTACACTAATTTAAGTAAAAAATATATATTAGCTGAAAAGACAGAAGTGTTACCAATGTCAATATAAAGTATATTTCTGTTACATATTTTTATAAATGAAAAATTACTGAGCGCATGTTTAAAGAGAACCCCATGTATTAAGACTTGTATGGCTTAATATAACATGAATTATGTCTCTTACTGAAACCAATGATAGATTTGCATTATTTAAAAATCCCCAATGTTTTATACATATTTTTTTACTATGGGTGGCACCATTAGTTTGATGATGTGAAATGGTGGCACTCTGTGAGCTACTGACGCTACCTGTTGCTATTTTTACCACAACAAAACTATATAAATAATACTAATACTATAAATAAAATACTAATATGATGCCACATTGTGTGTTTTTAGTTGTATTTGTATGTTATTTTTAGTTGAAGGGCAACAAGAGAAGCGATGTAAGTCTACTCTAGCGATAAGAAGAGGAGAAAAGAATGGGAAGATGCCTGTTTGGATGAATAAAACTTCCTAAAGACCTGCGTCTTTGTTCTCACCACTTTAGGCTTTTACAGCTACTGAAAGAGTTTACAAATGGCAGAGACAAGAAAGCTAGATGCCATCCTGGCAGGATGTAAACATGTCAATGCTTGTCATGACACTGCAGCCACTGAAAGAGTTTCTCAGCATGGATTTCACTCGATATCTGGGGCATTTAGACTTTATGTGGAAAAAAACAATGGTAGGGCATTTGGTTTAAGCCTACACTTATATCCATTGCCACCTGTAAGCTCTTTCAGGAGCTGTGGTCATCATATCATTATTTTATTTTCTGAGTTGTGTTGCGGTAAAAAGAGCAACAGGTAGTGCCAGTACCTCACTGAGTGCAACTATTTCACATCATAGAAATAGTTCTGCTGGAAGCAGGAAGGGAAACATGATCAGTGTGAAGCTTCCATGTCAGACAAAAGAGAAATACGAGAAAGGAGAAGGATTCAAGGCCCCTGCAGTGACGTGCATGTGTGTGTTTGTGTACCCAGCAGATTATTTCTAGTAGGGTCAAAAGATCATGGCCAGCAAGAGCAGCATTAAATGGATGAGTCTGTCACATTCAGCTGAGCCTGAATGCTGCACACAATCTCTCTCTTAATCCAGGACAGATTACAGCATTGAAGCCAGAGATCTGGGTCTAATCTGAACTAATGCAACTAGTATTCAGTGCTCAAGACCAGCAGGGGTTCCATCCCCAAATCAGTCCCTGAGAGATTAGTCAAAATGGACCGTATTTCTCTCCTTCCTATATAGCAGGTGTGTTTTAAGATGGTTTCTACCTGATCCAAGCCGGTAATTAACTGATCCAAAATAATCCAAACTGGTTTAGCTGACCAGATGGACCACCAGCTGGTTGGGACCTGACTGAGTTGGTAGACAATCTTGTACCAGTCTAGCATGTTCCAAAAACCTGCTTGACCATCTGATTTCTCCGTCAGGGCACTTGACCAATTTGGTCACTGGTATTCTATAACTGGCCACTAGTCAAACATGTAAACAAGCTTCAATGTCAGTGGTACCCATTACTATACTATTGCGCTGTAACTTACTTAGTGTTTGTCATGTGGGTGTGTTTTTCTCTCTCATTGTCTGGCATAGTGTGGTGTTTACTTAAAATTAAAGTAATATTGCATCCAAAAATGAAAGTTTCTCATTAAATTGCTCCTCATGTTTGTTCCAAACATGCTTTCTTTTGTGGAACTCGTCTGTTTTCAATTCAGTGAAAGTGAACAAGGTCTGTGGCTGTTCTAAGATCCAAAACTATTAAAAAAAGGTCATAGAAGAGTCCATATGACTCGTGCACATATATTCCAAGTGTCAAAAGCAATACTGATGGTTTGTGTTAAACAGACCAAAATTTTAAAAGGATAGTTCACCCAAAAAAGAAAATTCTGTCAGTAATGACTCACCCTCATGTCGTTTATCTTAGGAACACAAATTAAGATATTTTCTATGAAATCCGAAGGCTTTCTGACCCTGCATAGACAGCAGCACAACTGACACGTTCAAGGGCAAGAAAATTAGTAAGGACATTAAATCGTTAAAATAGTCTGTTCAACTGTAATGTTATAAAGCTATGAGAATACATTTTGTGTGCAAAGAAAACAAAAATACTGACTTTATTTAACAATTTCTTCACTTCTGTGTCACTCTTTGACACGTGTTCACAAGAGTACCTCGACTTTTTGGGCCTTGAACATGTCAATTGCATTGCTGTCTATGCAGGGTCAGAAAGCTCTTGGATTTCATCAAAAATATCTTCATTTGTGTTCCAAAGATAAATGAAGGTCCTTTAATATTGTTAGATTGTTTTGCAGTGTTCAATTTGTGAGTTTTTTTTTTTTCATAAATCATTTAATCCAATTTACAAAGACATTCTAAATAAAGCACACTAATCTGGAACTTGAGTTCAGTTTACTATCTATATACATAAAATTTCAAGTATACTGACATTTAAAAGTTTGCGGTTGGTACATTAAAAAAATGTTAATGGCTTAATATATTTACACACACACACACACACACACACACACACACACATACATTTACAATAGAAGTCGAAATTAGAGAACAACCTGCAATTTCCTAAATTTCAAGGTCACTGCTTAGTATTATTTGAAGTTATTCTAACAGGAGTATAAGAGCAGTTTTTAAGCAAATTTCATAAATTAATTGCACAGTATAAAAAGCTTAAATGAGATATTTGAAAAAGAACTCAAAATGATCAAAATTATAGAACACTAAATACCTCCAAGTTAAAGGGTTACTCCACTCCAAAATAAAATTTTTGACATTAATCATTTACCCCCATGTCGTTCCAATACGTAAAAGCTTTGTTTATCTTTGGAATGCAATTTAAGATATTTTGGATAAAAACTGGGAGGCGGTCACATCTGAGGCATTTTGTCTGTATGTATATTTCGTGGTCTGTTCATGAACTCATGAACGCTTGCAGGTAGTGACACAGAAGAGAAGAAAAAGTTAAATATAGTCAATATTTTGTTTTCTTTGCACGAAAAGTGTTATAGTCGCTTCATAAAATTCAGATTGAATGATGGCAGATGGACTATATTGACGATGTCTTTTAATATTTTTCTTGGCCTTGACAGTTTTAATTACTTGGCAGTCAATGGGACAGTCACAATTGTGTTCCGAAGACTAACAAAGTTTTTACAGGTTTGGAACGACATGGGGGTAAGTGATTAATAAAAAAAAAACATTTTGGGGTGGATTAACCTATTAATTATATGACAAACCTTATTTACCGACAGCGTTTCACGCTTGATGTGAAAGCACCGTTTGTTGGCAATTTTTCAATTTTTGGCATCGCGCCCAGTGTGAAACAGCCTTAAAGAATAAGTTCACTTTCAACAAAAACTAAAATTTATAAAAAATGTACTCACCCCCTTGTCATCCAAGATGTTCACATCTTTCTTTCTTCAGTGGTAAAGAAATTATGTTTTTTGAGGAAAACATTTTAGGATTTCTCTCCATATAATGGATATGTATGTTGCCCCCAAGTTTGAACTTCCATAATGCAGTTTAAATGCAGCTTCAATGGGCTCTAAATGATTCCAGACAAGGAAGAAGGGTCTTATCTAGCGAAATGATCTGTCATTTTCTAAACATATTGACAATTTATATACTTTTTAACCTCAAATGCTCGTCTCGTGTCTGCGATGCGTATGCAAAGTCTGTGTGATCCAGGCCAGTTTAGTTAGGGTATGTCAAAAAACTCCCATCTAGTTTTCGTCTTCAACTTCAAAATCATCCTACAATGCTGCAGAACTACCAATCTAGTGCTTACAAAGTGAACATACAAAGAAGATCAAACGCTCTTTACAAAAAAAAGGTAAAACAGCATTGTAGGATGATTTTGAAGTTGAAGACGAAAACTAGATGGGAGTTTTTTGACATACCCTAACTGAACTGGCCTGGATCACACAGACTTCACATACGCGTCGCAGAGACAAGACAAGATGAGCATTTGAGGTTAAAAAGTATATAAACTGAATTTGTTGATCGTTTTGCTAGATAAGACCCCTTTTTCATCGGCTGGGATCATTTAGATCTCTTTGAAGCTGGATTTTAACTGCACTATGGAAGTTAATTATATGGAGAGAAATCCTGAAATGTTTTCCTCAAAAAACAATTTCTTTATGACTGAATAAAGAAACACATGAATATCTTGAAGGACAAGAAAAAATCTGAACATTTTTGTTTTCAAACCCTTTTTAAGTTGACTAAATCTCTGTGACAGGAGGTTGTGCAGATGAAAGCCAGTGGGAGGACCCTTTCAGCCATTGCAAGAGAAGTTGGTCATTCCAAATTAGTGATTTCTCGAATATTGCAGGTTTGCAATGACACTAATTCATTCAAGTCCCCACAAAATGCTGGTCATCCACATAAGACAAGTACACAAGTAGACAGGATAATGTGGAGACTCTTAATGGGAAATCGTTTCAACGCTGCAGCTGGAATTGCTTGCTAGTTTAGTGCTGAATGGGGTAAAGTCTGGGAAAACTGTCTCTGCTCGTTTAAGAAAAGTTGGACTGATAGTGGAGTGACCAAACCTCTCATCAGCAGAAAAAATCTCTTATAGCTCACCAAGGCTGCAATTATTTGATTAAAACACATTTAAACAGTAATATTGTGAATATTACATTTTAAAACAACTATACAATTTTTTTATGATACTTTTATTGTGATTTTTAAAGCTTGAAAGCTCCAGTCCCTTGTCCAATTTCCATTTTCTTTTGTGTAAAAGAAGGAATTCATTTGGATTTGGAACAACGTGAGGGTGAATAAATCATAACAGAATTTATTTTTTTTGAACACCATGCTGTAGCATTAGAATGTGTCTTATGTGTGCCTCCAGTTCTAAAGCCACACATACGCACACCACAAATATGCAAACTGGCGTCCTGCGTGATGATCCATGGCTTGAGTGACAGCACTGGAGAATAGGTACAGAGATGCTCAGGGGTGCTCAGAAGGGAAGTGAATCGATGCGGTTTCATTTGCCGGGAACACTCTTTTCTTTCGCTCTCTCTCAAGGCCTTTGCTGTGCGAGTGTCTCAGGTGTGAGGGCTGGTTATTACTTTATTGTGATGAAAAAGAAGAGGTGCAGGTGAGAGCACCAAAGACGACAGAAAATAGGCTCTCTCTGTAACATGCTGCAGAGACGGAGACATATAGTTTCAACGGCCAAAGAAAAAGATAATCATGTCATCCTGCTGGGCATTGTTGGGTTTGGGAGGTCAGTGATGGATACAGGAAGCAAAGTGAGTGTTGCCATGGTGATGGCTTATGGCCAGAGATCAGTTTCTTCAGTATGCTTTCTTTAATGTTTTATAAATGCTCAATTGATCTGTATACACAAAACAAGGGTTTATGTCCGTCCGAGCTTGTTTGTCTGTCCTTGTAACAAATGTCCTCACAATGTCATTGGTTTTTCTGTGATAAAGCCATTTGCCATTCCAATAATAGAAACTATATAAGTGCTTTGGTTGATGTATATGATACATTGCAGGACTGTTAAGAATATTAAATTACTTTGCTCCTATAAGAAACAATCTGCTTCACAACAGCACTACATTATGCCTTATTCAGTAATGTTAAATGTCACTTTCATTATAATCAACTACTAAGCTTGCTCCCTATTAATTACATATTTGATTATGATTGAATTTGTTATGTATGTAAAATATTGTGTTTTGACCATTACATTAATGGCGTAATATTTAAATTATGTGTCAAAATAAAATAAAATAAGTTTTCAGTTTTTGGGAAAAGACTATGCTTATAAAGGCTACATTCATTTTCCTCATATGATTTAAAATAAAAGGATTTTATTGTTTTAATTGCTCCCTATCAATTACATATTATGATTATTAATATTTTTTATGTATTTAAAATATTGTGTTTTTACCATTACCTTAGTGGCGTAATATTTAAATTATGAGTCAAAATTAAATTAAATTAAATTAAATTAAATTAAATTAAATTAAATTAAATTAAATTAAATTAAATTAAATTACTTCAAAGAGGTTTTAAAAATGGTTCTATATTGAACAAAATATTTTTTGAAGTTTTCAGTTTTTGAATTTTGTATTTCAAATATTGTGTTTTTACCATTAAATTAATAGCTTAATATTTAAATTATGTCAAAATTAAATTAAATTAAATTTCTTCAAAGAGGTTTTAAAAATGGTTCTATATTGAACAAAATATTTTTTGAAGTTTTCAGTTTTTGAATTTTGTATTTAAAATATTGTGTTTTTTACCATTAAATTAATAGCTTAATATTTAAATTATGTGTCAAAATAAAATACAGTCTTCAAAGAGGCCTTGGTTCTTATCTGGAAAAAAAAAAATTATTATTTTTTTTTTTTGTTATGTATTTAAAATATATTTGTTTTACAATTACATTAATGGCTGAATATTTAAAATATGTGTCTTAAAATAAAATTAAATAACTAAAAAAAGTAATTAAATTTCATCAAAGAGGCTTTTAAATGGTTCTTATCTGGAATTTATTGTATTTTCTTTTTTCTTTTTTTTCTTTTTTTGAAGTTTTCAGTTTTTGGAAGAAGGCTTTATTATTATAAAGGCTGCATTAATTTTCCTCATATGATTAAAATAAAATAATTGTATTGATTTAATTGCTCCCTATACATTACATATTTGATTATTATTGTATTTGTTATGTATTTAAAATATAAAGTGTTTTGACCATTAATGTAAAAATAAAATAAAACCAAATACAGTCTTCAAAGAGGCTTAAAAATGTGTCTTATCTGGGTATATGTGTATATAAAAATTATTATTATTATTATTATTGTTATGTATTTAAAAAATGTGTTTTAACCATTACATAAATGGCTTAATATTTAAAATATGTGTCTTAATAAAATAAAATAATAATAAAAAAAAAATTACATTTCATTAAAGAGGCCTTTAAAAATGGTTCTTATCTGGATTTTTATTTATAGTCTTTATGCTTATAAAGGCTGCATTCATTTTCCTAATATGGTAATAATACAATTATTTTACTGATTTAATTGCTCTCTATCAATAATATTTGTTTTAACCATTACATTAATAACTTAATATTTAAAATCTGTCTTAAGTAGACTAAATAAAATAAATATTTTTTGGAAGTTGTTGTTGTTTTTTGGAATAAGTCTGTATGCTTATAAAAAATTTTTTTGGATGTACAACCTTAAAACTTGCAGCATAGACCACCTCAGTCCGTCAGCTGCTTCTAATGTAGACACATTAAACATCAGATTATGGTAGTTAATAATAATCAATGTACTAAATTGATGTTAATGACCAATGGACAAGGAAATAACTGTAGAAACTGTATATATCTTATTGTAAACGACACCTGCACAAACACAGTGCACACTGCAGGTTTGCTATTTCTCTGTGAACTTTCACAGCAGTCTCGGCCCCCAGCGGGAACCTCAGGAGCTCCTTGAAATGTCTCCATCAGAGCCTGAATGTTAAATTGAGCCCGGGGCTCTCCTCTGTTCAACCTTCCTATATTAGATCAGCATCTGAGAGAGAGAAAGAGAGAGAGACATTTCTGAACACAGTGACCCAGCTGTTTGCTAGATTATCCCATCTGCAGAGATACTTTGCTCTGTAAATGTTTTCTCAAGCGCTCTGTGTGGGTGAGTGTGTACGTGCGAGGCCTAAACTGTTTAAAATGACAGTTATATCTTGCTCTTTCTTCTTCGCAGGACTGCACCGTCTATGAAACCGAAAACAAGATCCTCCATGTGGTAAGTGTTTCTCGTCTGGTTTACGCTGCAATATGAGGCTGATAATGAGCTCTAATGTTTCTCCTGTGAGCTCTGCCCCCATTTCTTCATTTATAGGAAGCACTGTGAGGATGCTCATACACATACTCTCTCTGCCTGTTATTTCTGTGATAGACAAAATTTAAACTAAATGATTTTAATGACCACACAGTGATGTGAATAGAAAATGTAAATGTAAATAGACAATATAAATGTACATTTGAATGAAACATTCACCAACTGAATCTTTTGAGTGCTTGTAAAAGTCAGTAAAACAATTCTAGTTTTACATTGAATAACACTGCCACTGTTACAAGTTTATTGTAGTTAAATTAATGTTTCCATTTAAGGCCTCTTAAGATTTATTACATTTTATTTAACCTTTTTTTATTTTATTTTAAAATGTATTTTATTTTTTATCTAATTTCTTTTTTCATTTCTTTTTTATTACTTGTCTATATGGCATTGATTTTATTTAAATTATTTTTAATTTAATTCAATTGATTTTGTTTTAATTTAATTGTATCATTTATTTGTATTTTTATATTGATTTTATTTAAAATTAAATTACATTTATTTTTATGCTCTATTTAACTTAATTTTTAATTCAGTTAAATGTAAATAATTTTATTTAGTTTTATTTTATTTTATTACTTGTTTACATGATATTATATCATTTTCCAAACCAAATTAGATGAAAATTTGATGTTATGTTATGTTATGTTATGTTATATATTATATTATATTATATTATATTATATTACATTACATTACATTACATTACATTATATGTGGCTGACTTCCACATATCATTTAAATGGTTTACTCTCAAACAGACATCTTAGTTGAGAGATTTTGAAAAGCTTTGCAAATTGTTTTGATGAATTATTAAAAATAAATAATCCAAATGAACACTTCTTTCATAAATTGGCTATTAATTTTGATCAGGATTGTATTAAATTGTATTTATTTATTTATGTTGTGACCTCAACTTTTAAATGCAACAATGAAGTACATTTTTCATAGTGGCTGTTATTTCATGTAAAAAGACATGATTCCTCATGTCAGTGTTTTACATTTGTTGCTGTAAAATCCTCAGGTAACCATTTTGTGAACATGTATTGTACTAGTTCAAGCCCTGAGGTGAAGTTCACTTTGCAGTCACAGGAGACCCACAGTTAGGCTCTTTGTGAGATTCCCATACACACTAGCACACAGCAGTGTGTGTGGCAGGTCCTGTTGTCGCCACAGACTGCTGGGCTGGGCACAGCTGTCATTCTCACTGAGTCCCACAGCTATAAATACCTACACATTGCGCCTGCTAGCAGCAGATTTCATTCCCCAGCACCTCCCCACCTCAGCTACTGACTGTAGGAGGAGAAACAAACACACCAATGACACCAGATGAAAGCAGAAGCAGAGAGAGTGATGAAACCATAAAACAAACTGAATTAAAGTGCTACAGCACCCGAAAAAGCAAATACAAATTGCAATATAACTGCAGTCATGCTAGGCAGAGAAATCCAGGTGCATGTTTTGCAAATCCAGAACAAAGTGAAAGATGGCAAGTATAATGGTATATAGTGTAACATTTCAAAAGTCATAGTTTCAAGGACAGTAACATGACAATAGTTTTGCTGCTGCAAATAGATATAGCTATGTGGTAATGTTTTCTAACTGAGGTAACTGGATAGATAGATAGACAGACAGACAGACACACACACACACACACACACACACACACACAGCTGATAGATAGATAGATAGATAGATAGACAGACAGACAGACAGACTGCTAGCAGACACACACACACACACACACACACACACACACACACACATAGACAGCTGATAGATAGATAGATGAAAAAGTGAAAAAAGTGAAAGTGACGTGACGTGTGGCCAAGTATGGTGACCCATACTCGGAATTTGTGCTCTGCATTTAACCCATCCAAGTGCACACACACAGTAGTGAACACACACACACCGTGAACATACACCCGGAGCAGTGGGCAGCCATATTGCTATCGCTGCGGCGCCCGGGGAGCAGTTTTGGGGGTACGGTGCCTTGCTCAAGGGTCTCACCTCAGTTGTGGTATTGAGGGTGGAGAGAGCGCTGATTAATCACTCACCCCACCGACAATCCCTGCCGGACCTGGGACTCGAACCTGCAACCTTTCAGTCACAAGTCCGACTCCCTAACCATTAGGCCACGGCTGCCCCCAGATAGATAGATAGATAGACAGACAGACATATAGACAGCTGATAGATAGATAGATAGACAGACAGACAGACAGACAAACAGGTGCTTTTTGTTTATAGATATACAGGTGTTGTGTGTTGTGACTAGATAGTTATTTCCTTCCAATTATGTATTGCAGTTTTCTTAACTGTTTGCTTCTTCCTTACTATTTTTGAAAAGTTTCTTGAAAGCCTCTGCAGTTTTGTAATTTACTTTGCAGTCATGCCAGTAAAAAGCTTGTTGAGCGAAAAGTGGAGAGCAGAGGAATAGTGCAGTGGTTAACAGGAAATGAAACAACATCGATTCCCACCTCCTTCACCTTGAGTGAACTACAGCAATATCTCAGACAGGTGAAATCTGATCATAATCGCTGAGAGTTTGATATAACGCTGTTGAGATAATGAATGAAAAGGGGTGAGAGCACAGGCAAGACTGATGAACACATGGGGAAGATAAAAAAAAGATATAACTTGGTATGAACTCCTCGAAACTAGGATGAAAACTTTATGCAACCTAACTTTCTGCCAATTAAAACAACACCTTTTTCAAACCTAATTATCACTATAGTTATACATGCCCAACCCATAGCTTTAGTCCTAGTCCTTTTCCCAATGGAAATAGCTTCAGAAAAGCACCTGTTTATTAAAACTGTGCCCCACAAAAGCTGAACATTGACTTCAGCTAAAGATGCATTCTGTGGTCACGGGACATTAAACCTAAATTTGATCATATCTATGAGGCTGAGTTATATCTAATAAATGTTCGCCCGGTGCAGCATATCTGCAGAAAATAATTGATATGTGCTCTCTCTCGCTCTTTTTTCCTTACTCCAGTGTAAGACATTGTCTGGAGTATGTGACCACATAATTTCACTGTCGTCAGACCCCCTGGTGTCTCAGTCAGCACATCTGGAGGTGGTTCAATTGGCTAATATTAAACCTACAGAGGGTCTGGTAAGATCACACACAATTATACCATGTTACTGACTGTCATAATAATGTTATATGTTATATAATCTCAGTAAGATTTAATCATGAATAAATTAATATTTTGATGGCAAGAATGCATTAAATTGATTAAAAGTGACAGTTTTAGATAAGATATGTATTATTACAAAAAAAAAATCTACTTCAAATAAAAAATGTCTTTTAAATGCTCTTTATTATGCTTTCCACAAAAATATAAAAAATCACAACTGTTTTCAATAGTGTTGATAATAAATGTTTCTTGAGAAGTAACTCAGCTTATTATAATGATTTCTGTAGGGACATGTGACATTAAAGACTGGTAATGCTGCTGAAAATAAAAATAAAATTTACTTTATGTTTAATCAAATAAATGCAGCCTTGGTGAGCATAAAACATACTCTTAAAAAGTACTCATTAAAAGTAATTTAATTTCTCTAAATACACATGAATAGACTTAAAGCATTTTTAAGTGTTCTTTAATGTCTACATGAGACAGAAAGAGGAAGAGATGAAGAGATTATTCATTATAGCCTATTAATTTCCTCATATGTCTTTTATATTTACAGGGAATGTACATCAAATCCACATATGATGGTCTTCACGTTATCACGGGAACCACAGAGGGGGTAAGAGCCAGTCGGTGTTAATGTGTGCGCTCTAATTCTCGTGTCTTTTATAATGTCCTGTATGCTGCAGATAAAAGTAATGAATCTCAGCAATTGATTGTACGGCTGCTACTGCACACGCTCAAATTAAAGAGCAGGAGAGAGAGCAAGAAAGAGAGCTATACAGACAGGAGTGCTCTAAATAAAGATCCAAGATCATGTGACTGAAAGCTCTTAGTTTTTGTTGTAGCTCTAATAGTGGGTGGAAATCACCCGCTATGCTTCAATATGCAGTACCCATAGAAAATGGACCCAGGTGTATTTTATATGTCATGTTTCAGTTGCATATCCTAGACCACACTGAGATTAAATAGATATCAAATGGATACATTTCAAACCTGTAAGACCATTGTTCATTTTCAGAACACAAATTAAGGTATCTTTGATGAAATCGAAGAGCTTTCTAACTCTACATAGACATCAGCGCAATTGACACATTCAAGGACCAGAAAGACAGTAAGGATATCGTTAAAATAGTCCATGTGACATCAGTGGTTCAACCGTAATTTTATGAAGCTACAAGAGTACTTTTTGTCTGCAAAGAAAAAAAATAACTTTATTCAATAGTTTCTTCTCTTCCATGTCAGTCTTCGCCGCATGCGTGTGGTGCTGCTGACGCAGGTTCTGACGTAGAACCTGAATGCGCTGTGCCTTGTTTACAAGCAGAGGAAGATGCACAATGTACATTAAACAATCTTCATAAACATGTCTAACATCTTCAACAGAGAGGATTACTTGCAATTTTTTGCTCAGCCTTACTTATTTGACGATGAACTAAAGTTGGCAACACACTACGCAACTAATTGAAAACATTCTAAGACCTTAACACTTAACAACTATTTTCACTGACTGGAACAGATTTTAATCTTTGACGGAAAGGAGTCACTACACAACATAAGTAATGCAAGTTACGTAATCAGATTACTTTTTTCAAGTAACTAGTAAAGTAACACATTACTTTTCCTTTTACAAGAAAATATCTGAGTTACTTTCTCAAAAAACTAACGCCAGTTACTTTTTGTTTGATTTATGCATTTAATTCCATTTTATTATCCAATGTCTTTGCTGCTGACCTTTGTTGATCTAATTCAACCATGCTAATAAGCAAAACTTATTAATTATTTATTAGCTTCATTTTTCTCATTGCTGAAGAGTGTTGAACTCCCCTTTCCTACAGTTCAGCTGTACAGACATAAATTTACTTTTCCTTCAGCCTTAGGCTTATTCTTTTAACTTTTTGATGTGAAAGGGCTTTTACATTTGCTAAAAATCTAACTTTATATATTAAAAACAAACAAGCAAGCCCTGCCCAGATGTAAAAAGTAACTCAAAAGTAATGTAATGCATTACTGTCCCTAAAAAAGTAACTAATTATGTTAGTTACTTTTAGTATTATAATGCATTACTTTTAAAAGTAACTTTCCCCAACACTGCTGGCGTGTCACAACCAGACAAATTCAGCTGAACCAAAAAAAACCCCAGAAAACAGCTCACTCTTGCGCAGCATCTATCCAAGCTCCTGCAGCTCCTCCAATCCCACCAAATACAACACCGGTGCTTATGTTTGAAACCTATTTTACCTTTTGAAAGGTTAAGGTTCTCACCACCTTGTTATCCAAGATGTTCATGTCTTTCTTTCTTCTGTCGTATATAGTGGACTTCAATGTTGCCCGTGAGTTTGAACTTCCAAAAATGCAGTTTAAATGCAGCTTATCTAGCTAAACGATTGCCCATTTTCTTAAATAAATTGATATTTATACAATTTGTAATAACAAATTGTCGTCTTGGCTAGCTCTGCGATGCGCAAATGTACTCTTTGCGCTCCGTTTCAAGACAGGGTATGTCAAAAAACATTTTCTCCTCCAACTTCAAAATTTGTTCAAAAAAGTTTTTTGGATCTGTGCATGTTCACTTTGTAAACACTTGGTCAGTACTTCTTTAGCGATGTAGGACAATTTTGAAGTTGGCCTATGTCTAAAATCAGGAATTCTAAAATTAATTCTAAGTAAAAAACGTAGGCTATTTTTTTTTTTTTTTTTTTTTTTTTTTTAGAACAAAATAAAACATTACTTAATAAATTCAAGGCACTGTAATTTCCTCATCCATTTGATACAAAACTATTATAAATAATATAGAATAATTTTATTTTATTGTATTCATGATTTATGAATTTATTTATGCAAACTTCGTTTTTAAGTATAACCAGGCTATTTGTTATGTTTGTATATTCGTTCTGAAGAAAATGAGTTAGCCTAGCTTAAAACTGATTTAATATTCTTCATAACAAATTTTAAGAAGAAGTTAAAAGTAAAAAAAAAATTTGCCTGTATAGAGCATGATAGGGCTGTAGGCATTTTTTTTTACTTTTATTAGACTGCAGATCTTTAAAATTAGATAATAACTGACATAATTTAGGCAGAAAATACAAAACCATTTGATTTGCAGTGTTAACTTATGAATTAAAAGAAAGACAAGAAATAAATCATAACAAGAACAATCGAGATTTTTGTTGTAATCAAGAAAAAATGTTTCACAAAATTACAAAATGAATGCAGAGTGACATCTGACAGTGACGCAAATATTAAACATGTTTAAAAAACTCTTTGTGAAATCTTGAATTCTAAGATTATAATCTTTAGACACCACACACTTTGAGACGACATGATACTCCTGTGAACGAATGTCGAAAACTGACACGGAAGTGAAGAAATTTTAATATGTCTTTGCGCAAAAAAGTATTTTT
This sequence comes from Cirrhinus molitorella, assembly GCA_033026305.1. NCBI lineage: Eukaryota > Metazoa > Chordata > Actinopteri > Cypriniformes > Cyprinidae > Cirrhinus > Cirrhinus molitorella. The sequence goes on along the minus strand of CM065140.1, from coordinate 21,405,707 downwards.
GTAGCTTCGTGTAATTAAGGTTGAACCACTGATGTCACATGGACTATTTTAACAGTGTCCTTACTATATTTCTTGGCCTTGGACGAAACTCGGATTTAATTGAAAATATCTTCATTTGTGTTCTGAAGATGAGGTCTTGCGATTTGGAACGACATGAGGGTGAATAATTAATGACAGAATTTTCTTTTTTGGATGAGCTATCCCTTTAAATAAAGGCCAATGTATCATGGTTTTCACACACATATTAAGCAGCACAAATGTTTTAAGCATTGACGATATGAAATGTTTCTTGAGAACCAAATAAGCATATTAAAATGATTTCTGAATGTTCATGTGACACTGAAGACTGTAGTAATGGCTACTGAAAATTCAGCTTTGTCACCACAATAATAAATTACATTTCAAAATATATTGAAATAGAAACTAGTACTTTTTAAATTGTAATAATATTTCACAATATTACTGTTTTTTCTGTATTTTTAACCAAATACCATAAGAGGCAGCGTGAGACCAGAATGCAAAGTAAATTGGTTTAGCATTAGATTATCTATTTTTATCCTCTCCATTATTGTCTTTTTATATCTCTTCATTTTTCCGTCTCATTCTTAGTCTCCAGCAGATCGCTGTAAGAAAATCCACGCAGGTGATGAGGTCATCCAGGTGAACCATCAGACAGTGGTGAGTGTCAGTGAGTTCTTAGTCACTCAATCCATTTGGCTCATTTATTCTTCGATTTTATCTTCCGTCTATCCATCCATCCATCCATCCATAATTTTTTCCCCTATATATGTAAGTCTCATTTGGCATTCAACAGCAGTTGCCACTTTCCTGCCTGTTTGTGTATGAAATTACAGAAGCGAAAATGAAGTGCATTTGAATTTGAGGGCTTTAATGTGTCCTTGTTAAAACACCAAGAGGTTTAAACATGTTACTAGATGTATTTTTAGCTCAATTCTATGACTAGGGCAACTATATTCCAATTTGGCTGAATTCAAAGTGTGTTAGGCTTTAAACTGCGTTTCTGAGTGAGACTGGAGAGTGTTTTAAGGGCATAAGAGGCTGTAAATGTAATGAAGGGCAGTGGAGTGTGTTTTTAAGGATGGTCAAATTTGAGAGATTCTTTTGAGAGCGTGCATATGGAGTGCATCAATAGGCACTCCAGTGATCGTACCCTGTGGAGTTCCCTTCAAATAATTGATAAAGAGCCTTTTCTGCGTATATCTGTGTACAAGTAATTGCGCGTGGAGTTTAGCTTGTGAAATCAATTCTGTTTGAAATTACTTCCTTAGTGTTTGATGTGCATAAGGTGCTGAATAATTTGTTGAATATTTGAATTGTGCTCTCAAGTGGTGGCATGTTTTATGAAGTTCAAGCAACGGCAAAGCTTAATGTTCCCTCTTCATCATCTCTGATCACAATGACTTCTGACGCTGTTATTCCGATTTAAGATGGTTTTTGCATTCTGTTTTAGAATTCAAGTTCTACATCAGTTTCTCTTGTTTGTCTTAAGTCATCTTGTCGCTGCGGTGAGGGATGCTGAGCTTGTTTTGTGATGAAAAATCAGCAACACTAAGGCCTCATTAATCCTCGTGTAATTAGATTGTTGTCACCTTCATAATTGGATAAAAGCGCCTCTAATGTGCGATAAGCGATACGAATTCGGCTTGTAGCGAAAAACACAGACAAACAATTACCGTAACAATGAACGCTTCATGCTTAAGAACAACCTCAGCGGGCGTTAAAGAATGGTGCATTGTGGGAGCTGCTCTATATGTGACCTTTGTGATTAGGCCCCATATGCTATAGGATCAGGTACGGATATCCAGCCCATCTCAGTTGTGTGTGTGTGTGTGGTTGTGTATTGTGCTTGTTTCTGTCTGTGAAGGACATGCTTAGTTAGCTGCAAACTGTGTGTGGGTCACGTTTTGCCCACGTTGTGGGTTCTAAATGTCCCACAAGGATATTAAAGGATAGTAAAACCTCAAGCCACCTACATTTTGGGGAGCAGCCAACAGTATGCTTAATAAACATAATGAATTATGTCTTAATGACAGTCTAAAAATGCAGAAAGGTTTCTGTGAGGGTTAGCTTAGGGGATAGAAAGTATCATTAGCTCAGTATAAGTGTGGAAATTAATCAAAGTTCCCACTATCATAGAAAAACAAATGTTTTTGTGTGTGTGAGTGTGTATTGCTTAAAGAGCAGAATATTAATATGAAACGCTGATCTTTTAGACTGACACTGTAGTGATTTTTGGGTTCATAAAGTTTTTTTTTTCTAGAGTTAATATTTCCTGTTGCTTAATCTGATTGACTGCACATAAATTGAATTTTATATTAAATGGTGCATATTAAATCTTAAACTAGCAGTTGAAAGAATTGTTTATTGTGATTATTCATAAATTTATTTTATTTTATTTTATTTATAAATAATCAAAATAATTGTTAAACATTGGTATATTTTATCCCAGGTTTTGAATCATTTTGATGGTTCCTAAAATTTTATGGCAGCAATATGAACAATAAGACTTTTATTTCATTTGATTTTTATAAATAAATAAATAAAGTCATTGTTGAACATTGGTGTCTTTTATTACAGGTTTTTAAACATTTTGATAGATCTCCAAACATTATGTTCCCCTTTTGAGGGACCCCAGTCCTAAAATATTATGACAGCTATATATTATAATGTTTATTATTTTATTTAATTTTATGTAATTTTATTTTATTAATAATCAAATTAATTGATGAACATTGGTTTCCTTTATCACAATTATTTAAACAATTTGCCACAGATGCCCAAAATAAATGATCCCCTTTTGAGGGACCCTGTTCCTAAAATATTATGACAGCTATATCGTTTCATTCAGCTATATATTTTATTTTATTTTATTTTATTTTATTCATAAATAATCAAAATAATTGTTGAACATTGGTATCTTTAATCCCAGGTTTTTAATAATTTTGATGGTTCCTAAAATTTTATAGCAGCAATATAAGCAATAAGACTTTTATTTTATTTTATTTTATTTTATTTTATTTTATTTTATTTTATTTTTTTAAAGAATCAAATTCTTTCTTTTTTCACAGTTTTTAAACATTTTGAAGACTAATGAGGGACCCCATTTCTTAAATATTATGACAGCTATATATTTTCATGTGTAAAGATTTTTATTTTATTCTATTTCATTTTATTCATAAATAAAGAAATGAATTGTTGAACATTGGTATCTTTTATCACAGGCTTTTTAACATTTTAATGCGACAGATCCCCAAATATTATGATCCCCTATTGAGGAACCCCATTCCCAAAATATTATGACAGCTATATAATTTCATGTGTAAAGGCTTGTATTTTATTAATAAATTAATTGTTGGAACATTGGTATCTTTTATCACAGGTTTTTAAACATTTTGAGCCACAGATCCCCAAATATAAAAATCCCCTTTTAGGGGACACCGTTCCTAAAATATTATATTATGACAGCTATATATTTTCATGTCTATTTGCTATTGTGTATTGTCATTATAAGCCACTTGAGTCAATAATGATTTTTACCGTGGTTAAGTACTGTATCATCTAACAGTACATCTTAACCATCATAAAATCCCTTGTGGTACGCTGCACAGCCTTAATACATTACTAAACTGTGAAATGTTGTGAATTACTGTAGTTTAATAATTCATCTGTTATGTAAACATCTTTAAAAATGTAGAGTTTGCATATAGCGTGTCACATTATTTTAGAATTATATTTAAACAATTGCCTCCAGCTACTAGCTCCACTTTCTGGCTCAGTAAACACTTTAATAACAGCATATCATAAATATTTCAACAATAAAAAACTTTTATTTTTATAATTTATGTTAAGTTGTTCAAATACAGTCAGTATTGTCATTCATTTGAACATTTACCTGAATTATTTTATAATTTTCCTCCACGCTAGGCATTTGGTTCATTTTTCATGCTTCAGGATTCATGATTATACATAATTTATGATGATCAAATATTGACTTTTACATGGAATGTCAAGTGCCTCCGTAGACTTTAATGAGGAATCAATTGAAAGTTTAGCAAACATCACACCTCATTAGTATACACTCATTTCACATAGTAAACTTAATCAACATGTACTGTGTTGGAAAGTCTATGTGTGTGTGATACACAGTTACACTGAATATAGAGACAAATGTAAGCCTTTCCTAGCAGTTCCTTGTCAGGTGACGTCTCTGTGTGGCGTTCTTGTCGAGTCTGTGTATGTTGACCCTGTGTTTGTTGCTGTAGGTGGGCTGGCAGTTGAAAAACTTGGTAAGCTCTCTGCGTGGGGACCCTGCTGGTGTGACATTGACCCTGAAAAAGCGTCCTCAGAGCACGCTCACCTCCGCCCCAGCCCTACTAAAGAACATGAGATGGAAGCCCCTGGCCCTGCAGGTAGGATTCAGATTGCCCTGTCCCAAAAGCTTCATCGTTTTGGGTTGCACTTTCCCCCTTTATCTGCCACCCGCTCCCTGGCCTCATCTTAGATAGGGAACTGACACCTTTGACTCCATTTCCCATAATGCACCTGCCTGCTTACATGTCGCTTTCCATTCAAACGTCTTACTTCTGACTGAAATTTTGTGTAAATAACAGGACTGTTGGATATTGGAGTTGCTTTTTTTGGCGCTTTTTAAGTCATTCGCATTAACATCACTAACCTGCCTTAAAAGTGTTGCAGAAAGTGTTTGTGTCCCAGAGAGAGCAGATTAGGTTTAATCGGCTTTTGGCAAAGGATTCAAGTTTGGTTCCAGACTTGTGACTCTACAGTTAACTTTTAGCCATTTTCCCCAAACAGATCTGTGTACGTCTCCATCTTGGCAGTTGTCATCATACATGCTCATTTGACTGATTATATGCACGTGCCTCATTGAGCATGTCATGTCTGTACATCCAACTGTGCAGTCTGTGTCACAACCCCTCACGCTGAGCTCACTGGAGACACTAATCACACGTCTGTTGTCTCTGAAGCCTTTGTGTTCCCTGGAGATGCCACAAATGTTTCCATAGACTCCCACTCATTATGTCAAAGCATCCTGACCCAGAGATCCCAGTTCACTGTTTACTGCAGACAGCACTGCAGAGGGACTGCGCTGCCGTCTCGCTGCTCAGGGACCTATTAATCTGTATCCCTCGCCCTTGTGACTGTCTGCAGATATCAGTGTCTGGGTCATGTCCTGGAACAGTGCTCCATTATTACATTTAGTTGTGCCCTCAGACGTTTTTACCAGTAGTTTGAGCTCATAGTAGATGTGAGCTTTGATCTTTAATCCAATGATCTTGTCTGCCCAGCAGCCAGTCGTTCCCAGGAGTCCAACCAGCAGCTCGGCCACACCCACGAGCACCATTAGTACACCCTCTAAGCGTGATAGCTCCGCCCTCCAAGACCTGTATATCCCGCCCCCTCCATCCGAGCCGTACACACCCAGGTAAACTTATCCAGTAAAGGTTTTTGTACACTAGCTGCTTTTTGGCTTGAAATTTACTTGAATTCTTAGTCAAGGTTTCGTCCTTAGAATTAAACAAGCTGCTACTTTTGCTGCTACTTTTAATACAAGAAAACGTATTTAAATACAGTGCCTTATACATATACAGTATTCATACCTCTTCATTTTAACATATGTTGCTGCCTTATGTTAAACTGTTTTAAATTACTTTTTTCCCACATCAATCTACACTCTATACACTATAAGGGCAAAGCAAAAACAGGTTTTTAACATATTTGCAAATTTAAAAAAAATTAAAAACCTAAATGATTCCATTGCATAAGTATTCATACCCAAATCTGGTACAGTCGAAATTTAGCTCAGGAGCATTCATATTGTTTGTTGATGTTACTACACTTCAAGTGGAGTAAACCTGTGGCAAATTAATTTGAATAGGTCTGATTTGGACAGCCACACACGTCTTAATAAAAGATCGAACAGCTGAAAATGCATATCAGAAACCAAGCCCTGAGGTTAAAAGAACTGCATGTAGAGCTCAGAGACAGCATTGCATCAAGCCACTCATCTGGGGAAGAAAAAAATCTGCTGAATTGAAGGTTCACAGAAGCACGTAGTCTTCATTATCCTTAATGGACGAAGTCTGAAACAATCACAACTCTTCCTGAGCAACTGATGGAGAAAGGCCTTGGCTAGAGTGGTGACCAAGATCCTGATGGTCACTCTAGTTGAGCTCCATGATCATATATGCAGATGGGAGAAACTTACAGAAGGACAAACATCACTGCAACACTCCACCGATCTAGACTTTATGGTGGTGTGGCAAGACCCAATCCTCTACTCAGTGAAGACACATGAAAACACACTTGGAATTTGCAAAATAGAACATAACGGAACCCTCAGACTGTGAGAAACAAAATTCTATGGTCTGATGAACCTCAATTCTAAGCATCATGTTTGAAGGAAACTAGGCACTGCTCATCACCTGCAGAGTATGTGCTTTAGCTAAGTACTGAGTTATGCATACTTATGCAATGTACTTTTTTCAGTTTTTTTTTTATTTTTATTACATTTATGAAGCTGTGACTATTCTGTTTTTGCTTTGTCACTGTGGCACATGGTGTGTACATTGATGTGGAAAAAAGTAATTTAAAACAGTTTAGCATAAGGCAGCAACATAATAAAACATGAAAAAAATGAAGGGGTATGAATAATTTTACAATGCACTGTATTTGCTCTATATAGGCACTATTGCAGAAAATTGAATAGGCATATGTATAAGTGGGTGGTAATAAGTTAATGAGCTGATTGCCACAGTTGCGATTTGTGAATGATCTGTTTTTGCAATATTATTTTCATATACCAGCAGTTTAATTGATCTATTTATCGGACAATGCTGAATATTTAATTGTACAATTTAGCATTTAGATTACTTTGCCATCATCTGTTGCTCAAGTTAATCTTTAAAAACACTAATAATTTAATTACACTGTTACATGTACGTTAGCCAGTTTTAATATGAGTTTTTTTTTACTGCAAAATATTTTTAAATACTGCCTTCACTTGTAATAATTCACTTGTAGCTTGTAAAATGATTAATGTAGTTTTTTTTTTTTTTTTTTTTTTTTACAAAATATTATTGAATTTCCATTTTACTTAGTTGCAATAGTAATAAATATTTCTGTGTAATATTTGAATTACACTACCGTTCAAAAGTCTGGGGTCAGTACAATAAAACAATTTAAATAATACTTAATAAATATTAAACAGCACAGCTGTTTTCAGTGTTGACAATAATGAGAAAATTACACCAAATTAGCATCTTAGAATGATTTCTGAAGAATCATGTCACACTGAAGACTGGCTGTTTAGCTTGTATGAATATGTAAACATTTTAAATAGTGTACATACAGTACAGTCTGTTTATATGACAATTTCTATCCCAAAACTCTAGATGGCACAGGTTGATAGGTCCTTAATGCAAACTGATGATATTCACAGCATTAAACTACTTGGCACAAGCTGATTGGTTCAAGTTGCATACGCAATCCTCCACCTCCCCAGCTCCACCTGCATAGATCTGCTACAGGATATTAAGCGCTGGATTTACTAAACAGGGCAAATTAGCATTAGAGTGCAATTCCATAAAAGCACCAATGGAAAGGGAAAATTATGCGTGTGATTTACTAACAATGCGCACATCAAGAACACAGACGCAGACAGATCATTTTCATAAAGACCAGCAAAATCTACGAAGAGCAGCGCAAATTACAGCCTACTTTAAGACATGCTTTTTTGGCCGTTAAATGACGCAAATACCTGTAATTTGACATTGTGCAAATGTTAGTAAATCGCATAGCAAAATTTAGTTTCTGAAAGAGAAACACCTACAAATGCACATTCAATAAGGTCAGGTGCAAAAATAACTGTCCATGCCTTTTCAACGCTAATTGCTCACTGCGTGTCTTTAGTAAATCCTGACTATACCATTTTAACGCCAAAACAGTTTGTGCTGCCACGTGCGGTTAGTGAATCTGGCCCTATATTTGCTATTTGTGCAGCCGCAGTATGTCTTATATACTTTCAGCACTGTATAGCTGTATGTATTGGCACTTGCAAGTTCCTGTACTTGCTTTGCAGCAGCAGCAGTAATAATCTACAACAACAGCAATAACCAACAGCAGATTAGAAGATCAATTCTGTCAAGACTAAATACATTAACATTGTCATATCCATTACCATGCTAAAATCATCAGAGAGTTGTCCTGATAGTTGTCTTATGTTGTGATTTTAGAGATGAAAAAGGCGGTCTCCTGGGTGAAGGTGGAATACCTGTCGCAAAAGGGTCAGAGTCACCAAACTCATTCCTAGATCAAGAGTACAGACGCCGATTTCCTCTCGTGGAAGAAGAGGCCGTCCTATACTGCTACGAGTATGACCCCAACCACGGACCCACAACGTCCCGTCGAGACAGCACACCCACATACGGTGCGCAAACACACACAGGCACAAAAAGTTTGGTCTATGAATGCATTTCAGTATGAGCTTAAGTGGTACATCAGGGATATTCACTCTTTTTGCATGGGAAATTTGTTTTTGACTTTGTGCGCACCATAAAATGATTAGTTATTTTCTGCTAGCTTTTACAGCAGATGCCTAAGAGACTTAATATTGACCCAGCAACTAATTCAAGGCCCAGACCAAACTTCTCTGAACATCTGCTGATTATAAAACAGCACATAATGACCAAAAAACACTATTTACCCCAATTATGTTGCATAACTAAGTTCAGGAAGCAGTTCATAAGAAATCAGTTTTAGATCCAGTTAAAGAACTGGTTTGGGAAGCTTCTGCTGATCGAAATTAATTCTGTCCTGCATGTTTTGCAGTGCTGATTGTATGTTTTTGAGGTCTATAAAGTGAGCATGTTTATAACAAGTAGACTGCATAGGGGAGTTGGTTTCAGATTTTCTGTAATTAAACTCCAGGGAGCTGGGCTGCACTTTGTTGTGAATGTGTGTGTATGTGTGTAGCATTATATCCAGAACCAGAGAACTCAGCTCTAGTCGTTAAATGCCAGCGTGAGCCTCTGCAGTGGCACAGAACTGCTGACACACTCCATGCCCGCTGCTTCCCTAGAAAACGAGAGGACACATTAACTGTGACAGTTTGTCTTACACAAACACACACTCGCACAGACTTACCTTGGCGTCTGTTGAGAAAATGGATTGTGAACTGTCATTTTACTTCCATCTTTCTATTCCGTGTCTTTCCACACACACACACACACACACACACACAGAATGTGATGTGTGTATATGCGCATGTTTGTGCTTTCAGGTCGTCTGAGGCCCATCTCTATGCCTGTAGAGTATAACTGGGTTCCTGACTACGAGGACCCAGCTAGAATGAAGAGAGAAGGTCGGAGAGGTGAGTTTGTGTCAGTCACAGTAAATACACATGGTTATTTAGTTGTTTTTATTCATTCTTCTACTTTTCACTCTGCAAAAGTGCTATGGAAATTTTAGGTGTTGGGTTTTTCCCTGTTTATAGGTATTTGGCATTATTTGAAATGCCATTGTTTTTAAATAAATAATATATTATTAATAAATAAAATCTTATTTAAAAGTATTCACATAATATTCACAATATTTGACATTGGTCCAAAATCTTAACACTATAGTTGCAGCCTAAAATGGTCATATATATAAATCGCTATGTATAATACATTATTATATTATTGGTTTGTGGTCTTGCTGACTACCAAAAAGTGTCCAAGCACATTTATTGTAATTAACTTTTTATTGCTTCATTTGAAATGGTCCTGCAGTGTGACAAATCAATTTTTAACAGTACAAAAATTCCATTTAATCTCTTAATTAATATGAGGCCGTAAAACAGCATGTTTAATATATATTGATGAATTGGAAAATGTTTGATTAAAATAGTTTTAGATAGCATGTCCTACTGCAGGGAAGAGCTAAAACGTATTGATTTTTTATTCCAGCATCACTTTCCTGATTTTAGCCATCAGAATTGTCTTGGATTGTGAAAAGTGCACCATGATAAAATAAAATCAGTATCAGATGAGCAAAAATGCTGTTTTGCTACAACATTCTGATATTGCTTTTATGCAACAAGTCTACAAACAAGAAGTTAATGTAGAGTCATTGACATTTCAAGCACAAATATGGTAAGCTGTTTTGTTCAGCTTCATCATTATGCTTCCCCATCCGCATGGCCTTGGTTACATCAGCAGAAAAAGATGTGGAGAATGTTATTACATTTTAATGGAAGATTGGAAATGGAAGGATTTTTTTCTTTAGAATATATACTGATGAAATACACAAAATAAACAGAAACGTTCATGTCTGTTTTATTCAAAGTAAAAATAGAGTAGCAGAAATAATGCAATTTATAAATATTAAAGGGATAGTTCACCCAAAAATTAAAATTGCCCCATGATTTACTCACCCTCAAGCCATCCTCGGTGTATAAGACTTTCTTCTTTCAGATGAATGCAATCTGAGTTATATTAAAAAATGTCCTGGCTCTTCCAAGCTTTATAATGGCAGTAAATGGCTGTTGAGATTTTGAAGTCTGATTAAGTGCATCCATCCATCATAAAAAAGTGGCATTCAAGTGGATGAAGTAAGATGTAGGTGTAGTGTAAGCTCAGATAAGAATATGCTAGTCTCGCGAGAACCATGTTTTGTTTACATCAAAGGAAAACCAGCCTCCTCTTGGCTTTTATAGAAAACCTTTGACATTTTTCTTTATAAATTCTCGTTTTGTACTTCTAATTTGTGACTGGTGTTTTGATTTGCTCTCTCCTCTGTGCCTCCATGTTTGTCACTGCATTTGCCTATGCCCTATGTCATCCTCTGGAACACCACTCTCTTGTGAAAGCGAAGCTAGAGATTAAAGTTTATACAGTTTTAAATATGGATATTTTTGATTGATTCACTTCAGAAGACCTTTATTAACCTCCTGTAGCCGTGTGGAGTACGTTTTATGATAGATGGATGCACTTTATTGGACTTCAAATTCTCAACACCCATTCACTGTCATTATAAAGCTTAGAAGAGCCAGGATATTTTTTTTGTGTAACTCCGTTTGTTTTTGTCTAAAGCAGTGGTTTTCAAACCTGTCCTGGAGGCACCCCTGCCCTGCACATTTTGCATGTCTCGCTTATCTAACACACCTGATTCAAATCATCACGTCATTAGTGGAGACTCCAAGACTTGATTTGGGTGTGTCTAATAAGGGAGACATACAAAATGTGCAGGGCAGGGGTGCCTCCAGGACAGGTTTGAAAACCACTGGTCTAAAGGAAAAGAAAGTCATAGTTAAGATGTCTTGAGGGTTAGTAAATCATGGGGTACTTATTCTTTTAACAAAATCATTATTATTACTTGGTCAATTTTAATGTTTCTTTTGAATATTTATTCACAATATCTTCAGGTTAAATCTTCACTTTCAAATGCATCCTCGTTTTCCATCTGTTGATCTTTCTTCTCATTTTAGCGCTCATTCTGCTTGGATTTCCCTTTATTGTTTCGCACTGTTGCTTTGTTATTACATTCTCATGGCTCTTATTCAGGAGTGATGTTTAGCTGAGCTCTTTTCCATGGATCTAATTCTCCTCGCTGCACGGTGGCTCTGAACTGCGCTGGGCATTGCTGATTACTTCCTGTGGCCGCACTGCATGCAGTGCCAGGATAACAGTGGCAGTCTCTGAGCACCAACACAGAGCCAGTGTGCACTAGGGCCGAGGCCGTCTCAATTGGCTCCTGCTTTAGAAATACAGTCCAGACCGCAAGAACCTAGACAGATAATATCAATGAAGCTCTTTCATCAACATTTAACTTGCTGTGTTTTTTTTTTCTTATGAGTTCTGAGTTAAAGTTTGGCTATTTAGTCAGTCTTCGTCACTTCCTCATCACCATCTTCATTGAGGCTGCGGGGGCAGCATCTTTTGTTTTGACTCACTCATGTCGTGTCTTACTGCTTTCCCATGCTAACATGTTTGTTTTCTTTCGGTGGTCTCCTCCAGGACTTGCTGTTGCCCAAACCCCTCTCTTCTCTCTTCTTTGTGGCACTTGTGTGTCTTTATATGTGTGTTTTTCAGCGAGGGGGCGGATGATCACCTGGCTGTGTCTGCTGGCTGCTATTTGATCCCGTTAAGCAGCTCTGTCTATCCGCATTGTGTGGAGATTAGTGCCTTGATAGCTCTCTTATTTCCAAGCTTTCTCCGGTTCCCTCTTTTCCTTACAAACTCTGGGGAGAAAATGCTGGTGGTGAGGCTGCCAGATGGTGTTTAGCTGAGAGTAAGAAAGATGGTAAAAGAAGAAAGAGGCACTCAAAGGAGATTGCGAGAGTGATGTAGGAAGAAGATTGTGATAGAATGTGAAAGTGGAGGGAGGGTCAGAAAGGATAAAGATGTATTAAGGTCACCCACAACTCGGAAATCTTGGTAATTTGTCATTCCGGGTAACAGTGACAGTTTTTTTTTTACTGTCAGAGAGGGTGTTCTACCAAAGTCGTCCTCTGAATTGTTGGCAATGCATTCCAAATTGGAAAAATTCACACATTCAGGTTTGGGGCTTGCTTTTCAAAAAACAGAGATAAAAGAGAAAGAGCTGCAGAATTTGGGGAAAACGAATTGTATTTTAAAATAAAAAATAAATCATTTAAAATAAATTATTAAATAATAATCATCATCATTTTATTTTACAGGACAACTGTAAAATTACAATATTTTTTATTTATGGCATTTTCAAATGTTAAACTATTAAAGAGTACTTAAAAGTATAGTGCACCCAAATATGAAAATTCTGTCATGAATTACTTACCCTCATGTTGTTTCAAACCTGTAAAACTTTCGTTCATCTTCAGAACACAAATTAAGACATTTTTTATGAAATCTGAGAGCTTTCTGACCCTGCGTAGACAGCAACGCAACTGACACGTTTAAGGCCCGGAAAGGTTTGAAGGACATCAATAAAGTAGTCCATGTGACATCAGTGGTTCAACTGTAATGTTATGAGGCTACAAGAATACTTTTGTGTGTAAAGTAAACAAAAATAACACCTTTATTTAACAATTCCTTCTCTTCCAAGTCAGTCTTCGACGGTCAGAAATCTCATGGATTTCATCAAAAATAAGTTCTTACAGTTTCGTAATGACCTGAGGGTGAGCAATTAATGACAAATGGCTGTTGGATGTTGCATTCCCAAACTCCCATAAGTGGCCAAAACTTATGCAGATGCAGTTTGGAGCAACATTCACTGTGAACCAGACCACTCTTGAGATACTGAAAACACAGGATCATGAGCTTCGTATGTGTAAATAAACTCAGTGATGCGCTTCACTCACACACAGTGCGTATACCGTTTAAGTCAAAAGTTTACATACACCTTGCAGAATCTGCTAAATGTTAATTATTTTACCAAAATCATACAAAATGCATGTTATTTTTTTATTTAGTAGTGAGCTGAATAAGACATTTTATAAAAGTCAGAAAAGTCCTTCAGGTCCCACAAATTATTTGTTTTTTCAGCATTTTTTTGTGTATTTGAACTATTTCCATCAATGACTAAATGATTTTGAAATCCATCTTTTCACACTGAGGACAACTGAGGGACTCATATGCAACTATTACAAAAGGGTTAAAAGAACACTTTTTTTGAAAATAGGCTCATTTTCCAACTCCGCTAGAGTTTTACAATTTTTTAATCCATTCAGCCGATCTCCGGGACTGCCGTTAGCACTTTTAGCATAAATCACTGAATGAGATTAGACCATTAGCATCTCGTTCAAAAATGACCAAAGGTTTTCGATATTTTTCGTATTTAAAACTTGACTCTTCTGTAGTTAGCCTACATCATGTACAAAGACTGACAAAAAATTAAAAGTTGCGATTTTCCAAGCTGATATGGATAGGAACTATGCTCTCATTCCAGCATAACTCTAGGGGATTTGAAAATTGAGCCTATTTTCAAAAAAAAGTGTAGTGTTCCTTTAAAAGGCTAACTGATGCTTCAGAAGGAAAAACAACGCATTAGGAGCGAGGGGTGTATACTTTTGAAAAGAATGAAGATTTTTCTTATTTTGCTTAAATATCTTTTTTTTTTTTCATTTAGTAGGTACTTACATGTTTCCCAGAAGTCAAAATAAGTTAAATCTACCCTGATCTTCAAATTCAAAACGTTACCACCCCCAGCTCCTAATGCATATATGTAAAGGTCTTTTATGTGAAATATCTTATTCAGGTCAGTACTAAATAAAAAATAACATGCATTTTGTATGATCCTTCTTATTTTGGTAAAATAATTAACATTTTGCAGATTCTGCAAGGTGTACGTAAACTTTTGACTTCAAATGTTTAATGGAATTGCAGCCTTTGCATTTTAGTATCTCATTAAGTCATATCAGTGATTAAATTTTTATTTTGCTTAATTGTGCAACCCTATTGTACATAAAGGTACATTGTTACTAATGGATCATCCAGACTGACATTTGAGATCCATCTACTTCTTGTCCAATTTAATAAGTTTTATACTGCAGCTCATTCAATTTTTCCAACTCAAGAAGTAATAATGATTTATAATGACTCTGCGAGGTTGTGTACCCTGTCTGGATGAACGTATGCAATTTAAAATCTGCCACCTCTTCAACTTTTCCATCAGCGTGAGGGAAGCCGAGCTGTAAAGAAGAGGGAACTTCTTCTGGAAGCATGCTGTTGCCATGGAAACTCTGACAGGAGCTCTCCTGAGTGTTTTACGTCCCATTGGCTGCTGCCGGGCAACGGTGGACATGGGTGTGGGAGAAGGGAAACCCAACAATGGCTGCGGTGGTTCCTAAATCAAAGGACGAGCATGAATCGGGACTGCTGGGAGCCCGTTGGTTTGGCTCACTAATATGGCTGTGACCAATCGGCTTGTTATGCTCATTAGGCAAGAATATGCCTATAGAGTTTGATTGGATTCGACTGATTTGGGAAGAGTGCACAGGCTTAAGTAGTGCTAATGATAGACCTCTATTGAAGGGAATGAATCATTGTGATTGGCCAATTGAGGTTTGGAGTATTTCGAGAAGGGTTTGTAATGCTTGATTGATGGAATACTGATGCGTGCTTATTCAGTGATTTGACACAGTACTGCTTGGAAAATGGCCGTTCTGCTTGAGAGGGACTGGATCTACAAATGTAATTTTGATTTACTGAACATGCTAAACAAAATTTATAAAGCTTAATTAACCATATAAAATGGAAAAAATATTGTAGGAAAAAATATATTTTCCTTTGCATAAAGGATAGTGTAGCCAGTTTAAATATTAATCAAATGGTTGCAGATAGTTCACCTAAAAATTACAATTCTGCATTCATTTACTCACCCTCATGTTTTTCACCCACATGCTTTGCTTTCTTCAATGAAACAATAGTTTTAAAGACATAAAGAGATAGAATCACCAAAAAATCTAAATTACCCCATGATTTACTAACCCTCAAGATATCCTAGGTGTATATGACTTTCTTGCAGACGAATACAATCAGAGTTATATTAAAAAATATCCTGATTTTGCCAAGCTTTCTAATGGTGGTGGATGGCTGTTGAGACTTTGAAGTCCAATAAAGTACATTCATCTATAATAAAAAGTAGTCCACATGGCTCCAGAGGGTTAATAAAGGCCTTCTGAAGCGAATCGATGCGTTTGTGTAAGAAAAATATACATTTTTAAAACTTTATAAACCATAATCTCTAGCAAAAAAAGAAAGTCATAAACACCTAGGATGGTTTGAGTTTGAGTAAATCATAGGGTAGTTTTTGTTGTTGGGTGAGCTGTCCCTTTAATTTTTGTTGACATATGCATATATTCATCAGGTACTGTTAGCTAAAGTGATTAAAGATATTCTTTCTCCTTCTTTCAGAAAACTCTCTGTTGCGGTATGTAAGTGATGAGAAGGCAGCCGATCTGGCAGGGCGCAGCATGAAGAGAGACACGGGAAAACGCGGCAAGAAGAAAAGTGAGAAGAGCGGGAGTCCCACCCACTACGCCCTTCTCCCCACCCTCCAAATGGAGGTTCTCCGGCAGGAATCCATGAACACGCCTAACCCAGACTCCACCTCTCTTTACCATGTGAGTAGTGTATTTACTGTCGAAGTCCTCTGAAGGAAAATTTTGCTTCTCAAGAACACTAGTCTTGCTTTAAGAATGTGAAAGAAGACAAAAATAATGATTAAGAATTTTTTTTGCTCTGTGCAGTTACAGAAGGTAATTTGCTATTGAGCTGTGTGGTAGTATGTGCGCCTTTTTTATCTGACAGGTCTCAATCAGGTTCTTTCTCTTTGTCTAAGAATGTCTCTTTTTGAGTGTCACAGTCTAGATCAGGCTGAGCTCCGAGATTGTGAGGAAAATGTGTCTATGTTCCTTTTATTTTCTGTTGCTCAAACAAAGAGTTATTCTTCAAGGCCTGGCTGCTTTCACCGGCTCTTCGCTCGATCAAGGTCTCTGTGATCACTGCAGGTAGTGTCTTACATAAAGAGTTTTCATTGAAAGCACCAGGTCATGGTGCGCAGAAGGAGAATGTATACTTACGCCTACATGCTAGGTGAGTGTTTGTGTGTGTGTGATTGTGTGTCTGCATATAATGAGAGTGTTAGACCTCTACCTTTAGTCAGCGTGGAGGTGTGTAGGAGTTTGTGCACAGCCCTGTGTATACTGTATGTATGTGTGTGTGTGGGTGGGTGGGTTTTCTAAGTGAGACCAGCCACCCTGTGTGTGAAGTTATTAGGAGTGGAGGTGAGATCTAGCAGTCATTTTTAAGAGGGAACGCAGCAGCGCACACACACTGACGCAACCCCATCTACACACATAAACACCAAGGGAAAACTAATAATCTGGGGAAAAGTGACTCGCAGTGGTGTGTCACAGTGTGCATATGGATGCTGAGTAGGCAGATGGTGGTTCTGTGGGGGTGGGCGGGGCTAAGTCTTGTTGTCATCTGTCACAGGGCACAGAGTGACGTGATTGGCTGAGCTCCATATGAAACAGAACTCTGATTGGCCAAGACAGCCATGTGCTGTCTTCATGTCAATATGTTGTGCTTGATATGTTCGCCAGACCATGACAAGTGATTATGTGTGTTTAGTTTTCTACTTTTTTTCCAAAATGAGATCTAATTATAGGTCCTCATGAAGAAGTGTGAAAGGTGCCACTCTGAGATCCCAGCTGGGGTGTTACTTACCTGCAGCTTCTGTTTATAGACACCCTCAGCAGGGTGATGTATGTGTGTCCGTGTGTCCTCTGACCTGATGTGGGATAAAGAGTATGCAGGGGTGTGACCACTCCATCGCCATAAGTTTGGACCAGAACCAATGTGCTGGTCTCAGCACTCCTGCTATTGTTCTTTCTCTAGCTTGTGAACTTTGCTAGAGACTCCACAAAGTTATAATCTGCATATACAACAAGGGAAAAGAAGAGACAAGGTGAGACAAGATGAGACCAGAAGAGAAGAGACCCAACAAGATGAAATGACACAGCAAGAGTAGATGCAAAAACAGAAGAGGTGAAATAAGATGAGACAAGAAAAGACAAGACTGGATGAAACCCAAAGAAACAAAACAAGAAGGGAAGATGCAAAAACAGAAGAGATTAAATGAGAAGAGAAAATAAAATGTGAGAAGATGAGACCAGAAAAAAAGAGACACCACAAAAAGAAACATGAAGAATATGGAAAAAGAGAAGAGGCATCAGAAGATGATTCAAAATGAGAGGAGAAATGGCAAGATGAGAAGTGAAGTGACAAAATGAAATGAGAAAAGAATGTAAGATAAGGGAAGATGCAAAAACAGACCTGGTGAAATGAGGTGAGACAAGATAAGACGAGACCAAAAGAGACAAAATGAGAAGTGAAGATGCAAAAACAGAAGAGATGAAATGAAAAGAGACTAAATGAAATTAAATGAGTAGAGATAATGCAAAGTGTGAGGTGAAAATGCAAGATGAGAAGTGAAGAGACAAAATGAAATGAGAAAAGAATGTAAGATGAGGGAAGAGGTGTGAGACAAGAAAAGACAAGATGAGACAAGACCCAAAGAGACAAAACGAGAATGGAAGGTGCAAAAAGAGAAGGGATAAAATGAAAAGAGACAATATAAAATAAAATGAGAAGAGAAGATGCTGGAAAATGCACAGGAGAAGAGAATACAAGATGAGACTAAACAAAGTGAGATGAGAGAAGATGAAACTAATTTAGAAGAGAAGAGACAAAAAAGAGAAGTGAAGAGACAAAATGAGAAGAGAAAATAAGATGTGAGATGATGAGACCAGAAGAGAGACACCACAAGATGTAACGTGAAGAATACAGAAAAAGAGAAGAGACATAAGAGCATGATGAAAAATGAGAGGAGAAAAGGCGAGATGAAAAGTGAAGAGACAAAATGGCATGAGAGGAAAATGTAAGATAAAAAGACAAAATGAAAATTAAATGACAAGAGATGTCAGAAGATGCAGAAGAAGAGAATACAAGATGAAACTAAACGAAATGAGAAGAGAGAAGATTAGAAAAAAATTAGAAAAGAGACAAAATAAGAACTGAAGAGACACAATGACAAGTGAAGAGACAAAATGAGAAGAAAAATAAGATGTGAGAAGATGGAGACACCATAAGATGAAATATGAAGAGATAAGAATATGGAAAAAGAGGAGATACATGAGAGGATGAGTTGAAAATGCAAGATAAGAAGTGAAGAGACAAAATGAATTGAGAAAAGAATGTAAGATGAGGGAAGAGGTATGAGACAAGATGAGACAAAACGAGAAAGGAAGATGCAAAAAGAGAAAGGATGAAATTAAAAGAGACAATATAAAATGAAATGAGAAGAGAAGATGCTGGAAAATCCAAAAGGAGAAGAGAATACAAGATGAGACTAAACGAAGTGAGATGAGAGAAGATGAGACAAAATTAAAAGAGAAGAGACAAAATGAGAAGAGAAAATAAGATGTGAGAAGATGAAACCAGAAAAAAAGAGACACCACTGGATGGAACATGACAAGATAAGAATATGAAAAAAGAGAAGAGACATGAGAGCATGATGCAAAATGAGAGGAGAAAAGGCGAGATGAAAAGTGAAGAGACAAAATGACATGAGAGGAGAATGTAAGATAAGTGAAGGCAACATGAGACGAGACCCAAAAAGACAAAATAAGAAGGGACAATGCAAGAAGAGAAATGAAAAAAGACAATATGAAATTTAATGAGAAGAGAAGATGCCAGTGGATGCAAAAAGACAATACAAGATGAGATGAGAACACAGAGTCAAACCAAAAATTATTTAGACACCAGAGATAACTTTTGATATTTTTTACTAGTGAGTGCAGGACACTATAGTTCATTTATGTAATTGAGGAAAGCAAAGCAAAATCATGTAAACTGTGACATATACCCGAAATTCATATAGTGGACTACCAGTAAAATTTGGGACCAAAAAAAATATACGAACACTTTGACCATGTTTTTGCTTAAGAGCTTTTTACACCACAGACTAAACAAAATTAAGCATTGGCTGGTAATTGGTCGATAAAGTATTGATAGTTGTGTAAATATTGTCATACTAACAGTTTTTTTTTTTTAATCAAAGTTATCTGACATTATCAAGATGAATTTCTTCTGTTCTTGTCATATTTTATCACTATTTTCTGAACTATAGCGAATAAACTGATAATGTGAGAAAAAAATAAATAATCAGAAGAGAAAAATCAAGATAGATAGATGAGAGAAGACCAGACAATCAGAAGAGAAGAGACAAGATGAGAAGTGAAGAGACAAAAGAAGAGAACCTGAGGTGTGAGGTGAAAAGGAAAGACAATATGAGATGAGACCTGAAGAGAAGAGACATGGCAAGACGGAACACGGAGACGGGAACATTCAAAACTAGAGGAGATGAGAAGAGACTAAATAAGAAGAGATGAGAGGAGACAAGAAGAGACACGACAAGACGAGAAGATTAGATGAGAAGAGAAGATCAGAGAAGAGTAGACTGAAGAAAAGATGTAAGATGATGTGAGGAGAAGAGGAAAATCAGGAGAAGAGATATTAGAGTTATATTAAAAGAGAAGGTCAATTAGGAAGAAAGATGAGTAAGATGCTAGATGAGAAGATTCAATGAGATGATGCAAGAAAAGCAGAGAGGAGAGACCACGCTGTATGGTGTTAATTTAATAAGCCTGCTTCTGTCGAACTGTGCAGTGTAACTGCATTAAGCTCTATTGTTTACAGTGGTGTTTTATTGCCTGCGTTGCAGTCCGATAAGAGAGCTGCAGTTTGTCTGAACAGTGCCAGCACCCTGACCTCACACTCAAGGAGAATGCTCACTCACTCTGTCCACCGGACACACACAAAATATTTTGCTCTGGCTGTCAGTGACCCAGTGCCTTCAGTCCTATTCATTAGAGCAACCCATTGCCATCATAACATAATTTGAAAACTACAAGAAATCAAAAAGATTGCTGCTTATCTATAGGTTTAAATATAACAAGAGAGGTTAATGCATGTTTTAAGGCCATCAGATGGAGCATATGTCAGCTGTTGATATCTCAGCGGAAGAGGTTTGTACCATATGCCATGTGAACTGAGAGCCTGTGTTGCCATGTGGCATTCAGTTGTAGCCTGATGGCAAATCTTAGCATGCCATCTAGGACGATGTGTTAGTGAACAATTCACTTAATTTCTGAGCGTGGCCCACAATATCAGAGATGTACAGAACCGTTTCATCACAGCAGAAGGCAACCAGAAGAAACTGTAGGAAGCAAAAACCATATCAGTGCCACATGCTGAGATGTAACCACTGTGTTGATTCGAGTCACACGGGTCGTAGTCGTCCCATAATTCTCTCTCTCTGAAGATCTTTGAACTACTGATGCACATCTCATGTTCACGTCTTGTAGGGTTTGTTTTGAATGTGCTTTCCGTTCGTCATCCAAGTTCCTCAAAATTTAGACTTATGACACACAAGCAGAGTGAATTTCTGTGTACGCTATTCGTAAAAGCATTCATACACAAGAATGGTTTTATGAATGCTCGTGTTTCATGAATGAGGCCCTAGTCACTGTAGGAGTTGCTCTCCAACCTCTACACATTTTCAGCAATTGCAGTGATCATTTCAAGCAAGTCTGAATGTCGTTTGAGGGTCCATTAACCCAGCAAGACCCCCTCTGTTTTATCAGTGACAGTGAAAATGAAATTTATTATTGAAAATCAAGGTTGGGTATTGCCTATAGGCACTAGTTCCTTTATGTTATCTGCTAAGTGCACACCTATTTTGTTCCTTGATATACAGTGCTTTGCAAAAGTATTCATTTTTTTTCACGTTTTGTTATGTTGCTGCCTTAGACTGCTTTAAATTACTGTTTTCCACATTAGTCTACACTTCATACACCATAATGTCAAAGCAAAAACAGAATCGCCACAACTTCGAAAATGCATGAAAAATAAAAAACCTGAAATAAGTACATTGCAATATTTGTTCCAAATCTCTTCCATGCTTTTGTGAACCTTCAATGCAACAGAATATTTTTCTGAACTCTTTCCCAGATCTGTGCCACGATGCAATCCTGTCTCTGAGCTCTACAGACAGGTCTTTTGACCTCAGGGCTTGGTTTTTGCTTTGATATGCATTTTCAGCTGTTAGACCTTTTATTAAGAAGTGTGTGCCTTTCTAAATCATACTCATTCAATTGAATTTGCCACTCAAAGTGTAGTAATATCTACAAGCAATATGAATGCTCCTGAGCTCCCAGATATTGCATATACTTATGCAATGGAATAATTTAGGTTTTTATATTTAATGAATTTCCAAAGATGTTAAAAACTTTTTTTGCTTTGCCATTATGGTGTATGGAGTGTAGATTGATGTGGAAAAAAAATAATTTTAAGCAGTTTAAGATGAGGCAGCAACATAAATAATGATATAATACAAAAATGAAGGGGTATGAATACTTTCGCAAGGCGCTGTATATGTTGTTATTACTTGCTTTGTTAATGTCTAGGTATTGCATCCTCAGGCAAGTCTTTCTTGCTGTGAGAAGTGTTTCTCACAACTTGCTCCAATTCACACAGCAATCGCGATTCACACCTTCTGGGAGGAGATTCCCACAGCGCTTTGGGAGGGAATCGTGTTGACATTAAAGTGTGTGATGAGGTGAAATGCTGGGAGAACCATCTTTTTTTGTCCTTTTATATTTCATTTTGATTTTTTTATTTAATAGGAAATTGAAGTAAAAGAGAGTGAAAGACCCAGGACTCAAACTTGAGTCACTGATACAACTACTGTTTAATTAAATAACCGAAGAGGGCACTTGAACAAACAGAAAATCGTCTTCAAGAAGCGGACACAGTATATTCAGATACTCCTGAATAAATAAAGACATTCAACGAACCGGCTGACTGAGTTTCTAAACATATTCCATTAATCAATTTCAGTTATTCCTCTTGGGCTGCAGGGCAACTTCCCTCCTCAGGCACATATCAATAAATCAATTAGCATGTGTTAGTCAGTGTGTTCTCCATACTGTTGCTAATAGATGCATGGCAACACAAGTTTACCTCTAATTTAATGCTCAAGTTTGCAGGAAGTTTCTTCACAGAAGAGAATTGCCACAGGGCTTGGTTCATAAATATGTGCTTGGTCTGGGCGTGCTGATCCAAGAAATACTGGTCAATAAACATACGGGCCAAGGATGTTGGAAATCTTGTTTATTTTCTCTCTATGCCTCTTCCCGCCTTCCTACTCTCTGGCTGTCTGGGCTCTCGCGCCTTCATCTGCTCAGATGTCGCTTCCGATTTTAATTTGTTCAGCGATGGATTGATGCTCGGAGATCATTATGTTCACACATTTCCTCCATGTGATTCCACTCGGGAGAAGCGGATGTGTTGACCGATAATATAGTCGAGACATTTTTGTCTCGTTTCACTTCCTCCTGCTGCATTTCCCTACGTTTCTCTATTCATATTTATTCATAAGTCTTATGTAAGTATATTTAAATCTAATTCTAATATATTTTGTACAATATTTATGGAGAAATGTCAATAGAGAAATGTAGAAACAATGTGTTTGTGTATGTATGTTTATGTATTTATGTTATATCTTCTGCTTTGCTTGACAGACATTCCAGGGATCTTCTCTGCTCTCCAAGACCAAGAAAAAGAGTAAAGGTGAACGCTTATCTTTCTTATTCTCATGTTTGGGAACATTGTCTTCATTGCAGACACTGCTTGCATATTTTGCCTGCATAAGGCAAAAAATATCTAAAAACATAAACCTAAAAGACTAAAGAATGTTCGTTTTCATCATACTTATAAGCATTCTGACACATTTTGGCAGCTGCCTAATGCATTCCTTAGATTTAACAGTGGAAAGGCCTCTAACGATGCAACACAATTATGACAGTACATTACATACTGTATCATAACAAAAATGGTACATTACTGCCTGAAAGAATGTCTCAGTGATTAAGATTGAGCTTTTTAGCCAAAGTACTAAAAGTACTAACTAAAACAACAATGTTCTGGAATGTTTTCTATTCAAATCAGTCTGAGATCTTCTGCCCATTCACTCGCAAACATTTATATTTGTTATAATAAAACAATAAGCCATAAGTGGCTGTGCATTACAATAATTTTGCTACGAAAAAGAAATGTTCTTAGCCTTGGTGCATAATGGAGGTTGTTTATAGCTGATAAGCAATATAACAACAGGGCATTTTAAAGAACTGTTCACCCAATAAGGAAAATTGTTTATTGCCGTTATTATGTTGTTTTTGATGCATATGACTTTCTTTCGTCATATACAAAATAAGATGTTTACGCTCCCCGTTTTTACATTGTATAAAACAGAATGTTGACCCAAAAAGCAGCATAAAAGTGGTTTTTATGGCTTTGTTATGTCATATTGTCATGTATTGTAAGCCTTCTGAAGCCATGTCTTTTAAAGCCATTTTTGTAAGTAAAAGACTAAAATTCACTGATCATATTTATTCATTTTAAATCAGAGATCTCAATTTTTTTCACATTCACAAGTTGTGTACAAGTCACGAGTTGTGTAATGCTAGTTTTGACATGACTGATTTAACTGAACACATTTCTTTTCAAGTGACAAATGTGCATATTCAAAATGCTGAATGTAATTTGAGAGCCATGCCAGATAGGTAAAAAAAAATTGCATTGTCAAAAGTTTTTTCAGATTATGAAACTGATTACTTGCTTTTTGACCATTTTGGGGTGTTTATTGGTCATTATTCACTATCATTATAAGGAAAAGTGCAGCATGAACATCCTCCATGTGTCCTATTATGGTCTACAAATAAGCAAAAGTTATTCTGATTTGAAACAACATGAGTTGCGAATGAGTAAGTCCTACCCTTTAATACAGAAATCAGCTGATGATGCTACTATACAATAGCTTTATCCAATCTAGATTCTGAACTATTCATTTTATAACAGTTATTAACATACTGTTCTCTTGATATGACATTTAGCGGCTCCGCTGTCCTCCATCAGTAAGAGACGAATCTCCTGTAAGGACCTGGGTCGTGGAGACTGTGAGGGCTGGCTGTGGAAGAAGAAGGATGCGAAGAGCTATTTCTCACAGAAGTGGAAGAAGTACTGGTTTGTTTTGAAGGACGCCTGCTTGTACTGGTACATGAATGAAGAGGTGAGTGTGTGTGCGTGTTTGGCCAATACAGTTGTCTTTGTTGTTTCTCATATCCACCAGCGCAGCAGAAACCGTATCGATCTAGAGATGAGACTTTAATTGGTGCCGGCTTTACCCTCTTGTGTGGAACAAGATTAATGCTCATCTACCCCAACAAAACAGTCTTCTACACATGCAGTTGCTGTAATGAAGATAAGGAACTTCTCCCAACAAACACTCCCCTACTTGTTCCCTTGCTCCTTCGCTTTTGATTAATTACCCTCAGTGTTTTCGCTTTTTATCACGGCCAGGGTGTGGGATACGGCTGCCGTTCTGGGGCTTTCGGAGGAAGTATGTGGAGGGGAGGGTTCCTCTCTGGCTGGTTTTGGTCCACTGAGAATCCTGCAACATAGTCCGGCTCTGCTATAATTGATGATCTTCTACTGTGTGGGTTTTGTAAACACAGACAGGCTTACAGAGAGCCGCAACAATTTATGCTTTTCATTTATTTATGCAGAGCTCCTGTCAGCAGCACTGCTGCAATTTAATGCAGGGAGAAAAAAGTAATGGAATGAACCAAGAAAGAGAGAAGAATAAGGAGATGTAACTCCTAACGAGGATGTAATGACATTACAGATGAGAGTAAGTGGGGTGAAACGTCCACACAATCCTCTCTCTTTATTTTCCCACCTTGTAGGATGAGAAGGCTGAAGGGTTTGTCAGCCTCCCCGAGTTTAAGATCGACAGAGCCAGTGAATGTCGCAAAAAATAGTGAGTAACTTTACAAACTTTTGAGTATTGTTTTGATTAGAGCCGCGATGCAGGCGGAATCCAGTCATAAAAATGGAATTTACTGTATAATGTCACAGAATTTGCCTAATTTGGGATAAATCAAAAGTGGGTCTGTACACTTAAATCAAAACAAAATATAGACTACTGACTATAAATATTAAGCAGCAAAAATACTATTTAAATATGAACCTGCATGTCTCTGTGTGAATGAATGACACAGATGCACAGATTCATTTGCTACACACATATTGAAGCTTGTGTGACACTCGCAGTGTTTTTTAGCCTCTTCCGACTCAATATATGACTACATGAATAAACATAATCTCTAGAGCTGCTCTGAGAGTCACTTCATGAGCATTTTACTGTTTCTTTTTAGAAAAACTATTGTAGTATCATATACAAACAGCAACTTAAAGGTCTTCACAGCAGTCCATCAAAATAAAAGTTTGGTTTAACTTGAAGAAACTGTGACAGAAATATACTTAATGTAATGATTGTAGTACTACTACTTAAATTATTATTAAAAGATTACTTTTTAAAGAATATTTACTAGAAAAATTGTTTACCGGAATTTATTTAGCAGAAAAATGTAAATTCACAGTATAAAAATGTATTTAAAAAATATAAATATATTAAATTTATTCTTTAAATTTAAATCAATTAATTAGATATGCTTTTGATGATTAAAATTTAACTAAACCATTCAAATAGAATCCAGAAAATGAATGGAAACACTGAATTTGCTCAAGATAAAACTGAACTTGAGAAAAAAATAAATCCTTAAAAATTTAATTTTTGTTAAACTTTTAATAAATTGGTGTAGATTGTGTGTGTTTCTTGATTTTAATTAATTAGACATGATTTTTAAGATTTAAAAAAAATATTTAACCATTAAAACAGAGTATAGAGTATAGAAAAATGAAAATGGCAAAAAAACTAAATACAGAAAAGTTACAACAGAAGAACAATAAGGGAAAATTTAGGAAAAAATCAAATGGATTTCATAGGGCTCTAGATATTGTTTGAAGAATTCTTATGTCTTCACTCCCTACGCAGTGCGTTTAAAGCGTGCCATCCCAAAATCAAGAGCTTCTACTTCGCAGCGGACGGTGTGGACGATATGAACAGATGGTTGAGTCGTCTAAACATGGCAGCTGCCGGCTACGCAGAAAGAGAGCGAATCCGTCAAGAACAGGGTAAGAATTCCTGTTGTTATTGAGGTGATTGGTTCAATACCCAGGAAATATGTGTACCTTGAATGACAAATAAGCCACTTTCAATGTAATTGCCTAATAAGTGTATAATATATAAATGAAAACTGTGGGAGGGGCAAAGTCGGATGTTAAGATGTCTAAAAATGGCTCAGTGCAGGAAAAAAACACAAAAAAGAAAAGAAAAGTTAGTATGTTTTAGGGAAACTAATGTCATGTGAGCCACAACTCCAACCCCCTGCTGGTAGATGCTGTAACTACACCATTAAGTTTTTAAAAGCATCTTTCTTCTTTGGTCATTCAAAATTAGCAGGTAGTATTTTATGAATTTGTTAATGCTTTTGCCTTTTAAAAGTTTCAAATTGACTCTTTTCTTAGTTTTTCCTTTCTGTTTTGACATCACATATTAGGATTATAGTTTAGGCTTTAGGACTGTGCAGTAAAGCGTTTTTAATGTGGGTCCTCATAGAAAAACCTGCATGTGTCTTTGTTCCCCCCATGATCTCCGAGGCTTTAATTTAATTATTGTTTACTTTATGGAAATGTTTTGCAACAAGCTAATGACTCCCTGCATGCTCCTCTCTCTCTTCCAGCAGACTACTGGAGTGAAAGTGAACACGAAGACAATGAGACGCCCTCGACGCCCAAGCAAGACAGCCCACCGCCCCCTTATGACACGTACCCACGGCCACCCTCAGTGAGTCAGCATCTAGCACACACACACACAGACACACACGGCTCCATCTCATTGTGTAATCCCACACAATAGCACTGCTTCATAATGCTTGACATTTGGCATTGGTAAAAGAGCTGTTTTGTAGTGCCATCCCCCAGACCTGGCCTTACCACGTCACTGAGTGACTGTGTGTGTGTGTGTGTGTGTGTGTGTGTGTCTGTATGTATGTGAATGAGTCAGACCACCTCATCTTTGAGCCCACTGTAGAGATGTGATGAGATTGAGTTTCATCTCTCTGTCTCTCTATGTATCTCTCAATCTTTGTGAGTCACTGTTACGTTTACCCTGTGCTCTTGATAGACAGTATTGGATATTTATTTCCTTTTTGGAAAGTCTCATGGAACCTGTCATATTAATCATTGAGTAATATTTCACACAAAATCAAAAGATAAAAATATATTTTTTATTTGTTTTGTGATGAAAACAAAGCCTATTTTAAGATTTCTATGACAATTCACATTACTGTAAAGCGGTTTTTTTTTTTCCATTTAATAGATGATAGGAATTGGTGTGATGATAGGTTCCTGAATTTGTGTGTGTGTACTGTTTAACAGTCAGTGTGTTTTGTGTACTTTCAGTGCAGTACTGCAGGGCAGGTCAGCCAGAGGCCACACACAGCAGCAAAGCTTTTATTTAAGAACAAACAAAGGCACATGAATTAAACGCCTTTCATTTCTTCAGTTTTTCTTACAAGGTCTCTCTACTTCTCCTTAATACACACACATTATTCCTAGAGAGAAACGAATTAGGGGAGACTGACACTAGGTATTAGACCTCCTGAGCTTTTTGTTTTTCATGACATTTCAAAGCATCTATCGTCTGTTCTATTGTTCATTTTGTCATTCTGTCTATTATCTATCTATCTGTCGTTTGATCTGTCTTGCTAGTTCTATCATTTCTATCTATCACTCTATCTATCTGTCTATCTATCTATCTGTCTGTCTGTCTGTCTGTCTGTCTATCATTCAATCTATCTAGTTCTATCTTTTCTATCTGTTGCTCTATCATTTGTTCGATCTGTCTATCTAGTTCTAACATTCTATCTATCTATCTATCTATCTATCTATCTATCTATCTATCTATCTATCTATCTATCTATCTATCTATCGTTCATTCAGTTGTTCTATCTATCTATCTATCTATCTATCTATCTATTATCTATCTATCTATTGTTCATTCAGTTGTTCTATCTATCTATCTGTCTGTCTATCTGTCTATCTCTGTCTCTCTATCTACCTATCGTTCATTCAGTTGTTCTATCTATCTATCTGTCTGTCTGTCTGTCTATCGTTCATTCAGTTGTTCTATCTATCTATCTGCCTGTCTGTCTGTCTATCGTTCATTCAGTTGTTCTATCTATCTATCTGTCTGTCTATCTGTCTATCTCTGTCTCTCTATCTACCTATCGTTCATTCAGTTGTTCTATCTATCTATCTGTCTGTCTGTCTGTCTATCGTTCATTCAGTTGTTCATTCTATCTCTCTATCTGTCTGTCTGTCTGTCTGTCTGTCTGTCTGTCTGTCTGTCTGTCTGTCTGTCTGCCTGTCTGTCTGTCTATCTATCTCTCTACCTATCGTTCATTCAGTTGTTGTTCTATCTATCTATCTATCTATCTGTCTGTCTGTCTGTCTGTCTGTCTGTCTATCTATCTATCGTTCATTCAGTTGTTCATTCTATCTATCTATCTGTCTGTCTGTCTGTCTGTCTGTCTATCTATCTATCTCTCTACCTATCGTTCATTCAGTTGTTCTGTCTATCTATCTATCTATCTATCTATCTATCTATCTATCTATTTATCTGTCTGTCTGTCTGTTTATCTATCGTTCATTCAGTTGTTCATTCTATCTATCTGTCTGTCTATCTATCTGTCTGCCTGTCTGTCTATCTATCTCTCTACCTATCGTTCATTCAGTTGTTCTGTCTGTCTGTCTATCTATCTATCTATCTATCTATCTGCCTATCTAGTTCAGTCTATCGTTCTATCTATCGATCTATCATTTGTTCTATCATTCTATTGTTCGTTCTTTCGTTCTATCATTCTGCTTGTTTATCGATCCTTCTTATAATTGTATTGTTTGTTCTGTCATTCTGTCATTCTATCAATTTCTCTTCAATCACTCTATAGTTCTGTCTGTTGTTCTATCATTCTAACGTTCTATCTATCTATATGTCTATCTTCTATCTATCTTTTGATCGATCATTCTATCGTTCTATCATTCTATCTATCCTTCTATCCTAACTATAATTAAACCTGTTCTTTTGAAACTTTGCCAATTGGTTGAAAGCTGGAAGAACATTTGGCCCATATTCAGAGTTTAATTTCACACTAACACAGCTTCAGTTCAGTTCTCCCTCCATTCTCTATCCCTCCTTTTTTCTATATTCGGCAGTTTTCACTGAAACCAGAGCTCTCTCTCTGTTCATTATTCATCTGCCTGTCTTAGACGAGAGCGGGTATTCAGGGGCCTGGTCTACTCTCTGAGTTTCTTCATTAGCACACTTTATTCTTGCTTTTTGCCTGAAGGTAATACGTGCAAAAGAGCAAAAGCTTTGTGTCCATTCATGATTTTTAAGCCTAGTGAATTTTAAAAGCCATGAATGATTTATACCTTGAAAATGTAGTTGCAAGATGAGTATCAAATTCAGTTGTACTCAGTGCTTTCTTTCCTTTTAATCAAGTTTTGCCTTTGGTACCTTAAAAAAAGAAAAAAAAAAAGTTGGCTGGAGCCTCTGAGAATAAGAGTGATGTTGTATTCAGGTTTAACCTAATGTTCACCTTTTTCTCTCATGCAGAACCAAGTGAGTTGTGCCAGTCCTTACCTAGAACCCAAGCACGGCCGCCTCTCATCCACAGAAACTTCCCAGTCTCGCTCCTCTCACGAAGAATACCGCTCCGAACCGCAAGGGGGCAGCAGCAGTGGAGGAGGTTCCCCAGCGCGGAAGTCCGCCAGCCAACGGCGCTCATGGCAGGACCTGATTGAAACCCCTCTGACCAGCTCAGGCCTCCATTACCTGCAAACCCTGCCCCTAGAGGACGCTGTGTTCTGCGAGCCAGGGGCGGGTCTTTCTCCGGAATATCGCCGCCAATCTACTCTGCCTGCCCAACGCACATTGATGCAGGAACATTACGGTCCCTTCCCAATGCTCGAAGGGGAGAGGCTCCGAGATCCTGCTAATGCAGCCGGGAAACCCCGCAGCTTCACCTTGCCTCGGGATAGCGGCCTGCATGCCCTCCTAACACCCTCAGCCACCATGGCAGAACAGCGGGACCCCAGCCGTAGGGAACTCAGTCGTTCACACTGCATCAATAACGGTGGGTCAACAGTGCTTCCACGACTTTACAAAAGTGGTTTGGAGATAAAATAATTAAAATA
Source organism: Cirrhinus molitorella (assembly GCA_033026305.1). Classification (NCBI taxonomy): domain Eukaryota; kingdom Metazoa; phylum Chordata; class Actinopteri; order Cypriniformes; family Cyprinidae; genus Cirrhinus; species Cirrhinus molitorella. Next base: position 21,374,922 of record CM065140.1, on the reverse strand, counting down.
CTTTTATTATTGTTTTATTATTATTGTATTGTATCAAAGTAAGACCCTAAATGTATTCATTTTTTATGTCCCCTGACCCATAAATTGGATAATTAGTTAAATTAATTTTTAGAATTGATTGACAGTCCAAATTTGCACACAAATTGGTAATGATTACAAATGGGGGGATATGACTTGATCAGGCTTTTGCAAAGGTACTGCTGAATCTATCCTTTATTATTATTTTGCAACATGAGTGCATGAGAGAAAATAAATGGTTCTGAGGACAAGATCGGCTCAGATCAGTCCTCTAAAACCTCTTTACCACATTCTATTAGATTTTAATAACCCCTCTCATTATGAGAACAGTGGGCACAGCAGAGTTATTTTAATGCATGTGTGAATTTATTTGAGTGCTTCGATATTAAATTGTTAAGAGCAGTGCACTCACAGAGGACCGTGTGCAGGGATTTGAGGCTTTTTTACTGTCTGTATTTCTTCCTGTGTTTTCTTAGCTTCTGTATCTTCCTCTTTTTCCCTGCTTGAGTGAGTGTTGGCGCTGTATGAAGCGTAAACAGTGTCTTAGTTGCAGAATTTTTTTTAGCTGTGCTGTGAGGTCCCCTACTGAGATCTGTCCACTCGTTTCTTACATACACACGTGCACACATGCGCATGCAGGCATATTCTTCCAGAAATAGCTGCATGCTCTCTCCTATGCAAGTCATTTTAACCCTGCAGTATCGGTGGGGTTCTGTCACAAGCTCCTGACCCACTTTATTTGTAGCTGATTTACAAGGACAGTGCGTCTTTATAGACATTTATGTAAGCCTAGTAGTTTTTAAGCCTAGTAGATACATATCATTACTAAAAATTTAAGGATATATGTGATCCTGGACCACAAAACCAGTCTTAAGTAGCACGGGTATAATGTAGCAATAGCCAAAAATGCATTGTATGGGTCCAAATGATCAATTTTTCTTTTATGCCAAAAAACATTAGGATATTAAGTAAAGATCATGTTCCATGAAGATATTTTGTACATTTCCTACCATAAATATGAGTTTAGTAATATACATTGAGAACTTCATTTGAACAACTTTAAAGGCGATTATCTCTATATTTAGATTTTTTTTTGGCACCCTCAGATTCCAGATGTTCAAATAGTTATTCAGCTTTCAGATGATGTATAAATCCCAATTTCAAAATCCAATTTTTGTGGTCCAGGGCCACATATAAAACAGAAACAAGGATACTTTAGATACTTCAAATACTGTAAAAATGTAAATTTTCATATTTAAAATTTAAATTCACTTCTTTTAATAAAACATTTAGCAGAACTTTAGCTTCTTCATTTAAACATTTTACCTTTAACTTTGAATTAATATAAATTAGTAAAAGCTAGTAATTTATTAAATCAATGAAGAAATTGATTTGGAAATTTAAAATAAAAAATAAAATAATTTAAACTATGAAATTAAAACACTACAAGACAGGAGATATTTCTCGATATATCTGCATATCATTTGACTAGTTACCATCGTAAAAAAACTATGAACTAGTACGTATGTTATTGAATTACTGAAATTTTAGCTTAAATTCTCAGAGGCTGTTTCAAATCAATAGTTACACTGTTGATTAGCTCTGATTGGATCAGTCAAAGCCAGCCAGTACCATTTTTGATTGCAAATTAATTCTATATTATTAGTTGCTGCATTGCTTGATGACCATAAACTCCCTACAGATATGCTAATGACTTATATTACTTGGAGGAATGATTGTTTATTTGGATTATTATCAATAAATGTAACTACTTTTTGAACGTGGCAACCTCTTACTTTTTTTAAATGACCGTAACGCATGTATTATTGCTTTAACCTTGTGGTTAGCAGTAAATTCTGAACGGGCTATTAATTCTCCCCTGATTTCTGTTTGGTCTGGTGTCCGGATAGACCCATTTCTCTCCACAAACCTCACAGGAAGCCGCCCATTTGCTGCTGGATTACCACTCTGTTTATCTCCCCAGTATTACTTTCCTTCTTCCCCTCGTCTCGCAGTCTATCGCCTCATGGCTCATTGCCATCTTACCATCTATATTCCCCATCTCACTGCCCATCTCCACTATCTCACCACCAATCTGCCTGTCTCGCTTCCCATCGCCCCCCTTTCTCACTGTCCTCTCTAACTTTGTCTTTTAATATTCCTCTTTTTCGTCATCTCAGACGGATCTTCAGCAGCACTCTATATATAATCCCAGTGGCTTTTAATGAGTCTCCCTCTTATCTGTGTCTTTCATATCGCTCTGTTTCTATCTCTCTCTGGAGGAGTAGGGGGCATCTGTTAGTCATCCACAGAGCCCATGCGTGCTGTACTACATACTGAAGAGAAAAGAAAGGCATGGCCTATTGATCGTGACTCTCGATCGCATGTTCCCCAGCAACTGGAGAGAAAGACTGTGTCGTGCAATGAGTTTTGAGAGTTCTGTGCTATTTAATAAGTTATAAAAGAATCACAAAGAGCTTTAAAACTTACTCAGGTTTAAGTTGTTGTTATTGTAATTCATCACACGGTCGATAAAATGCTTTTTCTTTTTTAAATAATTGCAGGCTTGTGGTAAAACCCAGCTTGCACACTAAATATACAAAAAGTAATATGCTGTTTTAAAACGTGACTTACTGAACTAACCAGACAGTGATTTTTTTTTTAGTACTAAACTGATTTTCATCTTCATCCGCTCTGTTTTAAACCTCCTCATTCTGTATTCATTCAAACTTAATTTCTATTGCTGAATGCGACATATTATACCCTGCATCTAAGCATATGTGGTGGGAGGCGCAGTGTGCGACTGCTGCCCTCTTGTGGTTGTTCAAAATAGTGTCTAAAAACACGCCCTACATACAGTATCTGCTAATAAGACCCAGCACTAGATATGGTTCATGGCCCACGTGTTTTACCTACACAAACACTACAACAACAGGACTGGAGTGACTCAACCTATTTTCTGACTAACACATGAGCACCTGCATATACAGTACACATGCAGACAGAATGAGCAAAGAAACAAGCACCAGCTCGACAGAATGTCTGTCAAAGTGATTGACTGCCAACCCTGAGTAGCCTTAAGGGAGTTTTTCTCTGCTTTGAAAGGTGGCTGTGTTAAATGAATTGAACATGTCATTTTGCACACTTATGAAATCTGTCTTCTAGTCTTACTGTCCTCCTTTAGGTGTCTACCATCAACAAACTACACTTACTCAACCCTTCTTAGACCATGTTAGACCATCTAATGGCCATTTTAGACTTGTAGATCAATAAATGAACAGCTTAGACCATATTAGAAAAGCTAATGATTATGTTAACCAGCAAATGACCATCTTAAACCAGCTAATAGACAGCTTAGACCAGCAATGACCATCTTAAACCAGCTAATAGACAGCTTAGACCAGCGAATGACCATCTTAAACCAGCTAATAGACAGCTTAGACCAGCGAATGACCATCTTAAACCAGCTAATAGACAGCTTAGACCAGCGAATGACCATCTTAGCATCTTAGACCATGTTAGGCCATCTAATGGCCATTTTAGACCAATAAATAAACAGCTTAGACCATGTTAGACCCGCTAATTCTTATGTTAACCAGCAAATTACCATCTTAAACCAGCTAATAGACAGCTTAGACCAGCAATGACCATCTTAAACTAGCTAATAGACAGCGTAGACCCGTGAATAACCATCTTAGCATCTTAGACCATGTTAGACCATCTAATGGCCATTTTAGACTTTTTGACCAATAAATGAACAGCTTAGATCTTGTTAGACCAGCTAATGATTATGCTGACCAGCAATTGATCAGCTTAGCATCTTAGGCTATGTTAGACCATCTAATATCCATTTTAGACTTTTTGACCAATAAATGAACAGCGTAGACCATCTTAGACCAGCTAATGATTGTTAACCAGCAAATGACCATCTTAAACCAGTTAATAGACAGTTTAGACCAGCGAATGACCATCTTAAACCAGCTTATAGATAGCTTAGACCAGCGAATGACCATCTTAGCATCTTAGACCATGTTAGACCATCTAATGGCCATTTTAGACTTTTTGACCAATAAATGAACAGTTTAGACCGTATTAGACCAGCTAATGATTATGTTGACCAGCAAATGACCATCTTAAACCAGCTAATAGACAGCTTAGACCAGCAAATGACCATCTTAAACCAGCTAATAGACAGCTTAGACCAGCAAATGACCATCTTAAACCAGCTAATAGACAGCTTAGACCAGCGAATGACCATCTTAGCATCTTAGACCATGTTAGGCCATCTAATGGCCATTTTAGACTTTTAGACCAATAAATGAACAACTTAGACCATGTTAGACTAGCTAATGATTATGCTGACCAGCAATTGATCAGCTTAGCATCTTAGACCATGTTAGACCATCTAATGGCCATTTCAGACTTTTAGACCAATAAATGACCAGCTTAGACCACATTAGACCAGCTAATGATTATGTTGACTTGCAGATGACCGTCTTAAACCAGCTAATAAACAGCTTAGACCAGCCAATGACCATCTTAGCATCTCAGACCATATTATACCATTCGATGGCCAATTCAGACTTTTAGACCAGCTAATGGTTATGTTGACCAGCAAATGACCAGCTTAAACTGGCTAATGATCTTAGAGTATGTTAGACCATCTAAAACCAGCTAATGACCAAATTATATCATGAAAGACCATCTGATGATCTTAAACCAACAAATTATCATGTTGGCAAGCTAATGACAAGCTTAAACCAGATGTTTTCCAGTTTAGTCCATTTTAGACCAGCTAATGACAATCTTAGAAAGAAAGCCCAATTTATACTTATGCGTCGAACCTACGCAGTAAGCTATGCCATAGGGTGTGTAAGACAGCGTAGGTTATGGCATAGCTGACATGCACCTTTCCAAAAATGTAACTGCGTGTCAATTCTACGCAGACCGTAAACACTGTGATTGGTCTGCTAGAACCCCTCCGTCCATATGTACTTCAGTTTTGCGTGTGTTTATTTACACTTTAATATATTTTAATGTTACACAGTCTTATTTAAAATAAAACAAAGCAAAGAACAAGTGTCTTATCATTTATTATACAACATAGCATTACACATCACTAGTTGTCCGCGATAAACAATGTTATTCTGCCGTGGTACAAATATATATGCTTGTGGAGATTAAAAGAATGCAATCTTTGTTCCGTTGTTGTCTCCATTTCTGTAGTTTTAAATAATAATTTGATATTAATTTGAAATAATATCTGATGATTATTTTCCGCCATCACGGCTATGCTTCTCTGACGAGCCGCTTCATCTTCGGCTTTTGCCGTGGTACTTCGGGTTACACGAGCAACATGCCTGTGGACACTGCAGACTAGCGGTCCGCATGTGTACTGCACGTCACATCAATGAAAACTGATGCATAGGCGACGGCTTAAAAAGGCTATGGCATAGGTCTGACGCTGAAGTATAAATCAGCTTTAACTCCTCAATTCTAAGCTGGATTTTTTAAGCAGGAAAGTGTTAAACACATTAAGAAGGGCAGATGTGTGTGTGTATTGGAGACAGATGGAGATGGAGAGAAAAAGAGATGTTGTGTTGGCACAGAAAAACCCAGCACCCGTTTTTTCAAATGATAACAGATAAAAACCGAGACGGCGAGAGAAAATGTTCCCATATTTACATAAATCTGAGCCTGATTAAGCATTTATCTATGCCAGCCTGATGAAAGACACTTCTCGTCTAGATCTTACGCAATTTCTGTCTTTCTACCTTCACAATTCCAGACTAACAAACAAAATAAATGAGCTGAGTATCATCAGCGTACAAATGCCAACCTACACACCTGATTGAACATTAAAATGCATAGTTGAAATTTTGCAATTTGTCTGTTTCTGTTCCAATCTTACTCAAAATTGTGCCTTGGTGGTGGAGCCACCCTTCTTTAACACTGGCTTTTTGTGGCGCCCCCCACAGGCGGGGAGCAGGAGTGCCACGGGCAGGCAGATTCGCTTGGTGATTTGTACCGGGCGCTGGAGCGTGCCAGTCTGTCGCCTATTGGTGAGCACCGCCTTTCCACCCGTCTGGAGTACAAACACCTTTTCATCCGGCGTTGCAACGATCCACAGCTAAATGACAAACTGCATCATCTTCGCATCCTGCAGAGCACGCTAAAGGTATCTGACCTCTGCTGCTGCATGGGTCCCACTGCACCGTGTGTGCCTGTTTGTTTCATCTGTCCCGTCTGCCCGTCCGTCCTCTCCGTCTGTCTGATGTCTGTGGGATTCTGGGGAAAGCAAGAATTTTGTGTGTGTTTTTTGTAGTCCATTTCGACACAATGACTAAGCCAAACTGCTATCCCAGAATCCCATCCATGTTAGACGGAGTTCTCTGTCTGGTGTGGGAGGAGGGTTTTGGCCAAACTCTGCGCTTAACCCTGCTTCTCTGTGTTGGGTTAATCTGGTTTAGGCTCCACCTGGTGCCACTGGGTCTTCCCATGGTTGGGTCAGTCAGTCCGTGCCTATGCTGTGAAACCCCCCACCCCCAACCCCAGGCTGTTACGCTGTGCTTATTATGTTGGGGCCGAGCCTCCAGTTGCATTGTGGGTATTATAAACAGTTGGTCAATAGAAAATAAAGGTTCCAAAACATAAGATCTAAGATGTACCATTAATGATGAGCTAATGACGATCTTAGACAAGCTAATGACCAGATTATGACCCATTTAAACAGAATAATGACCATTTTACACTAGGTAATGACCAGTTTAAACCAGCTAATGACCCTTTTAGACCAGCTTATGAACAATTAATGACTAGCTTAGGCTATCTTAGATCAGCTAATGACCAGCTTAAACCAGCCAATGACTAGCTTAGATGAGCTCATAATCATCTTAGACCAGCTGATGACTATCTTAGACCAGATAATGACCTTGTTGTCCAGCGAAAAACTATTTTAAACCATCTAATGATCATTTTAGAACAACTAATCACCATGTTGACTAGCAAAAAACAGTTTTGACCATCTAATGATCATCTTAGACCAGCTAATCACCATGTTGTCAGGCTAATAACCAGTTTAGATGATCTAATAACCATCTTAGACCAGATAACCATGTTGACCAACTAATAACCAATTTTGACCAGCTAATTATCAACTTAGACTAATCACCATGTTGACCAGCTAATAACCAGTTTAGATGAGCTAATAACCATCTTAGTTCAGATAATCAATATGTTGGACAAATAATAACCAGTTTTGACCAGCTAATTATCATCATTAAATCGTTAGATTACCTAATCACCACGCTGACCTGCTAATCACCATGGTGACCAGCTAAAAAACAGTTTTGACCAGCTAATAACCAGTTTAGATGAGCTAATAACCATGTTGACCAGCAAAAAAAAAAAAAAAAAAAAAACCTTTTGACCATCTAATTATCATCTTAGACCAGCTAATCACCATGTTAACAAGCTAATATGCAGTTAGATGAGCTAATAACCATCTTAGACCAGATAATCACCATGTTGACCAGTTAATAACAAGTTTTGACCCGCTAATCATGATGTTGACCAGCTAATAACTAGTTTAGATGAGCTAATAACCATTTTAGACCAACTAATCACCATGTTGACCAGCAAAAAAAAACAAAAAAAACCTTTTGACCATCTAATTATCATCTTAGACCAGCTAATCACCATGTTAACAAGCTAATATGCAGTTAGATGAGCTAATAACCATCTTAGACCAGATAATCATCATGTTGATCTGCTAATAAGCAGTTTAGATAAGCTAAAGCCCTCTTTGACTAGATAATCACCATGTTGACCAGCTAATAACCAACTTTGACTAGCTAATGATCATCTTAGAGCAGAAAATTAACATATTGACTGGCTAAACACCAGTTTAGATGAGCTAATAGCTATCTTAGACCAGATAATCACCATGTTGACTAGCTAATAGCCAGTTTAAATGAGCTAATAACTAAGACCAGATAATCACCATATTGACCAGCTAATAACTAACGTAAATGAGCTAATGACCATTGGCAAGGCCAAACACTTCTCTGAACCCTGCTTCTCTGTGTGGGTAAACCTGGTTTAGGCTCCGCCTGGTGCCTTTTTTCTTCCTGTGGTTGGGTCAGTCAGTCCGTGCCTCTGCTGTGACCCCCCCCCCCTTCCCGGGCTGCTGTGCTGTGCTTAATTATGTTGGGGCATAGTCTCCCGTTGCATTGGGAGGGTATTATAAACATCCCTTATCACTCAGACTTGAATGAAAGCAGGTTAATTGGGGGCATGAAGCCCCACAGTGCCAGAGGACTCCAGTCAAGTCTGAGCATGCTATGTGTGTTTGCGTGTGTGTCGCTCTGCTCATCTAGGTTGAGTCCACATCGCTTCACGTCTACGCTAACCGCCTGTGGCGTGCATTGACTATGACATCCTAACAACTGTATGAAGGAGACTGTATCTGTAATGCCCACCCTCCACTGCTCTCTTTCTTCACTCCCCTAGGACAGGGAGGGCGAGGTAGCACTGATTGACAAGCTGCTGGCCAATCCTAAGCTCACATCCTCAGAGTTCCAGGAATGGAAGAAAGTTTACATGGAGCTGTTTTCATCAGAGCCACAGCGGGACCGTCAGCCAAGCCCCGCCTCCGAGCCCAGCCCTGCCGCCACGCCTGAACCCGCCCCTCGCACACCCTCCCTCTCGCACACGCACTCCTACATCGAGACTCACGTCTGACGCACACAAAAACACAGTTCGATCACGCTACACAAAAATACCGCCACATTATTTGAAGTAGTTGTGGCTAACAACTAGTGGACACAGTCTCACTTCCACAGACCTTGAGATGGACATTAAAACGCTAAAGTAAGGGTTGAATTGGTGTTTATGGACTCTAAATTGACATTTTAACTACAAGGCTGTGAGGAATATATAAGTACAGAATTAACATTTAGGGATTTAATGCCTTAATGCATGATTCAAGATTTAAATTTAAATTAATTACTTGCATTATTGAATAAACAATATAAAATTAACCAAGGTGTTTTAGAGGGCATTTCAGATTACATGCACAGAGTGCACTTTAAATTAATACTGTCAAGTTTGGCTTTATTTGTCATTAATAATATTTGTATGTATCCATTTAATTATGAAATACAGTGTTTATATGTTTATATTCTAGAATATTTAGGTATTATATTTCGAATCGCAATATTCTAAGATCTGCCAGCATAGCTAATGTTTTGACAGATACATATATTTATTTTTTATTTAATTTTTTGGTTGCCATGTTTCCTAGGGATCACAATAAATAATATCAGTATTATATCAGTTGTCACTTTTTTTTAATTTATAGCACTTTTTATTTAATTGGATTGCATCATGTAATATTTAATATATGAGCAAAAAAATTTTTTTTATTTTGTGCATAAAAATAACTATTCGCTTCTGTGCGATGATTTTTAATTTTGTTTCATCTTTAGTGTTTTCAGTCAACACCAAGGTCCCTTACATTTCAACCTATTAAATAAACTGTACTTTTATGCCTCACAGCCTCATTTCACCATCAAATTTGATACAGTATCTTCCCTGATTAGGGTCCATAAATACAAATTCGCTTTTCACTTTGCTTGTATCCTGACAGCAATCGCCGACTCAGTCTACATGTGCTTTTTGAATACTTGAAAAACATTGTTTACGCAGGCACAGATAGCTGTACAAGCAAAGCTCTTTCAATGGCTCGACTCACAACCCACAGGCTTCAGAGTATGCCACTTCTGCACACGGGGTTGCCATGGTTACCACTTCTCCAAGCGGCTCAGACAAGGAGAGACAATGCCGTCGCACCGAGAACAAACCTGGCCCACCGCTAGACAGGAAGCCGAGGTAGAACCAGAGCACTTGAACTTGGAAATAAAAGCTACGGACTGAACTCTGAGAGGAAATGCACATCTGAGGCGCCGCTTGAACTCGAAACACACTGACTGGCACTCTGTTGTGCTGCTGTACCAGTGTTTGTCTGTCTTTTTGAAGCAAATCTCTCAGTGGACACACAGATGGTCATCAAACAAGTTATCTGCCATGTTTATATGCTACTTTAGCATACTATATACTCTACTGTATCATACTATATATTTATGATCTGCTGTTATACATCGGCTGGCCCCGACTTATAGCACTTGTACATTTGTGTGGAAGTTGTGTGCGTGTGCATGAACATGGAACACTGATGTGGTTGTCACATCTCACCACAATCTCTGTAGAGTGTTTGGATATACCAAGAAAAGGCCTTTAAAGGAATATTCCTGGTTCAAAATCAGTTCAGTTCTATTGACAGCATCTTTGGCTTGGTGCCACTTTCCACAGTCGATAATTTTGACTCAACTTGTAGTTATGCTCTTATGGGGCAAGGCAATTTTCAGGCAGAAGAGTGCATCTTGTATTTGTGTCTCTAAAGTTGTCTAAATAATCCTTGTGAGACTTTTTCTAGGAGCAGAACTTCTGGCAATTCCTGAGGGTGGATTTGTCTCTGTGTAAACAGACCTTTTCTGGTATACTTTGCGCTTGTCTTGCAAAAGTTACAGGGTTTATAGACTTTAGGAGTTGGATATAGACTTTGGTTAGTAAAAGTTTTCCGTGTAATTTGTGAAACAGTTTTATTTAATATATGAAATATACTATTATTATTATTATTATTATTACTATTATTATGATTATGGATGTATAGTCTACCATATTATTTATTTTTTGATTGACTGTATTAGTCAGTTGTATTAGTCAATTCCAGACACAAATCAGCCAAAATACATTCCAGGGGCTAAATATCACGAGGGCATAAAAAACATCCAGCTGTGTTAAAGCAGTCCAATTCCATGAGAAATCGGGGACTTGGCAACACTGCTGGACGTGGATGAGACCAGAAGCTATACCCATTAAATTCTAATGGCTGTGCCCACTCTTACGGCAAAAATAAGGTGAATAGAATATTTATATTTTATCAGTTAATGTCCATAACAGATATAATTATTGGCTTACATCGTGTCCTTACACAGGACATGCAATTTGTCTGTCCACACCAGACGCAACACGAAAAGTCAAAAGTACACTACATTCAAACAAAATGGAGAGTTTATGATCTAATTTATAAATATTAAACCTTTTCAACATTATTAAAAGTATGTACTGAGAGACTGATGGCATCTTTGTCATGGAATACACTTGTTGGTTCGCAGTGTTAATGTACGTTTACACTAGTGTGTTTCCATTTGAAAACGATTGTCATGTCACATGACCATTCAGGCTGCATACGTCATCAAGGATGATTGACTGTTTTTCCTTGGGGTGTAAAAATACTGTCATTTCTTTTTTTACTTCGAAATGTAGTGGTTACTTATGATGGTGTCTCATTTCAGAGGCTTATTTAAGAAAAGTAACCGTCAAATTACAAAGTAAAGAAAGAACAGTGTTTTTACACCGCAAGGAATAACTTTTAACGCAATTTTAAATATGGTTACTTCTCTTAAATTAAATCATCCTTGATGACGCATGCAGCCTGAATAGTCATATGATATCCGTTTTCAGTGGTGCAGTTTAGACGGAGATTGTTTTTGAAACACAGTGAAAACACCAGTGTAGAGACGAATTGTTTTCATTAAAAAATGCCATTTTTTTAAAATGAAAATGCAGTAAACAGGGCCTTATTTTCAATATCTGAGGTAAACTATCTATCGTTGCTTTCATTATAGCTATAAAGGTCATGCAAAATTACATTTGTGACCATGGACCACAAAACCAGTCTTAAGTGTAAATGTTTCGAAATTGAGGTTTATACATCATCTGAAAGCTGAATAAATAAGCTTTTCAGTGATGTATGGTTTGTTAGGATATGACAATATTATATATTATAAATATATGGCCGAGATACAACCATTTTAAAATCTATAATCTAAGGGTGCAAAAAAATCTAAATATTGAGAAAATCGCCTTTAAAGTTGTCCAAATGAAGTTCTTAGCAATGCATATCACTAATCAAAAATTAAGTTTTGATATAATTACAGTAGGAAATTTACAAAATATCATCATGGAACATGAGCTTTACTTAATATTCTAATGAGCCTATTGCTACAAATATACTCGTGCAACTGGAGACTGGTTTTGTCGTCCATGGTCACATTTAAGCTCACATTAGACACGTTTAATGCTGAATAAAGCACATAATCAGTATCTGAGATTATCACTGTCATAGTTTGTATGTTGTTGTTGTTCCAGCAGCGACGTTGCAGAAATAGAAACTGTGTCTAAAATAGAAACTTCACGTGTCGCGGCTGGTTAGGACAAAAATTCAGATTAACATGGAAAAGATACTTGTGTTGTTAGGAAATGTTGTTATGTGTACCGGCCACTTTTTATATAGCAGTGCATCTCCAAAATCATGTATAATGTTTAAGTCTTATGGATCTATGGGTTTTGACATTGTAAACATTATTTGAACGCATATCGTGCTTCAGTGCCTTGTCCCAATGAGAAGTGAGTCAAAATAATTGAATGGGGTAATTGACAGAATGCTAAAAATGCTGTAGATAGCGTTCAGCTTGTATTGAACCTGGAATATTTCTGTGCCTGTGCCGTGAGCACTTCTCGACAGAGCGTAACGCCTTGTCAGACTCAGCCTCTGATAACGGATGAGCATTCAGTGAAGTGTGTGGGCTTTGATTGGTAGAAAATTGCACAGGCTCCATTATCCAGAAGCAGCATTATCTCTGTAACTTGAGTCAAATTATGGAAGTTCTCTCTTCACGACCGTTTCCTGATATTATGAGGTGAAATTATGTGTCTCTTCGCAAATGCGAGTTCATAATCAAAAACAGACTTACACGTGATGTTCCAAGCGCGAAAATTCACATCCTTGAGTGAGCAGGGACAGCACTTACAAGTGATTGTGTGTCCGTGCACAAAGTGTGCCATACATATTTTTATGCTTAATCTGAAAGAAGTTTTATGGACTGTTGTGTACAATTCAAACATTTTAGGAAAATTTAAAAGACAGTATTATGTTTCAGTATTGTATACCTCTGTTTGGATTCAAGTTTTCCGTTTCTACAAGCTGCCATGCAGCTGTCCTGCACAGTGCTGCTAGTTTAGTGACATTTGTATCAAGACAACAGTGAGTTTTTATGACAGCCGAGGTCATCACGACACATCGCTGGTCTCAGCCCAGGGACTCGCCGCATGGCTCGGGCCGATCAAAGCTGTTGCCCTGAACTCACCCCAGCATCTGTCAGAAGCAGCAACTCGACTCCTGAAATTACATGTATGTCAAAGTTCGGGAGGTCGTCCATCTTTATAAACTCTCAGAGCAAAACATCTCTTGCTGCATGGCTTGTAGATACACAACAATCGCATTCGTTTTTTTGGTTTCTAAGTCGAAGCTGCCAAATAATTTAATGTCAGTGTTTCAGCTGTCAGGAAGGCCGTGCAGACCAAAAAGCACTCAGGCAGACACAAAGACGCTTTATGTGAGATTTTTAAGAACACACTGAATGTTCAGAAGAGAGTTTATTGTATGATGTGTATTATATGATGTACATTGAAATTTCAGGTATGACTGACAACATAATGGAATACACATTTCATTCTGTATGTAATCTAAGACAATATTAGCTTGACTCAGTGAGTGACTCAGGTGCTGATGTGTCCATGGGCATCATGGGAATGCATTAGCTCTTCGAGAAAGTGATTAGAAAGCTACTAGAACGATGTCTATTGGTATTTTACTTTAGTAATATATCAATGTTATTCTTAATTTAGTGAAAACCATGATATGTTTCTTTAGCAGCCCATTTTTTAACACAAAGTTGTTGTAAAACAATCTAGTTCATCTGTGCTGCTGCCTGTCTTTATTATGAGTAGGGCATGTAATTTGGGCAGTGCAGTTTCCTATGTATTGTGTTTAGCGTACAACCTGGTAAAGTTTACTTTATTTATTACATTATTTAAAAAGAGACTTGTTGCTTTCTCCAGATTTCAGTGTGGTTATACTAGAGTCAATAAACTTTTATGGATGTAATCATGCTATATTTATTGCATTTGCATTTTTGCTGGATATTTACACCTAAATGGCTACCTACAGCTGCTCAAATTTTGATGCTGGTGAAAGTTTTTATTCTAACTGGAGAAAGCTGTTTGTTAGTATTCCCATTCATCAATTGGCATTTCCAGCCTGGATGTTGCCAATTTTGGATTAAAGGTAAGTGCCTGACCATAAACAGTCGCCTGAGAGCTGCTCGGCAGCCTGTCGAGCAATGAGTAAGGGCACCTTTATTCAGTGAGTGGTTAAAAATAGATGCCTATGCAAATATCCTAGAAAGCGGTTCTCTTTTTCTTTCAGAGGCTTGCTGGTTTCCAGGCTGTTCAGTAAAGGGAATGGACTCAACTTACAAAAATTAATGGAGGTGAACTGTTGGGTTTGTTCTTGGTCTTGTGTTGACAATGGGTTTCCTTTTTTTTGGTTACGAGGCTGATTTTATATTAATAGTCTAATCAGCAAACCAAGTCTTTAAAGAAACTCAAAAGCTGCAAAAAATTGCATGCAGTCAAATCTTTTATTTATGCTTTTCCATGATAGCTACTCATTTGCATAGATTCGGTAGATTTATGTCAACAATATTCATTTTACAGACTTAAGGCTACTTGCTTTACATAACCCAGAAATGGTTACTACTAGGTCTAAAATTATACTGCTACTGATGTGCATCTCACAGTTCACTTTAAATTATATTTGTATTGTAATCACACTATATTATCTGTGATGAGGAATCTAGATTTTCATGCATGGCCTGACTTTTGAGTTGTCAGATGTGTGACTATGCAGTTCTGTTTGTCATTGCTCACTAAAAATCTCCTCATCCTCCTTTGGCTTGTCTGCATCCCACACACACTGTGATCTTGATACTTGTCCTTGCCCACTTCGACTTCCCATGTACCCTTCCAAATCAATGGTCTAATTTGGCTTTGTCGCTCAGCGTCTGAGAGTGTAGCCTTCTTTTTACATTCTGTATCCAACATTCATGGCAGCTGTCTCTCTGTCATAAGACATTATGACTGTCACCTTTGATCTTAACGCAGTGCCAAATAGTCAAATCTTGTCCAAACTGGTGTAATACACTTTATATCATTTTTAAAAATTTGTCCTTGTCTGAATTGCTTTTTTGCTTGTTTGGCTGTCCTTTCTTAACGCCTTTCAAGATGCAATGAACAAAGTGTGCAGTGGTCTGAAATTCCATCCTTAGTTCTGTCCTTTTCTCAGGTGTCCTTAGAGAATCTATGCCATTTCTCAGGGTAACGTCTTTATGACGAGTCATCTATCAATGTCATGACTTTCTCTACCCTATTCATAGTGACCTAGTTTAAGGAGCTCCTTACTGCTTGCTGTAAAACACACTTAACAGCATTTTACCCCCATCAAGGTCTTCTGTATCCTGTTTTCCCTGCCACTTTACAATAAATAGATCCATGACACAAAGATAACCTCTGTCCTTCAACTCTCTCTGCCCCATGACAGCCATCTGGTTGTCTGTGTGTATGTGGGATGGTGTTTGTAATTGACTTTTAGGTCTCCGGAGGGTCTTGAAGAGTCATTATGGCACACTGAGTCCCACACAAGGGCCCTGGTAGTTTACACACTTCCCTCCAGGCATCATATTCCGTGTCGTACTCCAGCACATTTGTTGTACACACCTCTTGTCCTTCTTGCCATTTCCTACCTCCGAACATAAGCACACGCCTGCCTCCTGTTGAGGTCAAACCATAGCAGAAGCGGTCATTCAGTAGGGGCTTTAGACGGGTCCACAGGTCTTGCTCAGGACTGTAGCATTCAATGTCACAGAAGGGCTCATACATTCCCAGAAAGGTGTAAATTCTTCCCCTCACTGCTGCCATCTGGTGGCCAAATCTGGCAATAGACATGTTAGAACGGCTCTGCCAGGCATACCCCTTAATGGTATTCAGAAACAGCAGTTCTTTGCTACTCTCAGGGTTGTTGATGTGGATGCCACCGGAGATGTAGATTCCTGTTCCAATAGTGGCACAGGCATGCCCATGAATTGAGTACGGTAGGGATACCCCACTGCGCCAGCACCCTTCACTCATATTGTACCTTTCCACAGATGACAAAGCAGGTTCACCCTTCTGGCCCCGTCCACCGATAGCAAAAATAACACCTTCCACCACACAGCAGGCAAACTGTGCCCTCTTCTGCAAGAGTGGTTCCATCTCCTCCCACTGCTCAAATCGTGGGTCATAGCGCCACACCTGGTCAGTAACAGTCATCACAGCACTCTTCTCATTTTCCTCATCCACCTGCACCACCTCACCACCTAGTACAAATAGGAAGTTGCCAACAACGCATACTCCTTGGTGCTGTAGCTTATTTGGCAGGGGCGTTGAGAGTTGCTGGAATTTCTTGCTCCGAGGTTCATAAGTTAGGATCTGATTCTGGGGTCTGTTTGCCTCTGGTCCTCCTCCCACCAGAAGAATCTTGCTCTTTGTGATTCTTAGACTGGTGTGAACACTTTGTAGTAGAGGTTGTAGGGGACCCTGAAGGTGGTAGTTAAGTGCTTTCTGCACTAGGCTGCGGATAAAGGGTGTACGTAGAGCAGGTTTAAGTGCACTAAGTTGAGAGAGCTCTTTAGGTGGAATCAAACCAAATCGGATCCGACTGAGCAATGCATTACTTTCCAGGGCAGACTGAGGGTTGCACTCCAGCCAGTCCAAAACTAGCAGCAGAAGGTCTATCTCCTTAACTCCTGGCATCTCCTCAGCTATGAGCACCTCTTGCAGAGAATCAAAGTTTAACTCCATTAGCTCAGCCTTGTATTCCTCAGATGCAAGTATTCTGCACATGTTACTGCCAATAAAAGAGTTGCTGTTGTCGAATGCTTCCGAAAGGCCATAGCGAGTTGCTATGTTAGCAAAAAAGCAGCAGTTGTCAGGAGCAATGCTTTCGGAGATGTACTGAGTGCAAAGATCCACAGCATGGCTGATCTGTAGATAGCAGGCAGCCTGTAGTGTGACCTCCAGAGTGGAGGGTGACAGTGAGATCCATGAGGTGTAGATGAAGTCCAGTATCTGCTCCAGGCCCAGAGATGACAGGGCTGGCAAGCTGATAGTGCGGGCACTGGATTCCACCGTGTAGTCCTGAAACACGGACCAGAAGTAGTCGCTGGAACAGGCTAGCAATGTGCGATGAGCAGGGAACTCCACACCTTCTGCCTCCAAAACAACATCACACATCCGACCCTCCAGACGCAAGCTCTGGTACCGAGACAGAACACCTTCTCCGTGATTGTTGCTGAGCATCAAGTAGTAATTCATCACTGTAAGAAATAAATCAGGAAGATAAGGAAGACCAGGGTCAGGAACAGGTGAGTCAGGACTCAACGAAAGTAAGACAAAGCATCAAAGGAAGAGGAAAGAAAGAAAGGTAAGCAGGCAGAGGTGGTTAGGTCGATTTGCTCCTGCCAAAGTTCTCAAAATTGAAAAAGACCAAAGAAGAGAAAAAGGTCAGTACACCAGTCGCGTCTGTTGGGATGTGGTCCATGACTTCGGCAGGCATCAAATGCATAAGCTTTGGGAGTGCGAGGGGAGGGTCAACCATTTCTCCTCCACCCAGTGGGCAGCCTCCAAACCTTTTGCCTCAACAAGATAGCCATGTGTTTTCTACCAGATATCTAGAAGGGAGGGGGGAATCATGGGTAGACATTTTGGGGCCACGGGAGGTAAGAACAACTTTGAGCTAGTTGCCCTTTCCTTTTAGCTAGTTGGGAACACAGAGAGCGGGAGGGATCAGGGTCGGGGTTTATTATCATATCCAGATCTGAGGTCATCTCTTGATAAATAACGGAGTTAGTCAGCACTGTGGATTTCTGTCTGTCGCCACTAGAAGCTATACCTCACCAAGGTGACAGGAATAGAAACTCAAGAGTTGATCAGAGGGACAGCCAGTACACAGTCTAGCCAGAAAAAAGAAAGAGAGAGGATTGATAGAATGCCTAGAGGTCAATGAGAACCATTTGGAGATTGTCAGGAAGACACAAAGACAAAGAAATAAAGATTGTTTACAGTCTACAAGTTTGATTAACAGGAGACTACAGAAATTGACTTGTTTATGTTGGCTGGCTTACTTGTGAGTGAGGTTGATTTATAGACTTGTAGTACTTAAATGCGATCCACGGCGAAAAGGACACATCCCAACCTCGTGAACATCATACCCCTCATCCTCCCTGAATAGCTGCTGGCTCAGAGCTGGGATGGGGCAGCATCAGGCCAGATTGCGGTGGGGTATTAAATATAAGAACGAGGGGTGATTATGATAGAGCTTCTGGTTACATTCTCACACCCTCTGCTCATGATCACACTGGTTTCTCTACTGTCTAGAGCATTCGCAATACAACACATCTACGAGGTAATAGGTAACTGGAGATACTTGTGAATGCACTCGCACTCAAGCGCAACTGCAACGGGTCATGATGAATCATAGAGGGGCGTGTGTGTGTGCCTCAAGGAACTTGTGTCTCAAGGAAGTGATTCTGTAGACTCACTGTTTGTACTGCCAATTCCTGTACTCACCTTACAACCCCTTTGGATTCTCACGTTTTTAAAACAAGTAATTGGCCTTTTAGGGACCTTGGCATGTGCCTCGTTGTGCATTACTGGATATATTTAAACACGCAGGGTCTAAAATAGATGCATTAGTTATGCTGCACTTTTTAAATTTCATCAACAAAACCAGACTCCACTTCATTGCATGCTTAAAGATCTTTTGCAGGATCATGCTCTCTCCCTTTACAGCAAAATCTATAAATACTATTTATGATACACAGTTTTACATCTGATGTTTTTTTTCATGCTTTTATTTGCAGATACAACTGATTTGTGTGTTCAGGCGCTTTATTAGTATGTTTGTGCTCTCTGATCTCGCTGTTTTGACCCTTCAGTCCAGAATGCTGTCAGACCTGAGTGGCGTTCTAAATATAACAGTGTCTGTTCTGCCTGTTAGGGGTTTTGTTTGGGTCTGGTGGTCATGGTGAACTATTTTGATATTGTCTAATGAGCATAAGGCTTGTAGCTGAGAAAATCCTTTTAATAAGGTGACCATACTTCCTCTTTTTCCCGGACATGTCCTGGCCAGGATTTCTAAATTGCTGGGTTTTGCAACAGACAGAATTGGGGAAAGTTACTTTTAAAAGTAATGCATTACAATATTGCGTTACTCCCTAAAAAAAGTAACTAATTACGTTACTTAGTTACTTTTTATGGAAAGTAATGCGTTACAATACTTTTGAGTTACTTTTGCGTTACTCTTTAAATATGGGCAGGGCTTGCTTGTTTGTTTTTAATATAAAAAAGTTTGATTTTTAGCAAATGTAAAAGCCCTGTCACACCAAAATAAAATTCAGTGAATAAGCCTAAGACTGAAGGAAAAGTAAATTCACGTCTGTACAGTAGAACTGTAGGAAAAGGAAGTTCAACACTCTTCAGCAAAGAGAACAAAAAAAGCACAAATGGTAGTTAATCTAAAGTAAGTTTTGCTTATTAGTACACTGCAAATGCTTTTCTTACTTAGATTTTTTGTCTTGTTTTCAGGCAAAATATCTAAAAATTCTTAAATCAAGAAGGATTTTCTAGACAAGTAAAAATTATTGTCTTGTTTTTTTCTGAAAACAAGTCAAAATTAAGTGTTTTTGCTTGAAACAAGCAAAATAATCTGCCAATGGGGTAAGCAAAATAAGCTTGTTTTCTGTTTGATTTTTTTTTTTTTGCTTATCCCATTGGCAGATTATTTTGCTTGTTCTAAGCAAAAACTTAAATTTGACTTGTTTTTTTGTGAAAACAAAAAAAAAAAATTTTACTTGTCTAGAAAATCCTTCTTAATTTAAGAATTTCTTTTAGATTTTGGCTAGAAACAAGACAAAAAGTCTAAGTAAGAAAAGTATTTTTGCAGTGTACGGTTGAATTGGATCAACAAAGGTCATTGGCAGCAAAGTCATTGGTTAATAAAATGGGATTAAATACATAAAGGAAACAAAAAGTAACTGGCGTTACCTTTTTGAACTCAAGATGTTTTCTTGGAAATAAAAAAGCAATGCGTTACTTTACTAGTTACTTGAAAAAATTAAATTATTATGTAATTTGCGTTACTTGTAATGCGTTACCCCCAACACTGACAACAGACAGCTCCTTCTGCTTTCGAATCGCTCTTGTGGTACTTTAATGTTATGTCCAGGAAAAAGAGGAAGCATGGTCACCCTACTTTTAATTAACACATATTTCATAGATATGCAATCTCAAATGTATAACGCGAAGCATATGGTAGCAGAGAAGACTGTATCAAGACATTTAGTCTACATGATCTCATGACAAAAACGTACCTGTGAGTATTTTTGCAAGATGCGAAATACGTACCAATAAGTACATACCACTGCAGTTTCCAACAGAAATGAACAGTAGAGGCGGTAAAACAGCAAGCACTTGTAATTGTTTACAGCTCCATATGTCTTGCTTTCCGGACGTAACAAGCTTGCTCAGAAGCTTTCAGTAGCTTTCAATCCCGTAATACACCACGCAAGCGTTTAAGCTCAACTTTAATTGAAAAAGCACGCTCCGCTGCACTCACTACATGCCAGGGGAAACGCACCGTTAGGATGCAGAATCGTTGGATACGAATCCTGTGAAAAACATGACTCACAACGAAAGAGCTAAAAGATTTAAGATCGAAAACAAAGGTAAAGCGGCATGCTTGCAATCGCGTTTTTACATCACATTCGCTTTTGTTCATACTAGGTAGGTGTAGTGCAGAAGGTATGTTATTTTAAAACGTCACGGAGCATTAAAGTTATAGCACCACTCAGCGTACATTTCAAGTCAGAACTGTGGTGGCATACAAAATCACATAAAACGTACCATAAGTACACTCAAAAACACCCTTTTAGCGCCACTCAGTGGACATTGCACATCGAATATGTTACGAAACATACATATCGGTACGTATTTCACATCTTGCAATAAAGTTCCCTACAGGTACGTTTTCGTATGCGTCTCGGTTAGAAGTTTTAGAACTACAGACTGCATTGCAATTCTCTGCATTGCATTATGGGTAATAAGGGAATTATGAAGGCTTTGGTGATTAGTTAGACAGCTGCTCACTCTCTCTGTGTTCCCGGCACCTCTGCCAGATGCTTAATCCTAAAAAATTCCATTCCAATTCCACATGATTGACAAGTCCTGTTATATCATTGTACTCGCAGTCTCTCAGTCTCGCAACCATTTTCATGAGGTGCATCCTGGGATGCTTTGAATAAATTTCAATGTAGACTGGACACTTGTTGTTTGCTTGTCTTTCACTTCATGATTCAGTTCACAACATACATTGTTTCAAAGCAGCTTTACAGAAAATAGAGCTTTACAAATGAAAAATTCATATGTAGGCAAGTTCTGAATTATGCATGTTTCCCAGCTCTCAATGCAGACCGACTCTGATCTAAGGAGCAATACATGATCTTTAATAAGGACACTTTCACCCAAAGGTCATGCCACCTGCTGCTAGTAAACTAGATCACAGAGCAATACAGACACACGATGTGATTTACAGGCGAGGAGACAAGCAGCTTTACACTTTTAAACTGATCCCAGTTTATGTACATAACAAACCGATGGTGCGGCATTTGAAATCCAGTTCTATTTGTTCAAGGATAACAAGTGCTGGCTTCCTCCTACGGGTTTGCTCTTGGAGAGAACGTGAAATCATGTTTTATTATGCAACAGCCTACTCATGTACTGCAACACACAAGAACAAAGCCATAGATAAAGAAAGAGATGTGTAGGGAGTGAAAACAAGCCTGCAGCGTGAGGCGTTTTAAGTAGGGCTGTCAATCGGAGAAAACTTAATCAAATTAAATGCATGACGTTCTGACTAATTAATCTAATTTATAACAATTATTTGCATATTAATCCCTCTAGATGTAAAAAGAAATTGAATTTATGGTGCCACATTTGTTCGAGTTGTTTTAAGACACAGTCTGGCTTTTTTTTTAAAGGGGAATGGAGGAATTTTGAGATCAATCATACATATATTCTGTTTTATCATTCATTGATGCTAGTAGGAGAATACACAACTTCTATAAAATAAACATTTAAAGGGACAGTTCATTAATTTTTTAGTGAACTATCCCTTTCAGTTGAGCACACAGTACATTTTAAAACAAAATACAGAAATGGGGAGGTTTAAAAAGTGATGACCTATTTCAGACAAACTAAATCCTGGTTCAGAGCTTCGAGTTGCTCAATTCCCATCAGTCTTTGCTCCGATAGCATCCACCCCCTCGATTATTCTCAGGTCAGTAGGTAGTGTCATCTTTAAGGCTTGTTGTTGATTCGTTTGCGACCGATTCTCTGGGAGTTTGTGGTAAATACATGAACCTGATTGGATGGAGATAGTAACCAAAGCCTTGGATAAAATGGGGGTGGAGTCACCTGTGAAAATTAGAAGAATTAGTTAAATGGTATTAAAACATAGTATAATCTTAAGGTAGTTTGCTTAACAAATTCTGTTTGTATTCCTGCCACACACAGAGTGGGTCACAGAGCATGTTGTGCTCTATAATTGGGAGGTCTGGTGAGGCATGCTGGGACTGCACACAACAGACGGACTTTCACTGCCCCACTGATCTGTGGGGTATTAATAGAGTCTGATTCGCCCTCACACCCTTTACACACTCACAAAACACCTACTCACACACTGACATATGCATGCTAACACGTGCAAACTATATTTACAGCTACTGACACCATGTGGTCATTTGTGTGAACAGCATGGAGTTTTTCTAGATGATTTCAATGTGACGCATTTAGAAAACGATTGCTCTTTTGTTCCTGCTCACATTTGTGTGCGCGTGTGTGTGTGTGTGTGTGTGTGTGTGTGTGTGTGTGTGTGTGTGTGTGTGTGTGTGAATACAATTGTGAACCACCAGTGTTTTTTGACTAACCAAAAATGGTAGACGAGGAAAAAAAGGGTGCGAGTGTGTGTATTTGACTGTCAGATTTACCTGTGTTGTTTAGTCCTTGGTGACCCATCTGAGTTCACTCTTTACGTTCTGGATTTCGGAAAGGTTGACAGCGGGGCCTGGGAGTTTCACAGCACCTGGCAGGGGCTTTTTCTCCTCTGGAGTCACTGGGGATGCCTATGAAACCAATTGTGGGAGATGTTAATGAGTGGCCCTCACAAAATCTCTAAAGAAAATGTCATATTTGAAAAATATCAGATTCAAATGAAACTTATTTTAGGAGCACTGGGTGATTTTTTTTTATATTGTTTTGTGACATTTTATAATTTTATATTTATGCTCCTAAATTCTTATTTTGCTTGTTTCCTTAAATTTTTTTATTCTGTGTTTTCTTGTGATTTAAAAAATCTGAGTGAATCTAAGCATATTTCTTATTACTAAATAAAAGAAAAGCATACACTACCAGTCAAACGTTTTTGAACAGTAAGATTTTTATTGTTTTTTTGAAGACGTCTTTTTTGCTCACCAAGCCTGCATTTATTTGATCCAAAGTACAGCAAAAACTGTAACATTTTGAAATATGTTTACTATTTAAAATAAGTGTTTATTTGAATACATTTTAAAATGCAATTTATTCCTGTGATCAAAGCTTTAGCAAGGATGCAAAAGATTACTATTTCAGATAAAAACTTTCTATTCATCAAGGAAACCTGAAAAAAACAAAATCTACTTAGCTGTTTTCAGCACAATAATAATAATAAATGTTTTTTTTGAAGCAGCAAATCAGAATATTAGAATGATTTCTGAAGAATCATGTGACTGGAGTAATGATGCTAGAAATTCAGCTTTGAAATCACAGTAATAAATTACATTTTAAAATATATTCAAATAGAAAGCTATTTTAAATATTAAACATATTTCAAAATGTTACTGTACTTTGGATCAAATAAATGCAGGCTTAGTGTATTTGAATTGTTTATTTGTACTTGTCATTTACATAAACATTGTAAAAATTACATTAACAGTGTAAAACATCCATCTGTTGCTTATTTGACATAAAACCTTATTACTTTTCATTACTGTATACAAAAAGATATATTTAAATTGTGTTTATTAGTTTATAGTTATATTTTTAAATATAATAAAAAAGTACTGCACCACATTAATACTATTGTAATGAAAAGCATCATTAAAAATAAAATAAAAATAACCTAGCTTTAAGTAAAATATTGATTTATTTATTTACATTTAAATGTCATCTGATTACATGAGATTACAATCGTCTTTGTGTGTCTAATTTATTTGTTCATGTATAAAATTGTATAAATGTGTGTATGTGAGCTTTCTTCCTGCAGAATCTGACCTCTTCTGCATCTACTGTATCTTCTCTCCTCTTCACAGGATGTCCCGCCCCAGGACGCAGAGCCCCCATCGGAATATTAAGGTTGGCCTTTGAGACAGACAAGAAAATCCAATGAGACAGTTACCATCGCTGCTACACCTAGAGGTGAAACCACCCCAGACGCTGCTCATTTCCTCCTGTAACCGCGCCTATAATCCAATCACCGGAGTACCAAAGTCATTTAAGCTCACGTAATATTGTGCAATGGTCAATGGTCGTAGTTGTCGAAACCAAACCTTTCCACAAAACCTGC
Source organism: Cirrhinus molitorella (assembly GCA_033026305.1). Taxonomy (NCBI): domain Eukaryota; kingdom Metazoa; phylum Chordata; class Actinopteri; order Cypriniformes; family Cyprinidae; genus Cirrhinus; species Cirrhinus molitorella. The sequence goes on along the minus strand of CM065140.1, from coordinate 21,350,186 downwards.
TGGACGTGTCTTCCTGCTGGAGTTTGTCTTTCATAAAGAGCAAAGTGCCTGTATGGAAATGAGCTGCGGGCAACACAGATAAAACAGTGAGATGACAGACATCTCTCTGTTTGCTGAGGCCCAACGCGGACAACCTGTCTATTTCAGTCTGGTCTTTATTATGTGCCATCTAAACGCAGCATGTATTATGAAAATGAAGTCCAAATGTGAAAATGTCCAAATGTGAGCTTTACATTAGGAAGAAAGTATCTGGATTGTTGCCATATCTCTTTTCTAAAATGTTATTGTGTTTTTCTCAAAATTTTGGTGAATCTCATGAAAATCAGGCCACATTTACCCCAAAATTTTGCATACGTAGCATTATTTTCATGACCCTTCGCCAGGAGTTTGATTGACAGGTGATCTGACCAATCACAACGCTGAATCTGCCATTTTGTCCGACAAACAAACCAGACAGTAGAGTAGATTAACCTCTTTCTCAACTATCCTATCATTATGGTGAGTTTCACAAAAGCCAAGCCACATTTTAGCCCAACATTTTGCATAAGTAGCATTATTTTCATGACCCTATGCAGGAAATTTGATTGAAATTTGATCTGACTAAACACACTGCCAAATCTGCCATCTTGTGTGACAAGCCAACCAGAAAGAAGAGTAGATTAGCATTTTACTCAACTGTTCTATAATTTTGGTGAATCAGGACACATTTTACCCCCAAATTTTGCATAAGTAGCATTATTTTCATGAAGCTTCAGCGGGAGTTTGATTGAAAGGTGATCTGACCAATCACAATGCAACAAACAAACCACACAATAGAGTAGATTAATGTTTTTTCCAACTGTCCTAACATTTTAGGACATTTTGGTGAATCTCAGAAAAACCAGGCCACATTTTACCCCAAAACTTTGCATAAGTAGCATTATTTTCATGACCCTTCACCAGCAGTTTGATTGACAGGTGATCAGACCAATCACAACACCAAATCTGCCGTTTTGTCTAACAAACTAGACAGGAGAGTAGATTAACGTTTTTCTCAACTGTTAATGTCAGTTCTGACATTAAAAAAAAACTACATTTAAAAGCTGAAATGTTGTTTTATACCAAATTTAACCTGCTCTGTCTTGTCTGTCGGTGCGTTGTCAGTTTCCTCATTGCTCCGTGATGTAAAAACCAGGGTTGCCAGATTTTCACAACAAAACCCACTCCATTGCTACTCAAACTAACCCAAAACTAGCCTAATTGCACTTTGAGAGGGGGTTCCCTGGTAAAATGAGCTTTTCAGAGCTAAATATCACATTATTGGGGTCGCTTTAAACGGTAGCAACTGTTAAAGTAGTCCAATTCCATGGGAAAACTGCAGACTTGGCAACACTGGTGAGAACATATGTGTAGCTTGAGACTGCCATGGCTTGTAGTGAAGGGGGGCTGGTCTTTGCGAAGGGTCAGTTAAGCACATTTCCCCTGAAGTTATTATTACCATTATCCAGCTGGTTCATTTTTCAGTATTGTTTTCTTAATTGTATGTAAAATATAATACTAATTATAAAAAATACTAAATATATTTTCACATTGAAAGAAATGAGCATGGACATTTTGTTGCATTATGGTAATGAAAATTCGGAGGGGAAAACGTTTAATTATAATAAAAAATAATCTTACAATGCAAAACTTATTGTCCTGCTGTATTGGTCACACAAGGCCAAACACTTATTTCAATTTACAGTTTTGCAGTTCAGTGTTTTAATTAAAGCATGTGACATCTCTCAACCGATCCCAAACGCTTATAGAGATTTGGCTTTACTGCAGTTTTGCATATGTTTCATGGTCCAGTACATCAAACCCTTGAGTTTCTTCTCTTTTTAATTTTTTTTCCTGGCTTTCCATCTGTATAGGCTGCTAGATGAAATCTGATTGTTGGCTGTACAGTAGTGACCATGTTCTCCTGTCTTTGCATGCATGACCAGTCTTCTTCTATCTGTGCTCTCTGACGGACCATATCCTGATTCTTGTGTATGCTTGGGCTTTTTTTGGATTTGTGTGTATATGGAGAGTTTTTATGGAAAGATAAAGGTGTCTATTTTTGGCTGAAGTGTTCAGTGTTTGTAAAAAAAAAAAAAAGATCCCTACACTGTGGTGAACTGTTGAAAATCTTTTTTTCTGTCTACATTATTGCTCCTAGCCAGACATATAGTTACAGGAACAAAAATATGTGAACCCTTTTGGATTTTCAGCATAAATTGGTGATCTGACTTTTTTTTTTAGCTACATCACATCAATACTCAAACAATGATACATTTTCATGTCTATATTGAACACGAAAGAACATTTGTTGGAGGTTTACGCTGACAAAGGACATTTATATGTTAACATACATTCATGTGTAAAATATAGATATGAAAACATATCATTTTTGTGGTCATTTGTTTAAGCAGATTTCACATTCAAATCATGTTTAAGCCAGTTTAAGCCACAGGGTTCACATAGTTTTTCCCATTAACTGTATAAAACGATTAGCAAAAGGAAAAAGGCTGTAAGGACTTTAACTAAAGTGTACAAGTCTATTTTTATATTAAATGTTTCTGTTTGGATAAGAAATGTTTTCCTACCAAGAAGAAGAAAAAAGCTTGATACATCAAAACCATAATGTATTTCATGTACTTGTGAATGGCCTTGTGTGAGTACTGTAACGCAATGTACATTGAAATGTGTTTTTACAGTTCTAACTCAGTGTTCAAAATGGCGAACTGGCTTTTCAGATTAAAATATTTAATGTTGACTTTTTTTTTTTTTTTTTTGAGCAAAGAAAAGTACACAGAAGTTCAAAACTCACACTAAACTTAAATTACGTAGAAACAAAGCACACACACTACTGGCGTAATACTCACCTGAAGGGCTTTTACGTTGGACGACGGCTGTTTAGACATTCTGTGCAGTTATGTCCACGTTCCTGCTGTAGAAAAGACAGAAAGAGACTGAATGCATTGATCAGATGGACAAACCGACCCTGTGTGACTTTGAATGCATGTATTTTGTCTGCAGCTATGTGTGTATATGTTACAGAGAGCCGGGGAAAAGCAAAGCCCCCCTGCGGCTCTCAGGTGCCCGTGGATAGTCTTTCAGTTGCTTAGTGACTCCTGCAGTCAGGAGCAGGTAGCAGCTCTTACCCCTGAATCATTTATGTTAACATGGAGAGAACAGAGCTGGGATAACACACACCTACACACACTTTATAGGATATGAAACGTGAGGTGGAATGTGTACTGATATTGTTAATGTATAAATCCATAATGCTGCAAGTTCAGCATGATGTTTGAATGGAAATTTGAGGGTAGTTTATTGCTCAGTGGCTGCCTGTTAATAGTTCAGGGAGACTTAGTAAATACTTCATTAAAGTATAAATTTGGATTGTTGAATTTTTAGGATAATTGAAAAAAGAAAGAATAGACAGAGTTTGTATTGAACTTATATTATAACTCATAATTTGGTGTATTTAAGCTTAGTTGGTGACTGTTTAGATCACTTGCTTAAATATGAGATTACTAGGGTTTTTCTCGAGATAACTATCTTAGAAAAGAAAGCAGGTTTAAGCAAAAGTCTTCATTGTTTCTCATCCCTGTCTTGGCTGTAGGTATTCACAGTCGACATACAGCCATAATTCATGGCTACAAGTGTAAAGTTGCATTTATACAGTTTAACAGTTAACAGTTTGATGGCATGAGTGTGTAAATACATAAGGAACAACAACAATCTTTGTGCAAACTACTTCCTTCCATCAGTTTGACAGTTTAACAGCTGAGACCAAACCTCCATTACTAATTCAAAAACGTAACTTTAGTACACACTAAACTTTAGTACACACTTCATTACACTAGTAATGCAGGAACGTTGAGTTTTTTTCATTAAAAGCTTATTGTATTACTGTATTAAAAGCTGTGTTTTATGTGGAGCATAGTATTATGAGAGAGAGATTGAACCAGTGAGATTACCTGCATCTAATACGGCATTCATTCTTCAGCTTAGTCTCATATTCACAATAAAATGTTAGTTTGAATGTCTACTGAGGAAAGCGATATCTTTGTCGTTCTATTCTTTCATCTGTTAATAGTGATTTACAATGACAGCGCTGCTCAGTGCATTTGTTGGCTGTCTTACAAGGTGTTGAAAGTAAAAATAACTTCCTTGTTTACAACAGCATTTCAGTCTCTTTCAATATAAAATCTTTACTGCTGAATCTCATTAAAATAGTCTTGTCACCATCGAAATGGCGGAACAATGTCACTAAAATCACCATCACGAACACACACATCCTTACAGAATACTAAATATTATTAAATACTACTATTATTTATATAAAAAATGTATAATAATATTGAATAAACAACAACAGTCGTCATAAAAGCAATAGCACAAAGGCAAACAAATAATAGATTAATAAGACAGAAGCTTGCCCATTTGATTTACTCAAAAATTATATCTCATGTTTAACCACTATAGAGACATCAGATCTAGTGGCAAATTCGAGAAGAGCTGGCCAAGGTAAGGCTGCTCTCGGTGGGTTCATGAGTGCTGAACGGCCACGGACGCCCTGGACGCCATCTCCGAAAACATAGAAGCAAATTTTCAAAAAGACATTATCTTTATTAACAAACCGCATACTTGAAGTCTAAACAAGTACATTTTCACCTTTTATTTCATAAGAGTTCTCTTATTTCATGACACAAAACAGTATTATTTTTTTAACTATAGTGTATTTGGGCATCCACCATGACACTCACTGTGAGAAATACGGCAAATTCGGACAGCAGAGTGATATAAACGGTGAAACGGCTGTTGGAGTTCTTTTGGACTCTAACATCAACACTCTTATCAGCTCTTATCGTATCAGATTCGAGAACCAAAAAGAACTGTTGTAAAAATATATATAATGTACATATGAGATTTTTTTATTGCTGTTATACAGAATTTCACTGGTATTATTCTATGAATCTAATTTATACGGAAGCCCGTTTCCGCCAAAGAAAATGTTATAACACTATTCAGACTTTTTTTCTCACAATTGCAAGTTTACATCCCACAATTCAGACTTTTTCTCACAATTACGTGATACAAACTTGCAAATCTGACTTTTTTATTTTTCAGAATTATGAGGTATAAACACAATTGCGAGTTCTAAAGTCAGGATTGTGAGATATAACCTTGCAATTCTGAGAAATTAAGTCAGAAATGCGTGATATATACTTGCAACTGTAAGTTATAAAGTCAGAAATGCAACGGCCCGGGCGCATAGTCGAAATGGGTTGTCCCTATTCTCTTAATAAGTAAGGGGTGTTTTTTGGGCGTAACGTACAATAAACCAATCAGAGTCTCATCTCCCATTCCCTTTAAGAGCGAGTTGCGCTCGCGCCATGGCGGATCGCTATTTACAGGGACAGGGACAGATATGTGGACATCGGCCGGTAGATCCTATGCCTCCTCCGTCTTTCAATACTTTGGCCGAGCAGGTACTCCATTTGGCTGAACAATTCGAAAATATGTAACATTATAAAATACACTGATTAAACTGAGGAGTTCAACGAGTGATGTTTTGCTGAAATTACCTGTTAAGTGGCCAATCAAGATTTCATTCGTCTGCGTCGGATGCAGGCTTCCAAATAGCTCCGTGCGAGGAGTCAGTTAATATATATGTGTGTATTGGCACGATTGTTCAATTAGCCAATTTCATTAATCATTATAAGTACTAATAGGCTGAACTGCAAATAGGTAGCCTAATTCTACTACACGCAGTGGCTATCCATCATTACATTTTTATATTTATGTAGCCTACACAATAATATTGTTTTACACTGTAATCCTTTTGTTTTTAATATTTGGCATGTTTGTGTGGTGCGCATCCCTGTGTGTAATAAGCAAAGTGAACGCGCGTTGTGGACCTGTCCAGAGGCGCATGATCTACCAATGCGCTCTTTAAATAACAAAAAAAATATTGCGCCATTGACTTTAGACTTTAGACCAGGTTTGAGTTGGTCTATGGCGCAGTCTATTTTCAGTTCCTCAAAATAGCAACGCGCCAACAATGTGCCCGAACACACCTCTTTTTTAGACCAGCGCGCACAAATGGGCGCAAATGCATTTGCTAATTAAACGATGCGGCGCTGGACGGGAAAATGCGAACTGCGTCGGACTTAAACTAGCAAACACACTTGCGCTGCGCCTTGCGTCACATTGCGCCGGGTGTATGATAGGGCCCATAATCTCACAATTTAGAGAAATAAAGTTTGAACTGCAAGATATAAATTCACAATTGTAACTTTTTCTCAGAATTGCAAGTTTATATCTCGCAATTGTGACTTTTTTCTCGGAATTTAAACAATAAAGCATAAACTTATGGTTAGAACATATCAGATTTTATCTCACAATTCTGACTTTATTTCTCACAATTGTGAGTTTGTATCTCACAATTTAGAAAAAAGTCAGAATTGCAAGTTTATAAATTATATAAACTTGCATATAAACTGCCCATTGCAAGTTATAAATTCAGAATTGCAAGATATAAACTTTTTTCAGAAATGCGAGTTTATATCACACAATTGTGAATTTTTCCCCTCAGAATTTGAACAATGAAACATAAACTTGCAATTGCGAGTCAGAATTGTGAGATATAAACTTGCAATTCCGAGAACATATCAGTCCCCCCTCAAAACTGTACTTCATAACTCACAAAAAGTCAGAATTGTGATGGAAATGGGCTTCCATAAATATAATATAATGATGAATGGGGACATGCAATGAAAAAGCAGAAAGACCTTCTTCCTAAGAATGACCTGGAGGGAAATTTAAAAAAAAAAGATATTTACATATCTGACAAACACGGAAACAAACACATTTCACGTTCACCACACAGACAGAGGAGAATGCATGTTGAATCACTCTAATTTTGTGTGTCTAACAGGAAGCTGTTAACGAACACAGCTGTAGGCAGATGAGCTTTGATTATGTGCTCGCGGGGAGCTTTCTGCCCATAATTTGCTCGGTTATGCTGCTGATAGAACGTCCCGCTGAGAACACCTGGGATATAAGAGGAATCCTCCAGTGTACAGCCGTCATGCATGGTAATACATCTGCAATACTTTCTGTCTTTCAATGTCTCTCTCCTTTTTTATCTTAATACAGGTCTCGATGGGGCAGAACTCGGAGAGGTTCACAGTCTGAGCAACCGTAACCAGGGATGTTGTTTGCACATCAACAGCAGTGCTTTAGTACTAGTTGTGTGAAGTCACTGCTGAGTGTTGAGCTAAATTTACCTTTCACAGAGCAACAGAGCAGCTGTCCAACACTCCTCCAAAATACCCTACTAAAACTCTTCGATGTCCAAAAAATCAGTCAAAGATTACACTAAATACACTGTTTGAATTTAATACAAGCCTATAGTTTCTAGATTCATTACCTTCCATCTCAAACTCTAAATTTATCCACCTACAGTATCACAACCCCCATCAGATACTAAAATCTCACACTGAATATTGCATTTTCAAGAACTCCCACAATGGTTTCACAGGCGCAATTTATTTGCATTAAATTTCCACTATGACTGGAAATCTCCCAGACGTTCTAGACCTTTCCAACTGGTCTAACAAGATTTGTTCTTTTATTTTAAAAAAGTGTATTTGACATTCAAAAATGGTCAACGTTCAACAAAAGGTCAACTGGTTTGTTCATCAAATTCGTTGAATGTATTATCCAGAATAACTCTGTTTATTATGTAAATCTTAAAACGTCATCACAGTGTTTAGATGCGATCTGATTCTCCAGTGCCAAAACCACAAGACAGAAAAAATATCATTTACATGCGCATCATCACATGATGCTAATGCTTATGTAACAGCAGAGTTACAGTTCAAATTAAACCTGCCTGTTGTTTCCGAGCTTGTTATGTAGGCCTGAATCCTGCCAGAGGCCTGAGTCATTATCACAGAGTCCTCCGCAAACAAAACATATACATAAAACATACTTCCTAATGAAGTTAGTAAGAATAAGTGTACTTTTAGAAGAAGCTAAAGGAAAGGTGATCTAGTGATCTTTAACACCGTTAAAGTTTTACACACAAACACATGAACACACACACATCCTCCCACTGTCCTCAAAAGTTGCATACCTGCTGGCGTAACTGTAAACCGCTGTTCCCCGCTGTGAGACAGACAAGACAAATGCCAATCTTTCTCTCTCTCTCTCTCTCTTGTCTTTCTCTTAATGGACTAAAGCAGTCTTGACTTCTGTGGTCCGGTTTTGGTTCTGTTTAACACCTTCTCTCTCTCTCTCTCTCTCTCTCTGTCCCTCAGTCCAGGCTGTAGAGGAGCAGGGGATTCCGCTCATATCTGGGATTTGTTCACACTATAAATAGTAGTGTGATACACAGAGGGGACCTGCTTTCTGTCCACCCTGACTGTTCACTTCACTTAGTTATATAGGATCCTTTATAGCCTCAATCACAGTCCTGTCAGTATATATACATACACTGGGGTTTGAAAGTCTGTAAGTGAGAATCTGGGATTCAAAATGTAATTTAAACATGGAAATTAAGGTTTGAATAAGAATGACCTATTTGATGCCCTATTTCTGTCATTAATCAAGTGAATTTGTGACACCGATCAAGTGAATCCATGATAAAAAAAAAAAAAAAAAAAAAAGGTCAGATGTTGTGCTTCCATTGAAACAAGATGATATTTGAATACATTTTAAATCTTGCTGGAAAACATTACTCATTTTATATTAATAATTAAAATAAATAAACTTGCCTATTATAATATTTTTACACACATATTTTGTGTACATATTTTATTGTATATAAATAGAATCAGAATAGAATATAATAAGACAGAAGACAGAATCTAATAATGAATATTATCAATACATAAATAATAATAATAATAATAATAGTAATATTAATAATAATATAAAATATCGGTATTATAATCTCTGTATATCTATCTATCTATACAAACACATAAATATACATATTACAATAAACATTACATTTTTACATTTTATAATATATTTTATACTATATATTATTTATAATAATTTTTTATATAATTATGTTTTATATTTATTTTTTCATTTAATAAATAATATACTACATATATTATAATATTATATTATAGCAGTTAATTAAAAAACAATTCTATTTATATTACTATAAATTAATTAGTAATTATATATGACAGTATATGTATTAATCAAAATATTACTGGCATATATGTATATAGTAATGAAATACAAACTACAGAATCTAATAAATATTATTAATACATAATAATAATAATAATAATAATAATAGAAACAATAATAATACTACTATAAAATATTGGTATTTTAATATCTGTCTATCTATATGCACACACATAAATATACATATGACAAAAAACCTAACATTTCATATTATTTTGGAGTATATTTTATTTATAATAATTTGTAATAGTTTTATAATTATTCATTTATTTATTTATTTATTTATTTGTGTATTTATCTATTTGTAAATAAAGTTCCCTAAAATAAATAATACTACATATATTACATATTATATAAGTTATTTACCAAACTAATTAATTTGTATTATTAATAAATGAATAGATAATTATACATGACAATATATGGAAAAATGTAAATATTACTGGCAAAAATGAAAAAAAAATAAATAAATATATATATATATATATATATATATATATATAATGTTTTTCACTATTTTATAAATAAATGAACTTGCTTAGTCATCTTATTTTTTAACATATATATATATATATATATATATTTTTTTTTTTTATTTATTATTATTATATAAATAAATAAATTTGCCTGATCATCTTAGACTTCTTGGACCCCACTACAACAGAACAGCATCAGTTAAGTAAAAAAATTTTAATGGCATTTTCAAGCTTGTGTAAGATGTACATTTGCATATATGTATAAATGTGTGCCAACTGAATCTATTTAGACTATAACCTAGATCGAAATGTCCTAAATATGCACGAACATAAGAGAGAATGTACAAATTAGAGCATTACTACATTAGATGATGAAAATGAAAGAAAACAGAGTTCAGAATGAGTGAACGGTGATAGATGAGTAGACTTTGACCTTTGCACTGACACCGGACCCTGATATCATGACCCCCCGGTGCCCTTACCTGTTCTGCTGCCAGCGTGAGGTCCACACCTCCTCACTGCTTTGTGTTCTACTATGACGGCCAGTCAAAAGCCCTGCCTGTTCTCTGTAAGGTCCTGTTCTCCTCTCTTCCACACAGTCAGAGAATCACAGAGCGACAATACTTATTAAGATCATGACCTAATTTAGGCTCCAGTATGCAGAGCCCAGGGAGACGCCTGATTGGCCCACGCTTTGACATGACGACCCATTCCCAGTGGTAGCAGCATTGCCAGTTTAGAGGCGTTTCAGATCTTAAACTAGGCTAATTTTGACCCACAACCGGACAGGTATAAACAAACGATGCAAGCTTCATATAATTGCACTGGAAAAGTACATTTCTTGGTGCAAGCAACACCAAAGTGATGGGTTTGAGTGCACAGACTGGTGTAATGTTTGCCAGTGCACTAAAAGTATTTGCAAGGCTCAGTATCAAACTACAACCATAAAACTGAGAAAATAAGACTGTTAAAGCATCTTCTGTCCTTACCTGGTGCCACTAGGACTTGACGTGTGATCCTGCTCACTCAGTTCCTTCAGTGCTGAGTGTAAACCTCTACTGGAGCTCAGAGCTGATGGGGAAGGTGTTCTCTTCAGAGAGCAGAGCTATGCAAATCCTTACCTGAATTCTCCTCCCTCTACCTGGCATCACAAACTTCCTGCTCATCTAGCACACATCAGCACATACACTACAGGTCAAACACAAGTATTAAATCCTGGAATCCTTTTTAATGTGTGTAACAATTACATGCAAAGGTCCCATTACAGTGTGACCTGAAAGTGGCTAAATGTGTGGTTGAACAATGTAAATATTATTGGCAGATCATCGAAGGTGAGTGGAATAAGTGGAATTAGTAGCATGGCACTGTCCTTTTAGTATCTGTTGTCTATTTTACATTAATCCCTCCTTATGGGCACATGGCATTATGAAACTAGCGGCAACATCTCTTATGTATTCATAATAGGCTGCCGTAATTGCTGTCTATCTAGACCACCATCTCAGATAATAAATCATTTCATAAAACCTTTAGCAGCCTGAGGGACAGAAAAAGATCACCGCCACCCAGAAAGGTCTAGTTCCCGGATGGAAATGTTTGCAGGGACTTATCACACTTTTGAAACTGTCATTTGTTCCCATGTGCTTTACATTTAAAACTGCTGCACTTTTTTTTTTCATAAGTTCCACATTTTTGGTTGACTGCCATCATTTGCTTAAGGGTCAACAGTAATACCTGATACATCTTAATTAAATTGCACATTTAAAAGTGAGCCTTGTGAGTACAAAAACCACAGAGGCCAAATTATTAATGTGAAGGGCATATTTGTACAGCTGGAAACCGAAGTGTACTTCACAGATAGGTCTATGGTGCAAATAAGATGTGATCTCATGCTTTAGCAAATGCAAATTAAAAGCACATAGGTTTTTTTTAGCTGCATTGCAAAATAGCATACTGGTGTGGCAAATTCTGACACACTGCCAGCTGATAGTAAAAAGCATTTGGAGTGAAAACGAAAATTTGACTGAAAAAGTCTTATGAAAATTATATTAAGTCACACGCAGGAGTCCAATAAAGACCTTTATTTAATCCAAAAGTAATACGTTGGTTAACGCTACGAAGTAAGACCAATCACTGAATCGTTCTGTTCGAAAGAACCGATTCACGGAAATGATTCGCACTTTTCATCACTAAAAGCTATGTGCTCGATTGCTCTGTGACTCTGAGCCACTATGTGTTCTGACAAAAGTAAACAGTCTGGCTCGATTATTAATACTGCGTTTGAACTTTGTAATTGACGCAAACGCGGAAGCGACGGCTTGCACGGGTATTTTGTACACAGTGGAAGTGTGGTGTCGTGCTTGACAATCGGAATCGTGAGTTCATTTGTCTCTGGATTTGGACGGTCTTGAGACGCATGCGGCCCGGTGTGCCATGATTCCCATAGCGGTGGTGGTGTGTGTGATGGGCGGCTGGTGTACCGTATATCTGGCGGACACGCTGCTGCGGGTAGGCGGATCTCACAATCAACCCTTAATATCTAGAGTCAACGACAGAGTAAATTCACAACACAGAGGAATCAATTGTTATTGATACTTTCTAATGAGAATGTGATTCTTTTGTCAAGGACATTAGATTGAGGACATGTGCCATTTTATTTACATGTATGAATACAATAACACAAAGGAGTAAAAATATTTGGACATTGTACCACGATACTACCGTTTTTTTTTTATGTGGGCCATGTTTTTCAGCCTTATACCGTGGCGTGAAGCTACCATGGTTTACCTCGTATCATTATAATTTTAGTTATTTCTCAAAGTATCAAAATATGATAATTTTATGTATTACTGCACCATGGTATTGCAATGTTTTTAGGTTATTTTTTTAGTTGCTACTTTAAAAGTTATCCTGTGTTAATTTTGTATGATTATTATTATGCAGTTACTCTCACTAAGGTTAGATTTTATGCAAATCTATGCATTTAAGTAAAAATGGCTTTATATATAACTTGGAAACACCTGGTATACAGTTTCCAGCAGCTGTGGTAAAAAAAAAAAAAAAACGGCTAACGTTTTAAATGAGATAATCATATTTTATATACTATTTATATACTATTTTTAGCATAAACAATGTCAATTTTTTTTTTTTTTTTTTAAGTCTCTTCTGCTCACCAAGCCTGCATTTATTTTATCCAAAATACAGCAAAAGCAGTAATACTGTGAAATATTTTACTTTTTAAAATAACTGCTTTCTATTTGAATATATTTTAAAATGTAATTTATTCCTGTGATCAAAGCTAAAATTTCAGCATCATCACTCGCGTCTTCATTGTCAGGTGATCCTTCAGAAATCATTCTATTATGCTGATTTGCTGATATTATTATTATTATCAATAATTTATCTATTGAGTGCATCTTTTCTTAAGATTATTTGATGAATAGAATTTTTTTTTTAAGAAATTGTAGAAATTAATATTTTATTTAACAAGGATGCTTTAAATTGATCAAAGTGATAATAAAGACATTTATAATGTTTCAAAAGATTTCTATTTCAGATAAATGCTGTTCTTCTGAACTTTCTATTCACCAAAGAAAGCTGAAAAAATCTACTATATGTTTTCAACATATTAATAATAATAAATGAGTAAATCAGTATATTCAAAGGATTTCTGTACGATCAAGTGACATTGAAGACTGGGGTAATGATGCTGAAAATGTATCTTTGAAATTACAGGAATAAAATACATTTTAAAATATATTCGAATTAAAAGCAGTTATTTTAAATGGTAAAAATATTTCAAAATTTTTACTATTATTACTAAATAAATGCAGACTTGGTGAGCAGAAAAGACTTCTTTAAAAAAAAAAAAAAATCTTACTGTTCAAACACTTTTGACTAGTAGTGTACCTCATTATAAATCCATATACCATCCTAACTGCTCTTTTTTTTCTCTCTCTCTCTCTCTCTCTTTCTCTTTTTGTCTTTCACCTTCAGTCATCCAGTTCAGTGAAGAACCGCTATGAATCCTGGTTATCCTCAAATGGATTCACTCTCTCTCCGTTCCATATTAAATGGCACACTGGCATGTTCAACCGTCTGTTTGCCAGATGTGCTCACCTCAACCCTCATTTTCTCTACATCTGGTATGAAAAATTAACTGTCCTCAAATCGTGTTTTTTGCCTGTTCAGATGACAGTGATGCTTATTATGAGCTCTCTAACATTTATTGCTGTAATATACAGAGCTGTCAGTCTTATTCTTGTGATTCTGAATTAAAAAATCTTTCAATGTATCTATATAATATAAACTCCTGTAAACCTCTCTAGCTTTGCTTTGGTTTCTATCTGTGTGGCTGTTGTCATATTAAATCAACAGTGATGATATTTATTTAATTTTTTGATGACTTAAAGCTTTAGTCATTAAAAACATTTGTAAGCTGCTTATGGTGAGACCAGGGCATTACGGGTAACCCTCCTCTCTCCCCAACACAATCTCTCTATTTCTCAATCATCTCAAAAAAAATCCAGGAGTTAAGATCTTTTACATGTTGCTGTTTCAGGTTCAGTGCTGGTATGGTGTTCGGCGTTCTGGCGATGTTTGGCTCTGTGGTTCTCTTGAGCAAAACGTTGCTGCAGACTTTGAGGCAGATGATGGCAGAGACGCCAGAGGGGTCGCATGAACAGATCTTGCAAGTGGTGGTGAGTACAGAAGAGCTCTATAGGTATTAAGTGATGATGTTATGTTTTTGTTTGAGCAGCGATGAGAATGTGAGCCATCTGTGCTCAGCCTGATCATTCCAGTCATTTTATGTTTGTTTTATCATCAGGTGCCTGGTGTGAACCTTCCAGTCAGTCAGCTGGCCTATTTTTTCATTGCTATCTTGGTCAGTGGAGTCATACATGAGTTTGGCCATGGGGTGGCAGCACTAAGGTAAATTGATCATCTCACCAGTTTCCACCACTGAATAAAAATAAAAAAGCTAATTGTAACGTTTTATCTCTCAATTCAGTTTTTTTCTCACAATTGCAAGATTACATCTTATAATTCTGAGTTTTTCTGACTTTATATCATGAAATTTTGAGAACAAAGTTGCAATTGCATGTTTAAACTGTCAGAACTGTGTGATATAAATTCTGTATTTTTCAGAATTGAGAGATATAAACTCACAATTCTGACTTTGTCATGCAATTCAATTCAAAGAAAGATGCAATTGTATGTATAAAAAGTCAGAACTGTGTGATATAAACTCGCAATTCTGACTTTATAACACGGAATTGTGAGTTACAATGTCAGAATTGAAATCTTTTTTCATTCAGAATTTGACTTTATAACTCACAATTGCAAGTTTATATCTCACAATTCTGAGGGGGAAAAAAGGCAGAATTATGAGATGTAAACTCTTAATTTATTTGTAAATCTGTGGCGGAAAATAGCTTCCATGAATTTGTGTCAGTAACAAAGCCAAACATTTTAACACTTACTTGTCCCACATAAAGCCAATATAGGTTATTAAATAAAAAAAACAACTTTCTGAGTCTTTTTGCTATTCCTGCAGCTTTAAGATCAAACTAGAATGTAATCTAATGGAGCAAGACAACAAGATTTTCTGTGCAAGCTTACATTTAAATTCTCACAGAGTAAATCTTTAGATTTTTGCATAAATGCAAACGTTTTAAGTTTAAGAGTCGTCACATACATTAAGTCTGTTTGTTGTTTCATTTATGTCTTTTAATTTATAGTAAAATTACTTGCGTAATAATCTTTAAGTCTTCTGAAGTTTGCATGCACATTTGTAAAAGAAAAGTGAGTGACTTTAAAGTACTATCAGAAATTTTGGGTTGAGCTGCTCCATCGCAAACTCAAATCTCACCCCATTTGACTAGTAAAATTCTCTGTGTGTAATGTAAGTAAAGTGCTTCTTGGCTTGTTCTGCCTAGTCATACAAGAAAATCTCTGTGGTATGTTCAAAAGAAGCTTGTTTTAAAGGGATAGTTCACATTAAAAAATGAAAATGCTGTCATTAATTACTCACTCTCATGTCGTTTCCAAACCCGTAAGACCTTCAATCATCTTCATTCATCAAGATATTTTTGATGAAATCCAAGAGCTTTCTGACCCTGCTTTGTATTCTAGTAGCTTCATGAAAATACAGAGTCAGAAAGCTCTCAGATTTCATCAAAAATATCTTAGTCTGTGTTCCAGAGATGAACGAAGGTCTTACAAGTTTGGAACGACATTAGGGTGAGTAATTAATGACAGAATTGTCATTTTAGGGTGAACTATTCCTTTAAATTTCCGTTGAGTGTAAACATATATTTCTGAATGTTCTTCTCAGGGAGCAGGTGAGGTTGAATGGTTTTGGCATGTTCATGTTTGTGGTTTATCCTGGAGCTTTTGTGGACCTCTTCACCACACATCTGAACCTTATATCTCCAGTTCAGCAGCTCAGAATATTCTGTGCAGGTACGTCTTTTTAAACCACACATTTCACAAGCGCTTGCATATGCAGTTCATAAAACCTCCACAAGATGGCAGCACACTTTATTACAAAATTTTTTTAACCACTACTTATTCCTCTGACTTATTCCTTTTTATAAAAGTATATAACATTTTCCACGTCTTCTGTCTTTGTGTAGGTGTATGGCACAACTTCATGCTGTGTGTTGTAGCCCTCAGTTTCCTGTTCCTGCTGCCCATCTTCCTGTTTCCCTTCTATTACACTGGAGCAGGGGCACTTGTTACTGAGGTGGTGGAGGTCAGATCACCTTTACGTTTTTTAAGAGTTTTATGTTCAGATGACGTCCTTAGTCTTATGTCTGAGATCATTTTTTTGTTTTGTTTTCATAGGGCTCCCCATCGAGTGGACCTCGTGGGCTGTTTTTAGGAGATCTGGTTACCCAGTTGGAGGACTGTACTGTTCAGGGGGTGCAAGACTGGCATAACTGTGTTCAGCATCTATCCCATAATCCTCAGAAGGGATACTGCGTTCACACTGCTAAACTGCAGCTCAGTTGGGCACAAGGAAGAGGTACTGACCCGCATTATACTCTGTTTTTTAGTTTGGGGTCAGTATAATTGTTTATTGAGCAACGATGCATTAAATTGATCAAAGTGATGATAAAGGTGTTTATAATGTTACTTTTTTCTATTCTTTTTTCAAATAAATGCTGTTCTTTTAAACTTTATATTCATCAAAGAATCCTAAAAATATTACATTTTGATAATAAGAAATTGAAGAGCACCAGGTCTGCATATTAGAATGATTTATGAAGGATCATGTGACACTGATTTGACTCTTCACTGATTTTTCTTCCAACCAGCGTTCAAGCGTCTCGATGGCACTATGGAGTGCTGTGGGAACAACAGCTTGACAGATCTCTGCTTCTCTTATAGTAATAATGTGGAGAGCAAATTGGTAAGGCAAGCATCTTTTTTTGAAATAGTCCCAGTTAGTATTGGGAATTTGATTCAAATTAGAACTGTTATAAAACGTAATATTAGTCTATTCTGTTTGTTCCACTTAGTATAGCAATAAACTATATTGCAAACAGTAAACACTGTGAACATTTTAGTAATGTAGTATTGTGAATACAGTGCCTTGCGAAAGTATTCATGCCCCTTAATTTTTTTCACATTTTATGTTGCTGCTTTCTGTAAAACTGCTTTAAATATTTTTTTTTCCCCTACCAATCTACACTCCATACACCGTAATGACAAAGCAAAAACAGAATTGTCACGACTTTGTAAATGTATTAAAAAGAAAAAACTGAAATAAGTACATTGCATAAGTATTCTCAGTACTTCGTTAAAGCACCTTTACAGCCTCAAGTCTTTTCAGGTATGATGCAACAGCCTTTGCACATCAGCATTAGGCACTTATCTGCCATTCTTCACTTCACCTCTTCACCTCTCAAGCTTTGTCAGGTTGGATGGGGCAGACACTCATTTTCAGGTTTCTCCAGAAATATTTGATTGGGCCCAGGCTCTGGCTGGGTCACTTAAGGACATTCACAGGGTTGTCTATAAGCCAATCTTGCTGTGTGACCTCAGGGCTTGATTTTTGCTCTGATATGCATTTTCAGCTGTTAGACCTTTTATTAAGATGTGTGTGCCTTTGTAAATCATACCCATTCAATTGAATTTGCCACAGGTTAGCTTCACTCGAAGTGTAGTAACATCTACAAGCAATATGAATGCTCCTGAGATAAATTTCAGCTGTCCCAGAAAGGTATAAATACTTATGCAATGAAAACATTTGTGTTTCATTTTTAATACATTTGCATATGTTTAAAAACCTGCTTTTTGCTTTGACAATTATGGTGTATGGAGTGTAAATTACTAAAAAAGTAATTTAAAGCAGTTCAACATAAGGCAGCAACATAACAAAATGTGGGGGTGTGGGGGTGGGGGTGGGGGGGTGGGGGGGGTGGGGGGGGAAGGGGTATGAATACTTTTGCAAAGCACTGCATGTAAAATGTATTGTTGGCTAACAAATCTTTGCATGTCTGAAAGAGATATCCAAAAATATTTGAAATGAAAACACTGATCCATTTTTGCATTTTTGTCATCTTTAGTGGTCTTTTTGACACTTTAAACCATCGCTGCTTTTCCCCCTGTGCTAGTTTGCTTGCCTGCCGGTCAGAAAAACCATTGATGCGAGCCGTACATGCCGTACAAACACAGACTGTCAAACAGACTTCATCCCAAGCTTGTGTTTAATCCCGTCTCTGGAGAACCAGACCCGACTGATACGGGTCAAACACCCACCGCAAACAGACATGCTGTTTGTCGGCTACCCTTCACACCTACAATATTCAGGTCAGACATATTCTGTTCTAGTCTAATCAGGTTTGTGCAAACAAATCTCGTTTTTTAAAACTTGTCAGTTCTTTAATTTTAGTGAGTCTCACCAACTTCGTTCCTCGTTTGAGCTTTCTTCATCCAGACCTGCCTGTCATGCTGGAGACTTTCTGCAAGTATCCTTTCCACACGATCAGCATTTACAGACCTCATTATAGAGATAGCTCACCCAAAAATGAAATTCTATCATTAAGTACTCACCCAAATGTTTTCCAAACCTGTAAGACCTTTGTTCATTGGAACACAAATTAAGATATTTTTGATGAAATTCTAGTGCTCTATAGACAGCAACACAAGTGAATTTGTGTTTTGAAGACCTTACAGGTTTGGAACGACATGAGGGTGAGTGATTCGAATTTTCATTTTTGGGTGAGCTATCCTTTTAAAGACTCCATCCTGACCAGATTGTATAGGTTTTGTCAAAGTATACCGCTGTTAACTAGCCTTAACTTCTTGTGTGTTGAGATACCTCGTTTCATTATCTGGAGCCCTCGCTGTGGTAAACGCTGTCCCGTGTTTTGCGCTGGATGGCCAGTGGATGCTCACAGCGTTCCTAGAAGCCACACTGAGCTCTGTGATCCCAGAGAGGAACAACCGAGAGCTGATTGGTTTCTTTTTTCTGCTGGGAGGCAGTGCCCTTCTAGCAGCCAATGTGGCTCTGGGTCTGTGGATGGTCACAGCACGGTAACGTACAGCTGTTTCCTCCAATCATACTGTTTGGGGGAAATTGCTTATTGAAGAACCTTCTTGAGCTAATGGAGGGTGGTTTTACCTTTGTTGGTAATTGCCAGATTGCCCACCCTGAGAGGGCAGCCCTGGAGGGTTAAGAGTGCTGCTGTACTTGAGAAACTCTTAATCGATGTGCTCTTAGGTTTGAATGGCTCAGCTAGAAACAAGCAGTAAGAATGATCTTGAAGCTGCATGATTTTACACAGTGACCTCAGGCCAGTGCCAATAGTGCCCTCTCCGATAAATGCGTGTGTCAAAAGTTTACTTCATCATGTGAAGTGATAAATGACACACATTTTGTGGGCATTACTTGCCTGTTTTGCCTCTGTCTTCCTGAAGTACATAGACACACATAGTATGTGTAGTTTTACATTGCACTTTCTGTTCTTAAGTGTCTGTAGTTCAGTTTTTTGCACACCAGCTCAACCCAAACATTTACAGGTGTAATGCATAATAAAGCCAACTTCTCTGACCCAAGTTTGGAAATTTGAGAAGCAAATAAAACATAAAAAGGTGCACTGGGAAATCTGTAATAATGTTAAATTTGACAAGACAACCAGCCAAATTTGCTCATGTTATCTCAGCTAAAACCGTGTAACTGAGCATTTTTAATTCAATTTTGATTTTAAATTCAATTTGTAAGATGGAGTCTGTAACTTAAAATGTTTGCTGTTGCATGATGCTGCATCTACACCACTAGGTTTCAAAATACAGTTCAAGATGGTTGCCATTAGCTAGCGTAGCTTTAACCAAAAAAACTGAGCGCAACCTAAACTGAAAATGAAATGCATACAATATTGTGGATATATAGGGACTGGACACAGCATGAAACTGCAAACTACGGCAGTATTATTGAACTTTGGAGATTAGCTTTAGGTGCTTAGTCTGAGATTGAACGGCTAATGATAGAGTTGTACACTACCAGCCAAAAGTTTTTGAACAGCAAAATTTTTAATGTTTTTTTTAAAGAAGTCTCTTCTGCTCAACAAGCCTGCATTTATTTGATCCAAAATACAGCAAAAGCAGTAATATTGTGAAATATTTTTAATATTTAAAATAACTGTTTTGCATTTGAAAATATTTTAAAATGGAATTTATTCCTATGGTTTCAAAGCTGAATTATAAGAATCATTACTCCAGTCACATGATCCTTCAGAAATCATTCTACTATTCTGATTTGCTGATCAAAAAACATTTATTATTATTATTATTATTATTATTATTATTATTATTATCTTGAAAACATCCAAGTAGAATTTTTGTAGGTTTCTTTTGCTGAATTGAAATGTCAGAAGAACAGCTTTTGTCTGAAATCTTTTGTAACATCACTTTTGATCAATTTAAAGCATTCTTGCTAAATAAAAGTATTTATTTCTATAATTTCTTTCCAAAAAAAAAAAAAAAAAAAGATACTGACTCAAAGCTTTTGAATGGTATGGTGTATAATGTTACAAAAACTTTTATTTCTGATAAATGCTGATCTTTGGCTTTTTCTATTCATTCGTCAGAATTTTGTAAAATTGTACTCAACAGTTTTAATATTAATAATAACAATCTTGATCAGCAGATCAGCATATTAGAATAATTTCTGAAAGATCATGTGACACTGAAGACTGGAGTAATGATGCTGAAAATTTTGCTTTGATCACAGGAATAAATTACATTTTAAAATAGAAATAGAAAGCCATTATTTTAAATAAAAAAACATTTTACAGTGTATTTTTGATATATAAATGCAGGCCTGGCGAGCAGAAGAGAATTCTTTAAAAAAACATCTTTTGACTGTATGTTCTGACATAACTGTGAAAATGTTCACAACGACAAGGGAAATCAATTGCTAAACATGATCTAATGTGTATGGGAAGTGTTCATATTGTTTATGTATTGTTTATATCATATCTGTATACTGTGAATATTTTCCCCAACAATTAGCCAGTGGGTTGAAAATGCACTAAAATAGGAATTATTACTTGTTTTTAAGGTTCTTTATCTCTCTATCTTTGTTGTCCTTCCTGACCCATTGTACATATGTTTATAAAAGACAAAGATTTGCATAAACCATCCTGTGTCATTGACTTATTTGTTTGTTGAGACATCAAAGCTGCTCTAAACATGTTTGTTAAGCCTGATGAATTTTCTACCTGTTTGAAACGTCACATGGAAGTTAATTAAGGTGAATTTTTAGTTTGAAAATGGATAAATTATGGAAAATTAGGATGGAAGCTAAAAGGCTGGTCATCCATGCAAGAAAAATGATAATGCAAAGACTCTCAATGGGGAATCATTACTTGCTAGTTGAAACCCACGTACAGTTACCAAAATATGGAAGAAGAATGGACCAAAATCCCACCAATGTGTGAGAAACCAGTAAGGTCCTGCGGCCACAGATGTGCTGAAGTCATTCAAAGAAAGGGCCTCTACACTTCTTACTAATTTCAGACAGTTGTAACCTTCCAAAATTTTAGTTGCAATTGACTGCCCTGTTTTCCACAAAATGGTTTTTGTTGAAATGTCTTGGTTACCTACAGCTAATATTCCTTCAAATTTTGAGGGATGAATAATAATATTTCAGAAGAAATCAATTATTTATCGATTGTTCTCCTATTTTGAGCTCCATTGTATATAAACATTTTCTGCCTATAGATGTCAGTGTTGTCCCATTTGAAGCTGAATTTTGAGGCCTAGAAAATTGGACCTTTCTTTCATCCTATTGTTGTTGGATATCATTTTGTCATGATGCAGACCTAAATCTTTAATACTGAATGCATTTCCTTCTTAGAAACATCTTACCACAGTGACTGACAAGGGCTGCCAATCAGGCTGGAAATAATGTGAGGAACAATTTAATAAAAAAAAGGGGATGAAGAGAAGTGCCTCATGGGTGATAGAAATCTGTGATAGTCTGAAAATGACTGTAAGATAACAGCTGTGTTTTTAAAGAAGGTGTTGAAGTTCTAAGCGAGGAGGATACAGTTATTTTATGGTAATGGAAATGTGATGTCTTAAAAAGGCGTCAAGAAGGGTGTAATACATTTGTTGGCTGATGAACGCTGCTACTTTGTTGTGTGCGTCTCTCTCTCTGTCTGTGTGTGTGTGTGTGTGTGTGTTGTCGTTCTCAAGGACATTCGAATGTGTATTGATTTTAAAGATGGTGGGTGTCAGTGAGTTAATGGCTTCTGCATGTCTCTTTTCCCTTGCTACAAGGCTCTATGAGAAAATGTTAGCAATTATGTGGTCAACTTGCCAGCATTTGTAGTCTCCAACAAAATATATGTGAACTTGCATAACTCTGAGGTTTTTCCTGCTTCTCTATGTACAGTGTTCATGTGTGTCATGTGTGATTTGTGTTTTCTTTGTTAGGCAGAAGCTTTAATTCATGGAAATGTCCAGTGAGGAGAGCCGCTGACTGATAAAAAAAGCACACAACTAAACACACTTTGAGAAAGGGACAGAAGTTCATGGGTCAGGCTGCAGTTTTCCCTCAGGTTCTTCGGTCAAGGGATTTTGTGTGTGCACCAGCATTTTTTATTTATTTATATTTTTACTTGAGTTGATTGGAATCACATGGCATCTGATCACTGAAGATCTTCTTGTGGTCCATGATGTCTAAGAACTTTATTTAGTCACTTGCATTTTGTTAAATGTTTCATGATGAAGGTGTAGAGCGCCACTGTCCATCAGTTTATCCTTTATTGGCTTTATGTGTGTCAGAGGTACTGCTATAATTAGCTTTTGTTGTGCATGTTTCTGGGTTTTTCTTTTCTTTTTTGGCTCTTTTCCTTAGAAGAAGGATGTGTTGACGTTTGCGTTCGGGACGTGCCCCCAGGGAAGATGGAGGACTGTATGTCTGTGCTATTTCAGAGGGAAAATAATTACACATGGATGTGGTTGTGCGTGGGGAGACCAGACTCCTCCCTTCTTACCGTCACCCAGAAAGCCTTGAGGCTGTTTATATGTGTGTCTGTTCTTAGTTTAGGAGGATGAACTAATTGCTGGCTTTAATATATATATCCGGAACTTGTCTCCAGAGAATGAGATCTGAATTATTGTACATTTATTCTTAATAGCCGTTTAATCTTATTTATTTATTTTTAATTTTGTTTTATTTATTAAGATCATGTTCCATGAAGATGTTTTGTAAATTTCCTACCATAAACATATAAAAAACTACATTTTTCATTAGTAATATGCATTGCTGAGAACCTAATTTGGACAACTTTAAAAGCAATTTTCTCAATAGATTTTTTTTTCCTCTCTCATTTTCAAATAGTTGTATCTTGAGCAAATATAGTCCTAAACTATAACAAACCAAAAAAATGCAAAAAAATTTACACTGGGTCACATATTTCATTGGTCGTCATTACTTGAATCTTTGTTTCATTTATGTATATGCACTTTATTTAGTTAATAAAAAAAAAAAAAACTATTGCAATAACTATTTAAACTGTATGCTAATACGGGTTAAAGCAACCCCAATAACGCAATATTTAGCCTCTGGAATGCTAATTTTACCAGGAGAACCCCACCAAAAAACGTGTATTTTACCGCCTGGAATGTTGTTTTTAATGGGGGACCCCCCTCAAAATGTGATTGGGCTACTTTTGGGCTAGTTTTGAGTAGCAATTGGACGGGTTTTGATCTAAAAACCTGGCAACCCTGCCCACTCGTTATAATGGCTTTGTGGTGGCGTACATGTGTTTTCAACTCGTAAATACGATCTATCCGACATGACTCGAACGCACCATGAATATGCGAGAGACTCCTGGAGCTTCCGGAGAGGTTGGATGTCTGCTTTTTGGACTTAATGCGTCCAGGATTCCTAAATCGCCCAAAGTGTCCGGGAATCGGCTCTTGCTTTCTACAGTCACTATTTATTGTGTGCGTTTTTGTATTAAAGCCTTGCCTGGGACTGTTTTCTTAATCCCGCTCCCACAAGTCGCTATCAATATGCGGAGGGTTGATTTTGTCTTGTGGGTTAAAAGTTTGAAATATTGCATGAATTCCATTTGACTGAAATGCTTGTATTGAAACATTTTGCATTCTACAAAAAAATTGTTAGATATTAGTTTTGTGAAGGATGGCCACTGTGGTAGGAAGCTTTTTAGCTGTGTTTATGGTCAATCTGCGTAATGGTGACTCTAAAATATGTAGTTCTGGTATGGAAATGACATATTTTGATACCAAAACTAGGACCCCACCACGTCCTACGTCTTCTTTTTTTAAATAAAATTAAAATATGGTCACCATACTCACACCGTCAATGTCACCAAGGCTCTCGTTGAAAAAAACGCATATCTCAGATTCATCCGTATTTTCCTTTTTTTTTTTTTTTTTTTTTAACTACTTTTGCTAACTAGTCCTAGATTTTGCATATCTGAAAAAACATGGCCACCATAGTAGCTTGCCAACATTTCATTAACAGTAGTCTTCAAATCTGGGTACTGTCTTACATTTTAAATTCTCTTACAGAGGAAGTTTGGTTCCATCAGGCTAACCTGACAGTAAGCTTTTCTTTTTCTTTTGTTTTCAATAGCGTTGTTCTAACACAGGGGTGCACAACCCTGTTCCTGGAAATCTACCTTCCTGCAGAGTTCAGTTCCAACCCTGATCAAACACACCTGTCTGTAATTATCAAGTGCTCCTTCAGATCCTAAATAGTTGGTTCAGTTGTGTTTGATCAGGGTTGGAGCTGAACTCTGCATGAAGGTAGATCTCCAGGAACTGGGTTGGGGACCCCTGTTCTAACATTACTAACAAACCTTACATTATGTATTTCTTGGCACACTTGTTTTACATGTATTTAGCGCCACCTATAGTTGTGAGTGTCATGTCAAAGTCTAGACCCTGAATTTAAGACAAACACATTTTTTCAGATGCATTTCTAAAAAAAAAAACTTGTCTTATATTTGGGTCAATACGGTACTTTTGCAAACTAGTCCTAGGTTTTTCGGTCCATCTGGGAAAAAAAAACTGCAGTACAATTCTCTGGACTCTCTAGGTCAATAGTTATCAAAACAAATGTTGAAACTGACCCTTTGGGAAGGGGTTGTTCAGAAAACAGGCCTGTAAAGCATAAATGAAAACTCAAAACTTCACGAAACCTGGTGAGCGCATGCAACAGATTATTCTAAACAAGCATGCAAAGAGTGAGATGCCTATAACAGTCATAAATCATATTTCTATGGCGAAATTACCTGTATTTGCCAAAAGTGCTTTTTGAAATTGTTGATTTAGTTGGTTACAGGCTTGCTTAATAATATGTAATGCCTTTTTCATCACATATGTGCTTAAATGCCTTAAATCAATTAAACCCCAGTGATCACTTTAAATTAAATGTATATTTATTACATTAAATATATATTTACTGTACGTCTTGTTGTTTGTATTTATTAAACCAGCATTTCAAAAGGTGCTTGTTTGTTTCAGTATGACAGTCTTTGAGGTGTGTGTCATAGTCAGCTTATAATGTGATTCACAAGCTCAGACAACGTTCAGACGCAAGGACACTTTTCTGTCAGTATGACATTTTCTATAAAGGTAAGTCCGTTACTGGTACGGATGTGCCAGAGAGGGAGAGATTGTTCTTAGCTCATGTACTTAGGAACAAAAAACTGAGTCTCAGGTTTTAGTTCAATAGGAAATACTTCTATTAGACAGAAACAAAAAGAAGTGTTGACATAAATAACCCTACCGTTGCATGTGTAATAGAAATGTGTCTATTTCAGGTAACTTGTCTGTTTACACAGAATTCATTAAACATATCATTAGACATCTATTTTTGTCAAAGTAAAAGCCACATATAGGTAATGACCTATGTTTTTGCTGAGGGCCTGTGGTTAACTGAGGCACCAAATATCTCATGTTGTCACATTTTTTTCTTTACTTTTGTAGAGCAAAGGCAGCTGCATGATTGATAGGAGTGCTTATTTCTGCCATAATACTCTAAATTGAAGGTTTGCTCTGATAAATAAGTCATAGTAAGCTTGGCTTCATACAGTATACTAAGTTTGGGAAACGCAGACCACAATTATCTGGAGGGTATGACCAAGTTTGACAAATCACAACAGCACTGTTCTGTGAATATTTCTGCTGGCATTTACAAAGTGTAGGCTGACAGTAACCATAATTCATATAAAAACCATAATTCAACAGTTAACAGCATTTTTTTTTACTGATATTTCTATATATCACAAAATTAGGCACCACTAATTATATCCCTATTATACTATTATTTACAGTTGAAGTCAAAATCGATCTTTAAATTCAAAAAGTTCATTTTTCCTTCTTAAGCATCAGTGAGCATTTGAATGTCAGTTGCCATAGTGTGAAAAGATAGATCTCAAAATCATACAGCCATTGTTGGAAAAGGTTTAAATACACAAAAATGCTGAAAAACCAAAGAATCTTTGGGACCTGGAGGATTTTTCTAAAGAACAGTGGGCAGTTTAACTGTTCAGGACAAACAAGGAACTCATGAACAACTGTCACTAAACAATAAAACACAGCTGTGGATCATTCAAGTACACACAGTATTCAGAATCTAGTGAATGTAAACTTTTCATTTTATAAATTCAACTATTATTTTTTTCTTGTGAACTATATGCAAACATCTTTTATGTGAAATATCTCATTCAGGTCAGTACTAAATAAAAAAAATAACGCATTTTGTATGATCCCTCTTATTTTCGTAAAATAATAAACATTTTGCAGATTCTGCAAGGTGTATGTAAACTTTTGACTTCAACTATATGTGTGTTGAAAATTTGAATTACCATGGTTCAGTTTGGTAAGGAATGTCTAACTATATTTTAATGTGTATGAACTATTCTTTTATTGTCAGTGATGTGTATGAATTGAAAAGCTGTGTGTGCATGTTTAGTATCTCAGTGTAATGACACACTGTCAGTCTGTTTCTCTGCATACTGTAAACAGAGCAGCGACGCATGAGCTTTAGCCCAGTGATGTGTCTGCAGTCCTTCCTGTATCTCCCTTTCTCATTGGCTCACTCGTTTTCTCATTCAGTCGCCATATGTTCTATATCTCTACTGCTTGTGTTTAAACTAATGTTTGTGTACCCTTCTCTGTCTTGCCTTTAAATACCGGTTTCATCTGTCCCATGCTGAGGAGCCGACCCTCCCGCTCTGTGTAGTTGGTCTTCCTGACCACGGCCTCCTGTTCACTAACAACATAATGAGACACGATACGCTCCCCTGGAAAATGATGTCTGTAAAAAGAAGCTCTCGCCTCCTCACTAACCACAATTGCTTTGTGTATAAATATAGCTTTTGGAAGGCATAGTTCCATTCTTTGTACAGCTGCTTGGGAATGTTTTTTTTTTTTTTTTTTTTTTTTAAATACATGAATTTAAATTTTAAATGGATGAAACTAAAGTACATTTTTATTTGTCATCATAGTTCATACCAGAAAGGAAAAAAAGCTCTACATGAAAAAGTAATTGAGAATGTAAATAAACAGTTCTGTCATTATTTTCTCACCCTCAAGTTGTTTCGACATTTGACAATGTAAAAGTGAAACTTCAAGACTAGCGGCTCAGTAAGATTTTAAAATGTCATTTATGCTTACCAAGGCTGCATTTATTTAATTATAATAATAAAAATCATTTTATTTATATAGCACCTTTCAACACCCAAGGTTGCTTTACAAGTCAGGTTTAAGGAACAGAAACAAATAAACATCAATACCAGAGGACAGAACACATAACAAGGGCTGAACAAAATATACAGAGACCACTTACAAAGTTAGATTAATAGATACAGAGAGAATGTAGACAAACGTCCATAACAGGGTACAATTTACAGACTCAGGACTGAAGAGAAATATTTAGAGAAAATAAGTTTTTTAAGAGGTTTTTGAAGAAGAGAAGGGAGGATGCTTGATGAATGTTTAGGGGAAGAGCATTCCATAATCTGGAAGCCACAACACTGAAAGCCCTAGCTCCCATAGTCACCAGACGAAACTTAGGGGGGACTAACAATCCTTTACTAGAAGATTGTAAAAGAATATAGAATACAGTAAAAATTGTGAGAATAAATTCAAAGTGTTTAGCGAATAAAGTCAAAATATTTCGAGAATAAAATCAAAATTATGAGAATTAATGCATAGCAATTATGAGAGATATTCCAAAGTCTCAGCTTTCAAAATCTTTCAAGTCCCACCACATTAAAGAGCGTGAAAAACACATTATTGCAAGACGCATTATTATACATTTTTATATTCTCGTATTATATTTCGACTTTTATTCATTATTCATTCATTATTATTTCGACATTTTTTAGGTGGCACTAAAACGTTGGTGTAGAAAATAGCGGTGCTTAATATGAAAAAAATATATGATTCTTTGATGAATAGAAAGTTCAAAAGAACAGCATTTATTTGAAATGCAAATCTTTTGTATTATTCTGTTCTCAAAACATTATGACTTTATTCTCTTAATTTCGACCTTATTCTCGAAACATTTTGACTTTGTTCTTGTAATTTCAACGTTATTCTCGTAATTTCGACCTTATTCTCAAAATATTTTGACTTTATTCTTAAAATATTAGGACTTTAATCTCGTAATTTTAGATTTTTTTATTTTTTTGATGTGGAACTAAAACGTTGCTGTGCAAAAATGGTGCTTAATATGAAAAAAAAAATTATGATTCTTTGAAGAATAGAAAATTCAAAAGAACAGCATATTTTTGAAAGACAAATCTTTTGTATTATTTTATTCTCCAAAAATATCGACTTCATTGTCAAAACTTTCTGATTTATTCTCGTAATTTAAATTTTATTCTTGAAACATTTTTACTTTATTATCAAAACATTTTGACTTCATTCTTTAAACATTTAGATTTTGTTCTTGTAATTTTGACTTTATTCTCAAAATATTACTTTAATCTCGTAATTTTAGATTTTTTTTTAACGTGGCACTAAAACATTGTTATAGATATAAAAAAAAAACATTCTTGATTCTTTGATGAATAAAATATTCAAAAGTACAGCATTTATTTGAAATGCAATTTTTTTTTGTATCATTATAAATGGTTTTACTGTCACTTTTGATTAATTTAATGCATGTGATTTCTGTATCTTTCAGTGCTTCAGCAAGAGGGAAAGATGACCAGTGAATAATGACTTGCATATCAGCCTGTTCCTCATCTGAGAGTTAGAAATATAGCACAGGAGTCATATGGTGGGTTATTTCAGCCCTTAAAAATCTTGGTCATTATTATCAACCATTTCTCCTTTTGTCTTCCAGAAAAAAAAAAAAAAAAACGGCATGTGGATTTTGAGTATGAACAGTCAACAAAAAACAGCATTATTTAATAAGCATACAAGTTTTTAAAAAAATGTTCTAAACTATTCTAACATGATGGTAAAACTTTCTTTGTGAAAGAAACCAATTTAAAATACTGACCGATAAGACATTTAATCGACATCAAGGCTATAAATCCTCAGAGTGAGAGACCAGATGTGGCTTTTTTATCAGTTCCCGAAGTCTTTCACTGCTGATCTGTCAAGGGTGTGTGTGAAAGAGGTTTATAGAGTGAGCGTTTTATCACACAAAAACAGGAGCTCATCTGAAATGATGTGTGATTTAGTGACTACAGGATGACTGCCCTGTCTTTGCTTTTGAGGAGCATGTTTTATGAAATGAGGCCAGACTGTTTTGATCTGAAATCTTTTTGGGGAGTGTATTCGAGAAAAAAGTCCAACACTGATAAGATGCTCAAGCGTCAGAGCCCAACCTTTAACCACAGAATTTATTTATTATTATTATCTCTTTTCCGGTATAATTCATGATAGTTACGTCCTGTGCAATTCTAATGTCAATTAGGGATGAGTCACAGGTGATAAGGCCAGCAGATAAGAAGATGGCCTATGCTTTGTTGATACATTCCACATAAATCTCTTTCTGTGATCTGAGTTTTTATAGTGTTTACTTTTAAAGAAAAATAGAGATTCTTCAAACAAAAAGTTTTCTTTTGGCCGCATTTATGCTATAATTTATACTATTATACATTTTATTAATATTTTTAAGTAGCTTTAGTTTTTATTTTTGTATTTTTATAATTTAATTATTTTTTATTATTTATTATGTTTTAATATATATTAAAACATAGTATAGTTTGTTATTAAGAAGTCTCTTTTGCTTACCAAACCTGCATTTATTTGATCCAAAGTACAGCAAAAATAGTAACATTTTGAAATATTTTTACTATTTAAAATAGTAAATTTGAATATATTTTAATTTATAGCATCTTTACTCCAGTCACATGATCCTTCAGAAATCATTCTAATATTCTGATTTGCTGTTTAAAAAAACATTTATTATTATTATTATGTTGAAAACAGCTACAGAGTAGATGTTTTTCAGGTTTCTTTGATAAATAGAAAGTTCAGAAAAACAGCATTTATCTGAAATAGATTTTTTTTTTTTGATGATATAAATGTGTTAATCATTTCATAGTGTATAATGTTACAAAAGCTTTTTATTTCAGATAAATGCTGATCTTTGGATCTTTCTGTTCATCAAAGAATCCTGAAAAAAATTTTACTCAGCTGTTTAAAATATTAATAATAATAATAATAATAATAATAATAACTATCTCAAAGGAAATTTTGTCTGTCATTGGTTGAATTTTCATTAACAGTGTGAATCAGTTCAATTCAAAATCGTTTTTCTGAAAATTGCTCATTCATGGTACAAATAGATGTAGAGTCTGAGTCATATCTGTTCTGTGATTTGGATTTCATTTGTCTAATCTTTCAAAAACATATTTGTATACGTTGGGAAAGGTCCAGGAAAAATGAAAAGGGAAAAATGTACATTTTATACTGTAGTCGCCAATTGTCATGACAACCGACATGCATTAATGCATAAAATCGAAAAAACGTGGTGAAGGAAATCCTCAGATGATTTTACACCTACAGACAGGATTGTGATTGACTACATTATCACATTTAAGGTCAGCATGGCCTTTTGTACCTTATTTCATGCTTATTTTTAGCACAGATGTGTCCCTGCTGCTTTGTTGTTGCAGTGTTGACCTCCACTCTCCATTCCTTTTGTATATTTGTTCTGATATTTGAGGTTTAAAATGGATTCATTTACTGATGAGATCATGTTTTACTTCACCTTTAATAATTTCAGTACATGCATCATCTGTTGGACAAATGCTCCTGGAGTGTGACGTCCCTCAGAGACACGCTGGGAAGATGACATGTTCGGATCTTCCCATTTGCACATTACAATTGGTTATTCACTCCAGCTGCTAACAGCTGTGATTCTTCAACCTTTCTGACATCATTCTGAGACATTAACTAAAGTAGATAGCAGTCCTACCATCTCCTGATGGCTCAGCAAGTGCATGTATTTCTTATCAGAAGATAAGATGAAGAATGTTTTGGGGAACCTTGGCAGACATTATACATCCAGAGGAATTTCTGTAGCTTGCACCAAATGAATGTGTCATGGTATTACATGGTACTTGAAGGTATAATATGAACATAGTATCACCATGCAGTGATATTTTAGTATCTTTGATATGCAGATATATTTTGTCAATATATTAGATTTTATTTTTGAATTTTCTGTTATAATTTTAATTAAGGTTTTAGTAATTTTAGTAGTTTTTTAAACATGCTTGTATAGTTTTTTTTATTAAGTTTTAGTTTTACTTTATTTAGTTTATTATTTTAGTACTTTAGTACTGACTTATTTATTTTTTATTTTATTTGCAGGTAATTTAAAAGTAAAGATTTTGTAATGGTTTTAGTGGTAACACTTTACAATAAGATAATAACATTAGTTAATGTATTAACTAACATAAAGTAACGATGAACGATTAATCGAAACCCAAAATAATTTTTTTTTTTTTTTTTACATAATATATGTAATATTTGTAGTAACAGGCAAAAATACATTGTATGGGTCACAATTATCGATTTTTCTTTTATGCCAAAATCATTAGGATATTAAGTAAAGATCATGAAGATGTTTTGTAAATTTCCTACCATAAATATATCAAAACTGTATATGCATTACTAAGAACTTAATTTGGTTAACTTTAACTTTTATTTTCTCAATATTTAGATTTTTTTGCACCCTCAGATTCCAGATTTTTAAATATTGTCCTATCCTCACATCAAAGAAAAGCTTATTTATTCTTATTTATTATAAATACACAAACACCTGTATATATTTTATTATATATGTGACCCTGGACCATGAAACCAGTCTTAAGTAGCACAAGTATATTTGTAGCAATAGCCAAAAATACATTGTATGGGTCAAAATTATACATTTTTCTTTTATGCCTAAAATAATTAAGATATTAAGTAAAGATCATGTTCCATGAAGATATTTTGTAAATTACATACCGTAAATATATCAAAACTTAAATTTTGGTTAGTCATATGCCTTGGTAAGACCTTCATTTGCACAACTTTAAAGGTGGTTTTCTCAATATTTCGATTTTCTTGCACCCTCAGATTCCAGATTGTCAAATAGTTGTATTTCGACCAAATACTGCCATATCTTAACAAACCATACATCAATGGAAAGCTTATTTATTCAGCTTTCAGATGTTGTATTAAACTCAATTTCGAAAAATTGACGCATATGACTGGTTTTGTGGTCTAAGGTCACATATATAAAATTTAAGAAAAACATTGTTTATATATATATATATATATATATATATAAATTATAATATAAATTACTCATTAAAGCTGTTATAACAAATTAATTAATTATCATATAGATTTGATATTTAAAATATTTATTAGATTTATTACTAATATTCAAAATACATTTTTAACTTACAAGACAAATTTATATCATTATTTTATTTTATAAATTACATTTTGTTTAATTAAATACTGAAAACCATGTTATGATGTTTTTAAATATGAAATGTTTATTTTTATCATAAAGGCCAATTCACAGGTGTTGTTGGATCAGTGTGTTAACCCTGTCAGCATCTGTTGCCGTTGGTCGGAGTTTGTTTTCAACATGTTCAATTAGCATTTGTTTGTGTCTGTTGGGAACAGTGTGAACATGACAGTTATTTTCACAAAAAAATTTTTATCCCATGACCAACTTATTTGTTTCCGTTTGTCTGTGCAGTGTGATTTGGCCTGAAGGAGCATCTCAAGCCAGCAGACAAACTTGTAAATCAACATAGATGTAATCAACAGTGATAAGATCAGACCACAAACAAACATTCATGATAAAACCGGCAGCCAACTATCATGTATTTAGAGTGAGACTCATGCAATTGACACTATTCACATGTTTCCGTGCCACACATCCATTTTCAAATCCACACAGCTCAGATAAAATTGTTAGATAAAACTTATCTAGGAAACTTTGTATGTACAGCAGATTGAGTCCTGGCGCAGCCACATCATCATCACACCGTGTGTGTTCCTCATTCTATTTTGTTGCAGGACATCTGAGAATAAATAGGGAAGTGGTTACATTCTCATTATTTCAAACTTAGTGTTGAGTGGGCAGGTGCAGGGACTCAGAAAACACACACCTTGGGCATAAACACAGACTATATCAAGGTAGATCCACATATATACACACACATCCAGTCATCCCGCCCTTCCTGCAGGACGCCACATAATTACTCCTGTAAGTAAGGTGCTCCAGTTGGCTCTGAGGAGAAGAAATCCTCCTACTCTTGGATCTCCTAATTCTCTCATTCACCCTCTTTCCCCTCCCTTTTGCCTATTCTCTCCTCTCCTCTCTTCTCTTCTCTCTTAGTCTGGGACACTCTTTGGCAAGTAGAGCATGACACTTCATGCTGTGCATCTGCCACTGCTCTGAGACCTGTGAGGAGAGGCACCTCTAGACGGCTGACCTGGGATCAGGACTTAAAAGCGCATATCTCCAGGCCAGGCGGGGTGAGAACCGGGTGAGACGGATAGAGGGAGGAATAGAAAGAGAGAGGACGCACTCAACTCAGTGGTAGTATGGAAATGGAGAGGCTGGGGAGAGAAGGATCCAAACCGAGCGCAGGCCCCAACACTCTCCTGAAAGCCGCACTAGCGGTGTGTGTGTGTGTCTGCATCGCACTACTGATAGCTGTCATCACGGGTGAGTAAACTGCATGTGCAATTACCTACTTACTGCTAATTTGTTTTATATTGCACATTAAATTTAAGTCATCATAGACAGGCAGATAGACAGATAGATAGATAGGTCAGTTGAGCTGTGCTCTGATGTGTGTTTGTGTGTGAGATTATTTTTGGAGTGTATACTGTTACACGCACAGCGTGTCTTTGAAGGCTGTAATTAGCACAGTAAGTAGGAGCTCTGGTTAGAAAACATGTACATGTGTCTTTAAAGTTTTGAGGCTAGAAGGCTGTGAGTGTATATTTCTGTGTCATTTGGGAATGTGGGTGCTTAAGTTTGGGAAAGAGTGTGTCTTTAAAGGGATAGTTGACCTAAAAATGAATATTCTGTCATTTAGTCACCCTCTAGTCGTTCTAAACCTGTCTTGTAAGGAAGACTGTTTCCACCATGGGTTACAAAAAATAAAAAATGTAATTGTGACTTTTTTTCCCCCTTACAAATCTGTCTTTTTGCTTGCTAAAAGTTTATTGCTGATTTATCTCATCTTTTTCTCAGAACCGCAAGGAAAATGATTGCCTTTACGTTTTATTCTATTATGAAAAATAAAACTGAACTGAGACGTCAACTCAGAATTCAGAAAAAATAAATGTGAATTGAGAGATTTTAACTTGCAATTGCAAGAAAAAGTCAGAATTATGAGATAAAAGTCAGCATTATGAGACAAAAGTTATGTTATTTTTTTATTCTGTTGCTTAAACAAACAACAAAAAAACTAAACAGAATTGAGAAATGTAAACTCAGAATTCAAAGAAAAAAGTCAGAATTGAGAGAAATTGCCAGGAGAGAATCAGAATTATGAAGTACAAAGTCGCAGTTCTGGAAAGAAAAGCCAGAATTATGAGACAAGAAGTCAGAGTTATTTATTTTTTATTCTGTTGTGGAAACAAACAAACAAACAAAAAACAGAATTGAAAGATGTAAACTCAGAATTCAGAGAAAAAAGTATTAATTGAAAGATATTAACTCGCAATTGCAAAAAAAAAAGAGTCAGAATTATGAATTTAAAAATGCTAATTCTGAAAAAAGAAAAGTCAAAATTTTTAAATAAAAAGTCTAAACTCAAAATTGAAAGAAAAAGTCTGAATTGAGAAATATTAACTCGCAAATGTGACAAAAAGTTATGAGATGAAAAAATTGCAATTCTGGGAAGAAAAGTCAACATTTTGAGACAAAAAGTATTATCTCAGAATTCAGGAAAAAAAGTCTGAATTAAGTGATATTAACTTGCGATTGCAAGAAAAATCGGAATTGTGAGACAAAAAGTCAGTTACTTTTTTATTTTGTTAGCGAAACAAACAAGAAAAGAAACAGAATTGAGATATGTAAACTCAGAATTTAAAGAAAAAAGTCTGAACTGAGAGATATTAACTTGCAATCGCAAGTAAAAAGTTAGAATTATGAGAAATCGCAATTCTGGGAAGAAAACTCAACATTTAGAGAAAAAGTCTGAATTGGGAAATATTAACTCGTAATTGTGACAAAAAGTCAGAATTATGAGATGAAAAAAAAAATCACAATTCTGGGAAGAAAAGTCCAAAATTTGAGACAAAAAGTCTTATCTCAGAAAACAAAAGTCTGAATTAAGTGATATTAACTCACGATTGCAAGAAAAAGATTTGAATTATGACACAAGTTGCAATTCTGAGAACAAAAAGTCAGAATTATGAAACAAAAAGTCAGTTACTTTTTTATTTTGTTACTGAAACAAACAAAAAAATAAACAGAATTGAGATATGTAAACTCAGAATTTAAAGAAAAAAGTCTGAACTAGAGATATTAACTCGCAATTGTGAGAAAAAGTCAGAATTATGAGATAAAGGACAGAATTCTGAAATGGCAATGGCAATGGCAATTCTGGGAAGAAAAGTCAAAATTTTGAGATAAAAAGGCTAAACTCAGAATTCAGGGAAAAAATCTGAGATCTAAGAGATTAACTTGTAGTTGCGACAAAAAATCTGAATTATGAGATTAAAAAAACAATTCTGGGAAGAAAAGTAACAATTTTGAGACAAAAAGTCTAAACTCAGAATTCAGAGAAAAAGTCTGAATTGAAAGATATTAAGCAGCGATTGCAAGAAAAAAAAATCTAAATTACAATATAAATTGCAATTGTGGGAACAAAAATTCAGAATTACGAGACAAAAAGGTCATAGTTACTTTTTTATTTTGTTGCTGAAACAAACAAAAAAAGAAAGAAATGAACTGAATTGTGAGCAAAATCCAGAATTATGAGATAAAAAGTTGCAATTCTGGGAAGAAAAGTCAGAATTATGAGACAAAGTCACAGCTACTTTTGACATTTTTATTCTGTTGTGGAAAGTGAAAAATAAACTGATTTGAGAGATGTAAACTCAGAATTCAGAGAAAAAAGTCTGACTTGAGAGATATTAACTCATAATTGAGAGAAAATGGCCTGAATGACATGAGGCTGAGTAATAAAGGCAGAATTTTCACATTTGTGTAAACTGTCACTTTAAGAGTGCTGAAACGATGTGAATGAGTCTTGTGGAACCTGAGACGTTGTGAATGTACATCTCATGACATGTTATACGAGTGTGTGTGTGGATGTATTTTAGTATACATAAGTGTTTTCTGGGTGGTGTAGAGTTGAGACAGCAAATAAATGATGTTCTTCTTATTGTTCTCAGTTGTTGAGGGCTGCCTGCATATTTGCGGTGAGACTAGAGTGTAATTATGCTCATTTCTGTCTGTACATATTCCAGTCACACACACGCGGCTGTGTCTGCTGGTTGTGGGGATAATGAGGCTTAGTCCCATGGGGCCGGGTGCTGGATCCTGCTGTGGTCATCTGCTGTCCAGTTGTGGACTGAACCATAAACACAGGCCTTTAAAAGCAATGCTTGTCCGATTTCACAATATAAATACAGATTTGTGCTCAGTCAAACTCACCCAAACAAATTCACACAGCTTCACTGACCTCTGCATGGAGAATTTGCGCTGATCGGGTTTCAGTGCGCTGAAACGGATATTGCAAAAATGTATTTATTATTTAGCTTCATTAATTCAATTCACTGCAGGGCATATGTACACTATATTTGGGGAAAATATTGAATAACACAGCATTGTGTAACCCGATTTCTGAATTTACACCATTTCATGACAAAATTTTTTTTTAATATATTTTAATGTTTTTATTTAGGTATTTATTTTAATTTTAGTTAAAGTTTTAGTAATTGTGTTGTATATGTCGATTATATATATATATTTTTTTTAAACATGTAGATATTAATTATTTATATTATTTATATTATTTTTTATTTTAGTTTTAGCTATTTTAGTACAAATTAAACTAAATGAAAATGAGAAATACTGCTCTGTCAAATAGTTAAAATTAAAGTTTGTAATATATGTATATTTAATTTATTTCAGTATAAGATTTTTAATTATTTAATGTAATAGTGGACACATATGCACATTATATAAAATATAATTCAAAAGTTGTTGTTTTTTATTACCTAATTAGCTGCTTTGTAAGGAATAACACTATAATGTAACATTACCTCTCCCCAGCATTGTTTGAAGATCTTCAGCTTGTTTGGAATGTGTGTAGTAGAGCATGCACTATGTTTTTGTCCTGTGACATCCAGAGCATGGACAGCTGAAGCCTGAGCGCAGTGGGAACTGAATCTCTATGTGTGTGTGTGCTCGTAATGCAATGTTTGGTGGTCATTTCAGAGCATAGTTGTCTTGAATGGTCTGCTTGACAGATTTCCTTTTCTCTGCCCCTGTAGTATCACACAGAGCAAGCAATGATGACTTCTGCCTCACCCCACACTGTATCGAAGCAGGTAAATGCTAGCAGACTCTATGAAATCATATGTTTTTTACTTTTTAAAAATGTGAGCCAACCACCTACAGTAGTAATTCTCTAAACTACACTCACTCTTACTTTGAACATAATAAGCAGGCATTATCATTTAGAAAAGCCTCTCTTTAGTTGAAACATTGTGGTTTGAGATTACTGTAATGCTGAATCTGTGTTTGCTGATGTGTCTTCTTTAGCTGGTTCCATCCTGAGTAAGTTGGATCAGTCAGTAGAACCATGTGATGATTTCTACCAGTACGCATGTGGAGGCTGGCTCCAGGACAACCCCATTCCAGAAGACTCGTCCAGCTATGGGATTTACCCATGGCTCAGACAGAATGTAGACCTCAAGCTCAAAGGTGCACAGATCCACATGATTTTGACCTAAATAAACCTTCAGCCAAAATAAGGTGCTGTAATATTGAGTCTTTGTGCCACAGAGTTGTTAGAGCAGCCTGTCGGAGGAGATGACATTGAGGCAGTAAAGAAGGCCAAAGTCCTCTACGCGTCCTGCATGAATGAACGTAAGAACCCAAGAGCTCTTTGCAGTTTCATACACGCAGCGATATTCAGACCAAAATAAGATGAATCATACTAAATGCATGTTATTTTTTATTTAGTACTGACGTGAATAAGATATTTCACATAAAAGATGTTTACATATAGTCCATAAGAGAAAATAATAGTTGAATTTAGTTCAAAAAGTCCCTTGTTTGTCCTGAACAGTTAAACTGCCCGCTGTTCTTCAGAGAAATTCTTCAGATCCCACAAATTCTTTGGTTTTTCAGCATTTTTGTGTACTTGAACCCTATCCAACAATGACTGTATGATTTTGAGATCCATCTTTTCACACTGAGGACAGCTGAGGGTCTATTATAGAATTTTCAAACTCTCACTGATGCTTCAGAAGGAAACACGATACAGTAAGAGCCGGGGGGTAAAAACTTTTTGAATCTGAAGATCAGGGTTAATTTAACTTATTTTGTCTTTTGGGAAACATGTAAGTATCTTCTGTAGTTTCTGAAGGGCAGTACTAAACGAAAAAAATATGAAAAAAATGAAAAATGTACACATCTTCATTGTGTTCAAAAGTTTTCACCCCCTGGCTCTTAATGCATTATTTTTCCTTCTGAAGCATCAGTGAGCATTTGAACCTTCTGTAATAGTTGCATACGAGTCCCTCAGTATGAAAAGATGAATCTCAAAATCATACAGTCATTGTTGAAAAGGGTTCAAAGATTTTTTTCTAAAGAACAGCAGGAAGTTTAACTGTTCAGGACAAACAAGTGTAAAAAAAACAAAAAAAAACAGCTATGGATCATTCAGGTTATTCAGGTAACACAGTATTAAGAATCAAGTGTATGTAAACTTTTGAACAGGGTCATTTTTATAAATTTAACTATTATTTTCTCTTGTGAATGAGGACTGTATGTAAACGTCTTTCATGTGAAAAATCTTGTTCAGGTCAGTACTAAATAAAAAATAACATGTATTTTGTATGATCTCCTTATTCTGCTAAAATAAATAACATTTTGCAGATTCTGCGAGGTGTATGTAAACTTTTGACTTCAACCACAAGTCTCAGGTGTCCCCAAAATGTGTCTGTGAACTAGTACACTGTTGTTGCTTGCAAAAACACAACGGCGCCACTGTGGGTGAAAGCGTGCAGATTAAGGGACGGTAATATTATAAAAAGATCCCCTTTCTACGTCACATAGGGCATTTTTGACATGCTTGCAGAGCATACCAAAGGCTAACCAAAGCAAAATTACTACCTTGTTCTTTTTCACATTTTCTGGGTTGTACAGATGTGCAGGGGATCTGATGACAGCACTAAAACATGGTGATATGTCACCTTTAAAATCTCAGTGGGTACTTCAAGAAAATATTTTAGGGCTTCAGTTGAGTAAAAAGTTTAGGAATCTTTGCTTTGCTAATGTAACTCCCTCTATCCTGACAGCTGCTCTGGAGATAGTGGATGCAAAACCTCTGCTTAAGAATCTAAAGCAAAAGGAATTCCGCTGGCCGGTCTTAGGAGATGCCTTGGGCCCTTCCTCGCAGTGGGTGGAGTCTCATTTTAACTTGCTGGAGACACTAGCGCAGATACGCAGCCAGCACAGCAAGTCTGTCCTCATTCGGCTTTTTGTCTCTCCTGATGACAAGAACTCAAACCAATACATCATTAAGGTAAAACTCGCTGTCAACTTCTGGCTCAACCAATGGCGTGAGATTGGGGGGCGAAGCTACCTGTTTGTCCAACCAATAAAATTGAGGAAAGGATAAAATGGGTGAAGAAATATCTAGTTATTCTCCGTTTCATTTTTCTAGCTGGATCAGGCCTCTTTGTCACTGTCATCCAGAGAAGATTACATCACCAACACAACTGAGGCACAAATGGTACATCGGTACATCTGTCAACCTGTATATCACTACACACTCTCACAGTCAGCACTGCTCATATCTCTGCATTCTCAAATCTTTCTTTTCATGCCTCTTCTGCAGTACCGAGAAGCTCTTTTAAGGTTGATGGTTGACGTTGCTGTCATGCTGGGAGCCAATAAGCAGGATGCTGAGGCTCAGATGAAACCAGTACTTGACTTTGAAGTCAAACTTGCACAGGTGAGCACCAAAACACTTGAGAAACCAAATTCCTTCAAATCATTGACACTGAGAAAGAAAATAGCGCTGTCAAGGTACTTGATGCTTCAGTGGAGTGTGTGCTCTTCTGTAGATTGTGATCCCCTATGAGAACCGCACCAGTGAGAACATGTACAACAAGTACAGCTTGTCCAAACTGCAGCGCACTGTTCCAGATGTAAGTACATCATTATCAATATAAATGTATATTACATATGTATATCACTATTTTATATTGATATACACAGATTTACTTAATGGTAGACAAATATATGAGCCAGGGTGATTAGTTGCCCAGATTTTTGCAATTTTGAGATAACTGGTCTATTACCATATAATTTACTACTGCGCAATTCCATTTATAAGCATTTGACACGCATTAGCCAACAGCTTCCTTTTTGGAAAAATGCTTCTTTTAATAAACTAGATAAAGGACATGCAGCACCATTGCGCTACGGGAGTCCCGAGTTCGAATCCCAGCTCAAGGACCTTTCCCGACCCTACCCCCTTCTCTCTCTCCCACTTCGCTTCCTGTCACCAGTGACCTTTCCTATCCTAATAAAAGCCAAAAAGGCAGATTTTCTCACAATTGTTAGTTTATATCTTACTATTATGTTTTTTGTCTTCAGAATTGTGACTGTATATTTCAACTGCAAGTTTTAAACTCATACTTGTGAGTTTACAATCACATTTGTGAAAAAAGGGAAAAGTCAGAATAGCACATTTCATCACACAACTCAGACTTTATTTTCTCAGAATTGTGAGAAATAAACACAATTGTGAGTTTTTTCTCAGAATTACGTGATATAAACTCACAATTGCAAGAAACAGAAGTCAGAACTGTGAGATAAAAACTAGCCATTCTGACTTTTTTTTTCTTACAAATGCAAGTTTGTATCTCGCAGTTCTGGCTTTTTTCTCACAATGGCGAGAAATAAACTCAACTGCACGTTATAAAGTCAATTTTCGATGGGGAAAAAAACTGATGTTATCAGAATTGCAAGTTTATAACATGCAATTGTGTGTAAAGTCAGAATTGGGAGATTCTGATAAAAAAAAAAGTCACAAATGCGAGAAAACTTTTCTCAGAATTATGTGAGATAAAAACTACCCATTCAGACTTTTTTTCTCACAAATGCGAGTTGGTATCTTGCAATTCTGAATTTATTTCTCAGAATTGCAACTTTATTTCTCAGAATTGTGAGTACATCTCACAATTCTGACTTTATAACTCACAATTGCAAGTTTATATCACACAAGTCAGAATTGCAAGATGTAAACTCCCAATTCTGAGAAAAAAGTCAGAATTGTGAGATAGTTTAAATTATCTTTATTTTTGGCGGAAACCTGCTTCCATACTTTTTATATCTCATATTTACCTAGACCCAGAATTAATTTGAACATTTTTATGATTTAGATAGAACTGTAGTTTTTTCTTAGATGGTAATTAATTTTTTCTTAAAACTGTGGAAAAAATATAAACTCAGAATTGCAAGAAAAAAGTCAGAATTGTGTATAAAAACAAGCTTCCATTCTTTTGCAGTTTAATTGGCTGGGTTTTGTTCGAGCAGTAATTGACACTGAGCTGTACCCAGACCTGAAAATCTCCTCTTCGGAGCAGGTGATCGTACGTGCCCCACAATACTTTAAAGACCTCTTCAAACTCATCAACACCACAGAAACCAGGTATCCAGACAGCTTCTAAAAATATTAAAACCTCATTAAAACCCACATCAGAGCCCTGAGGCTCTGCCTCTGTTGGTCTGGACAATGTCTGTTTATATGTCCTACCTGTTTATTAGCTGCTCTGCTCAATAACAGAGTCAAGATTACTCTGTACTTCAGCTGCTCTAAATTTTTTTTTTTTCCACCCTTGCCCCAGGACAGTTGCCAATTACGTCATATGGAGATCAGTTTTTTCCAGAATCACCACCTTGAGCCGACGCTTTCTCTACAGATACCTGGACTTTGCTCGGGTTTGTGAACCACCTCCTCATTTTACCTCCCCACCAGTCTTTGGATAAAAATAGATTTAGTTTACAATATTAAATATCTGTCTCTTCTCAGGTTACCACAGGGACCACCTCTCTGACCCCTCGCTGGGACAAGTGTGTGAATTATGTAGAAAACACACTCATCTATGCCACTGGTAGGCTCTTTGTCGAAAAGCATTTCCAGGAGGACAAGAAACACATGGTACGACTTGTATTAAGTGCAACTATTCATATATATTAAAATTCAGATTTGCCGTTACAGGAATTATGTTTTAAGATAAGTTAAATTAGAAAACAGTTTTAATACGCAGGTTATGCAAACTTTTTCAGCTTTGAAATAGGAGAAATTACATTAACAAAGGCTACTGTTCAAAAGTTTGGGGTTGTTAAATTTTTTTATGCAAGGTTGTATTTATTTGATTAAAATTTTGTAAAACAGTAATATTGTGAAACATCTTTAAAATTTCAAATAACCCCAAAAAAAAAACTGTAATGGCAAAGCTGAATTTTCAGCAAACATTATTCTAGTCTTCAATGTGATTGGTGCAATTTCTGTCACCATCTAGTGGATCGAATCATGAATAACAGCGTAAAACGCTGGATCTCATTTTACTGTAAAACTGATAAGCGTGCTTTTCATTGCTCCTCTGATTAATGTCTTTCAACTTCTATGAAGATGGAGGAATTGATAAATGGTATCCGATGGGCATTTATTGACATACTTGAGAAGGAGAATGACTGGAT
This sequence comes from Cirrhinus molitorella, assembly GCA_033026305.1. Classification (NCBI taxonomy): domain Eukaryota; kingdom Metazoa; phylum Chordata; class Actinopteri; order Cypriniformes; family Cyprinidae; genus Cirrhinus; species Cirrhinus molitorella. The sequence goes on along the minus strand of CM065140.1, from coordinate 21,306,545 downwards.
GGATGAAGAAACAAAGAGAAAAGCAACAGATAAGGTGACTTCCTTTGTATTTGTGACAGCTAATGCACAGCATAAACAAAACTGTTTTTTTAAAACATCATTACTGTCTATATCTCACATTAGGCTCATGCAGTCTTGGCGAAAGTGGGTTACCCAGACTTCATCTTGAATGACACCTATATTAACGAGGACATCAAACGAGTATGTTTGAAAGTTTTGGGGATTTTAGTTGATCTTAATTGTTCGAATTGTGCTTGGCAGATATCAGTGTGACTCAAAGTCATTTTGGGGTTTTTATGTTTATGCACAGTTGTCATTCGCTGAGACAGACTACTTCGGCAATGTCATGCAAACCCTGCAGTTCATAGCTCAGTCTGACATCGGCTGGCTGAGGAAAACAGTCCCACGCACAGAGTAAGTTGTCAGTATTTTCAAAGCCTGTTAAAATAATGATGAATCTGATTTTGAACATGATAAAGCATCACTTTTTCTTTCTCAGGTGGTTCACCAACCCAACAACAGTAAACGCATTTTACAGCTCCTCTACCAACCAGATCAGTGAGTTGTGAATTTCAGTTAATTAATTAATAAAGAGCTCTCCTGAATACATGGTTTTGATTGGTCAATACAGTGTTCTGGGGTTTCTGGATTTCTGAAAATCCTGCTTTGCCATTACAGGAGTAAATGACATTTTAAAATATATAAAAAAAATCAAGTTATTTTTAACTGAAGAAACTTCTCTATTTTTGACATCAATGTAGCCTTGATGATCATAAAATACTTAAATACATTTGTGCAGGTGTATATTATGCTGCCCTCATACACTTTTACACTCTTTGGTGTACATAGCCTCAGCAACAATGTTTTGCCTCTTCACAATTTCACAATTCAATTTGATTCTGATTCCAAGCTTCCGATTCTGATTTGATTCGGCTAGATGTTGAATATTTTGGATCTGTATCATGTTATGTAACTTACATGCCAAATTGCAATGTCAACTAATACTGTCAGTTGGTATTACTATAATATTGAAAGTTAAAACAAACTGATTTGTATACAAATTATATTGTATAGAGACAGAGCGCATTTAGGTCACGCCCACACTGGGGGGGAAACCAACGCTCTCCATTGACTTTGTATTGTGGGCTGCCACCTTGTCATTTCTGACTTATAACAAAAACCAGAACAATGTCTAAAAGCTGCTATGTGACAAGTTGTACGGTAAACAATCTAAAAAAAACACAGAACTACGTTTTGTATAAGCTGTCGACCACAAAAAACGAGCATTTAAGGACAAAAATAGTTGTAGGTATCAGGGAATTTCATGATGGGACATTCAGTTGGATTATTACTCCAACAAATGGAAAATAAAGAAGATGAGCACTGATGCAGACCAATAAAATTTTGTTCTTAATATATCTCCTCCTTTCAGGTTTACATTAAAAATAATTAATGTTTTCTGTCGCTGATTAAGTTTCCTGCCAGGGGATGTGGTTCTTAGAGTAATATGACAGGTTGCGCTCTACTTTTGTCTCTAAACACTCGTTTTTTTCGGTTGACAGCTTATAAAAATGTAGTTCTGTGTTTTTTTAAGCTTGTTTACTGTACACCTTGTCACATAGCAGCTTTTAGACATTGTTCTGTTTTTTGTTATAAGTCAGAAACGACAAAGAGGCAGCTTCCCGCAATACAAAGTCAATGGAGAGCGTTGGATTGTTTTCCCCCAGTGGGCGTGGTTTTAAGATTATGACGTGTGTCGCTTTGTCTCTATACATAATTATATTTCTACTCCAATTATTTTTTTGAAATGTAAATGATGTTTAAACATAAATGAAACCCTGAAGAACAGTAAAAAATTATAATGAATATGTTATACGGTGCATAACTTCAGCAAAATACTCCTCTCTGGAGTTAATTTTTCTAGCTAACGAGTTTACAGTCACCTAATATGTTTTTTTTCAGAGGTAAATGTGACGTTACATAGGTATTGTTTATAAGCTGTTATGTTGACATCTTTGTGCGTTAGAATCACTGAACGAGTGATTACATGAGATAGGATACGGATTACGGTAAATTATACTATTTCTTTTAACATACATTCAGATGTTTATTTGATGCTAAAACTGATGATGATCTGTTTGTGCTTCTCTTGAACTAAGGTGCTACAGCGATCTGTCACTTCACATTAAACAGTGCCATTATGGCATTTATTGTTTGAATACTGTAATAAAATAAGCAGAATTTGAAATCTGAGACTTTATTTAATTTCATAATTTCAAGTAATAAAGCACAAAGATTATTGTGATTTATTGGATGGGACATGCACTAAGTTCATTAGATGAAAACAGGCTAGACTAATCGATTATTCAGATTTAAGAAATCAATATCATTTTGAATAAATAAAATAAAATCAATATTTTTTATCCAGCCTCATTACCAATAATAATAAATGCATTTAGATATACTGGATTACATCCTTTTATTTGGTGGCTAATTGAACTGTCTTCTATTACCCAGGATTCCCTGCGGGAGAACTTCAAAAGCCATTTTTCTGGGGACTTGACTACCCTCGGTGAGACATAGACAGTCTTTTGATTTATGTTTTCATAGTATGATCAATCTTATATTTTGAGATCATGTGGACTTCTAGGAAAACTAATTTGTGAAATGTGTTCTTGTGTCAGATCCTTGAGCTATGGAGCCATTGGTGTAATTGTGGGGCATGAATTGACCCATGGCTTTGATAACAATGGTGAGGCCATTTGATTTATAATGAGTCTCAACATGTGTTGCCATGGCGATGACTGATTCTTAAGGACATCTGTGTTTATCTGTGTTCATCTAGGCAGGAAATACGACAAAGATGGGAACCTGGACCAGTGGTGGAGCAACTCCTCAATCACCCGCTTCAACGAAAAGACACAATGCATGATTGACCAGTACAACAGTTACTCCTGGAAAGAGGCGGGGCTAAATGTACAGTAGGCACCAGCCTTTTTAATGCTTTTCTGTTTGAATGTGTCTTTAAAATGTAGCAGAGCTACCAATCTAATACTTAATACCCACAATCCCCTCTCAAGGTCAAGGGGAAGAGGACTCTGGCAGAGAACATTGCTGACAACGGAGGGATGAGAGAATCTTTCAGGGTATTACAGCATTTTCCACTATAATTATTGTAACATGACCTAAATCTGATTTACTGTCAACTTCCAAACTCATTCAGAACTTAGCTAGGATTTTCCTTGATGGATCACAAAAAGAAATTGGGATAATATATTACAATTTGTTTGTTGATTTGTGGACACATCATTTAGAATACTAAATGTGACAAAATAATGTTTCAATTACAAATCGGACATTGCTGCTTTTCTGAGAAGAGTCACGATTTCAGTGAATAAATTCCTTAATATCTTATGACTTAAAATTGTATGGTACACAATTCTGAATCAGTTTCATCATATTTTAATGGTTCCTTTCATCTTTTTTGAAGCTTGAAAGCGGCTTTTTAATTGCACAGAAAAAATAACCAGAACCTAAATTCCCCTGTTTGTGTTCCATGGATCAAAGAATATTTGCAATGAAATTATGATTTTTTTTTTTTTTGTGTGTGTCTGTTTTGGTGTATATATTTATGTACATATTTTGTACTATAGGCCTATAGGAGATGGATTGAAAAAGAGAGAGCAGGAGTTGAGGAGCCTCTCCTACCTGGCGTGGGTTTGACCAACAACCAGCTGTTTTTCCTTAGTTATGCTCATGTAAGTATTATGCATTTCACATATATACTTTTTTTATCTTACATTTTTTTAAATGGGTTTAAAAAGCATTGAATACATTTCAGCTTTTCTGTCATTTTAAGGGGTTGTATGTGTATCCAAAATAGTACACAAGATTAAAATTAGCATGGTATGATCATAGCATGATAGTTTTAGTACACGCTCAAAAGCATGCACTTTCTCATTACCATCAAACTGAATACTTTTAAAGAGATAGTTCACCCAAAAATGAAAATTCTCTCATTAATTTCCTTCATGTTCATCTTAACCTTTAAGACCCTTGTTTGTCTTTGGCACACAAATTAAGATATTTTTAATGAAATCTGAGAGCTTTCTGATCCTGCATAGACAGCAATGCAAATAAAACGTTTAAACAGCCCAGAATAGTAGTAAGGACATTGTTAAAATAGTCTATGTGACATCAGTGGTTCAACCTTAATGTTACAAAGCTATGAGAATGCTTTTTATGAAACTCTAGATGGTGCAGGGCCGATAGGTTCTAACTCATTCTGATATAATCACATTAGTATTTATGTGGGGCAGCTGATCAGTTACTTTCGTATCAGCAGCCAGTGAGCTTGCAGAGCAACATTGACATTTTTGGCTAGTGCTTGCTGTAGCAGTTGCAATGCACTTCAGAAACCCTTCTCCTTCCCCAGCTCCACCTGGGTGATTTTATGAATATTATATTTGGGGGTAAATTCATCTGTGTTATATGTGCAGCAGCAATATTTTTTTTACATGTGGATATATTGGCAGTAGTAAGTCTCAGTACTTGCTTTGCCACAGTAGCATAGCAGACCAATTCCGCAAAGACCAAACACATTAACATTGCCATGTATATTACTATGCTAAACTCTCAAGAGTTATCACGACAGAACTTTTTTTTCAGAAAGTTTTGAAAAAACGGCCAGTAAAAATATGTATTGTAATCGAAATCTACTGAAGCAAACAGAGCATAATAAGTGCAATAAATTAAACATTCGAAAGCATATTTTGGATGTTTCTTTTCACTAGTCTGAAACAACATGTTATGAAAAGCCAAATAGCCCTATATCTCAAAATTGGCCAGGGCATGAAAGACAATGGTTTCCCTTGTAGTATCTTGCTGTAATTGGACTCTATTGATTTTATATATTGCCAGGTTCGCTGTAATGCCTACAGACCAGAGGCAGCACGTGATCAGATCCAGAGTGGAGCTCACAGCCCTCCTAAATATAGGTATGATGCATTCATTTACATACTGCTCATTTACATCTATATTACATCCCTTATCCTTCAATGTCACTCACTTTCTTTTTGTTACTATGATGAAGGGTTATCGGGGCGATGAGCAACTATGAAGAGTTCCGTAAAGCTTTTAACTGCCCTGAGAGATCAGTTATGAACAGGGGGGCGGAGTCCTGTCGAGTGTGGTAATGAAAAAGAGGACCCTGTGAAGATTTCAATCACAGCACAACCCAAACCTCCTTATTTTGTCCCGTTCACTGGTTTCTTATAGTGAAACAGCGGTTACTAACACTGAACCCTGGGCCGTGCTGACCACTGAGCACCTGGCCCTCCTTCAGCCACTGGAATACTGTAGAAAATACGTACAGTGCCTACAAACCTGAGCGCTTTCCGCCAGATCTGACCTCAATAAAAAAAAATGTGCAAATCCCAAACGGACCACAAAAATTCCCTTGAGGCGTTCCTTTGGTTCATCACTGTTTTTTTTTACACAAACAAATTAGGTCGCACTGTCGCTTTAAGAGTGCTATAAATTATTATTGTCGTTTTCGTTGTTGTTGATAACAGTTAACATTGTCTGTCGTTTTATTTGATTGAAAACGCAAGTAAATAATTATTGTTTTCCTGAGGTTTTCTAATTGTCTTTGTGTTTTTTTTCTTCATTCAAGTCTATTTTGGTGTATTTTACATGGTAAAGTCATGACGAAATAGATCTTTGCTTCAGTATTGTGATGTGATGAATTATGGAAAAGTAAAAAACATGTAGTGTGTGAACTTTTGAGATGTGGGCCGACATTCGTTCTCACTGGAAAGATTAAGTTATACACTGCCAGTCAAAAGTTTTTTTTTGTCTCTTCTGCTAACCAAGCCTGTATTTATTTAAACCAAAGTACAGCAAAAACAGTAAATATTTTTACTATTTAAATTAACAGTGTTGATTTTGAATATATTTAAAATGTAATTTATTCCTGTGATTTCAGTGCTGAATGTTTAGCATCATTACTCCAGTCCCATGATCCCTTCAGAGATCATTCTAATATTCTGATTTGCTGCTCAAAAACATTTATTATTATGTTTATTATTATTATTATTATTATTATTACATTTATTATTAAGGAGTAGAATTTTTTCAGGTTTCTTTGATGAATAGAAAGTTCAGAGGAACAGCATTTTTCTGAAATAAGTAACATCACTTTATTATCTTTATCATCTCTTTTGATTAATTTAAACCATCCTTGCTAAATAAAACTAGTAATTTCTAGAATTTATTTAAAAAAATATATATATACTCTCTCTGAGCTTTATAATGTATACTGTATAATGTTGCAAAATTACAAATTGCTGATCTTTAGATTATTCTATTTAAAAAATCCTGAAAAAATTGTTTATTGATAATAATAATAATAATAATATTAATAATAATAATATGTTTATTGAACAGCAAATCAGCATATTAAAATGATTTCTGAAGGACCATGTGACACTGATGGTTGGAGTAATGATGCTGAAAATTTAGCTTTGGTCACAGGAATAAATAACATTTTAAAACATATTCACATAATAACATTTATTTTAAATAGTACAAATATTTCAACATTTTACTGCTTTGCTGTACTTTGGATCAAATAAATGCAGACTTGGTGAGCAGAAGAGACTTTAAAAATCTTACTGTTCAAAAACCTTTGACTGGTAGTGTAATAAAAAAAAAAAAAGTAAAAATTAAACATAGCCATTCACAATAAGATCTATAACATGCTGTTTTAATTTCATGTGTAAAGCTGAAGTAATTTATGTGGCAATATGTGGTTTCCTGTCTGTTAAAAGTATATATTTCTTTATTAATTTGGCTACATAAAACGCAGCATAATATTCAGTTAGTCTGTCATTATAGCAGAATAAAACAGACAGGGTGATCAGGTCCATTATTCCTTGTCTCTACATATTTAGCTAGGATACATTTTAGTAATGTAATAAAAAATCTATAATATCTATAATAATTTTGAATGTTTAATGTTAAAATTCCTTGATGGATTTGTTTCTTACAACCATGCAGCTTTTTGCTTTACAAGACAATAATTGATGTACTGGAGTGAGAGATTGTAATGTTTTTATCAGCTGTTTCAATTCTCATTCTGACGGCACCCATTGACTGCAAAGGATCCACTGGTGAGGACGTGATGTAATGGTAATTTCTATAATACCTCTGATTTTGTTTTAATGAAGAAACACATTTATCTGCATGTTTGAAGGCCTAAGCTTGAGTGAGTTTTCAGCAAATTGTAATTTTTGGTTGAACTATTCCTTTAAAAGTGTAGGGAAAGAAAATCAATGCAAATGTCCCTTTTTCTATTTTCACATGATCAATTAGGAAACATAACAGCCTATTCAAGCACAGGAGGAAATTGGATGAATAAAAAATGGAACCAGCCCTGTTGGACATAAACTCAGAACATGAATCAAGCACACACACATACACACTGCGGCAGTCCAATAATGCAGATAGGATGTGAACCAAAATCAATTGCTTTGACCTCCATTTACGCAGTAATAACAGAGGAAGTCTTGTGGGGACAAAACGATGGAACACAGAATTTCATTGATTGGACTGCTAAAAAGGAAAGGACTAAAAATAGCCCATAGTTCCTGAGGAGATGCATCCGTCAGTCTGTGTGTAGTAGTGTTTGCTGTCATTCTGAGGAGCGGGAGAAAGAGAGCAGCGACAAAGTATAATGGGTTCAAATGTCCAGGGGGCCAAATCTTCACGCAGCCCAGAGGAAACTGGAGATGAAAGAAAGAGAGAAAGCTGGAGGTGGCAAGAGTGAGTTTTGTAGAATAATGCCAGAGGCAGCCAATTCGTCTAATGAAGCATAAGGCTTGTGAATGTGAGAACACAACTGTGCCCTGCAGTGTCACATGCTATACTTATTCTAAAATTATCTTAAACAATACTTTTTGTTTTTTATCAATATTATGCAAGGAGTTTTAAGTGAGCCAATTCACATAGACTACATGAAATATAAATATACATAAAAAACAATTATTTTCCTGAGGTTTTCTATATATATAGGCCCCACAATTCCCCCCATCAAAGGCTCCATCATTTTGAGGTAAATGCATTCAAAAGTATGAAAAATGTGTGTGTAACTTTAAAGAATGTCACTACCGAACACCATTTTTCTATAATTGAACACTTTTTTGGGAGTCATTCCATAACATTTAGTTTTTATATATGTACAACTAGCTAACCATGTGCTGATTAGCATCTTTGAGCTAGGTTCAAAAGTATCTAAAATTGTCACTACTGTAACAGTCATGACCGATATATGTTATTATTGTTTCTGTAGTGACAAAAGGTAACACATAACCCTTGTATAATTATGCAAAAAATGTATTTCAGTATTTTTTAGTAGTGTTTTAGTATGTGGGTTAAAATTATGTAATGTGATGTGGTTGCTACCAAAACATTAATGTCACTACTGAAACTGTTCTGTCACAACTGAAACATGGGATGTTTTGTCAAAAATAAAGTATATTGAATTATTAACTAAGACGTTATGATAGTGTCTGGTTCAGTGTATATTAAAACTAAAAAATACTTAAGTTTGAAATCAGTATGATCAGCTTTCTGCCGTTTACAAAGAAAATTTTGATTCAAAATACAACAAATCTCATAAATCACCCTTGAAATATTGTTAGGATTGTAATTATTGATTTACCTCTGAAAACTTTTTAATAAAATAGAAAAAAATATCAATTTTACTAGAAAGATGTAAGCAAAATCTTAATAGGTCAATATAAACCATCTTATTAAATTATATATCACTGTTTCGGTAGTGACAAATTTGAGAAAAGGACAAATATTCCAAAACTTTCTTAAAATGCAATATTAGAATTAACTACACAACTACTAGAAATGTGTACCTTGGATATTATACAATTTGCATACATACAAAATTTGTGGAAAAAGAGATTTTTCAAGACGTTTCTAACTTTGAACCAATTCTGTAGAATGGCCTATATATATTATTTATTAAAAATAGATAGAAATATCAATAGAAAAGCTTTATGCGAAAATATTATTATTCATGAAAATGTAATAGCTTACGAATAAGAAAAAGTGTTTGCTAAATAGCTAAACATATATACGTCAAATAGCAGCCTAGATATTCTTCAAAAAAATGATCATAGAAAAAGCACTGAAGTCTTTTGAAAGATTAAATGAAAATATTTTTATTCTCATATGAACTATCTTTTGAAAGATACTTTAACCAGTTATAGCATCTCATAAAATACACAAAAAGTCACAAATTGCTAGTAAATTCCACAATTCATTATAAAAAAACAGAAGACTAAAATAATTCCTTAAATGTTCTCTAGTAATCTTTGTTCGAAAAATATCTTTTTTACAGTGTACACCCTTACAAATATTACATTCGATTTTATTTCTGTAACCCATAATTACCCCCAACGGCAAGGTTTTTTTCAAGGTTTCAAGCCTCTACATCCACACCCATCCATTATTTATTATCATCAAATGATTTGAAAAGTAAGAAATCACAAACACAAAGCTGCTCGGATGAGTCAGAGCTCACAAATCTGTTAAAATGAAACAAAGACAGCACCTCAATTAACTGTTTCCTCCGCTTCTCTTGGTTTCTTTATCTCTCACTCTCCCCCTCACTCTGGCTGTCTTTGAGACAAGGACAATAACATAATTATGTGCATTTATGTATACTGTTTCTATGGTAACACAGTGCCCTATGAGTGCACTGGAACCTGAAGAGTTTGTAGAGGGTCTGCACTGTCTGTGAGAGAGCAAGAACATAATTGTATTATCAGGGCATGCATCATCTTTACTCAAACCGATCACATTCTCTCCTCATAATGCACTACAACTGATGGCTTGAGCTAATGAGGAAGCGGGACAATCTCAGAGCTAAAAGAGCAATAATCAATTCAGTGGTTAATGGCCCCATCAATCTTTAAAAGATCACACCCATAGTGAATTAAAAGCCGATTCCATTAACTTATCCTTTGTCTTTGAATACTAGAATCGCTGCTGTAGATACTGTAGGCAATTACAGTACTAGATTTTGTGTCTTTGAGAGAGATACATACAAACAAGTTGAGTGTTTTTCCACAGGTTGGCCACTAGAGGGAGATTTAAGCAGGCCTATACTGTATGTTCTTTGTCTTTTATCCTATTTGCAGCTTTGAACAGACACACTGGATGTTGCACTGGTTGCAGGGTAGTTTATACAAATAAAAATAGCTACTCATGCTTTGCTTTTTGCAGATCTTACCTGTTGAGGTAAGATAGGTTCACTTTGGTCTGTTCTCTGGAGATTAATCACGCTGGGCCTGAGTGGCATCCTGATAGCCCTGAGCGGCACGCAAAGATAGAAACATGGGTACTAAGAGCTTTTTGAAAGCATTATGCACAGCTGGATGAGCCTGGAGTGCACAGAACTTTTAAACATCAAGACCTGAGTGTACACTGTTTGTTTGCTCAATCACTATACATGAATTAACTCTTTACTTCACCAGGTGGATAAATGGAAAATAAGTCTTTTCAACTTTGTCGTACAATTATACATTTGTGACCCTGGACTACAAAACCAGTCTCAAGTAGCACAGGTATATTTTGTAGCAATAGTCAAAAATAAATTGTATGGGTCAAAATGATAGATTTTTCTTTTATGACAGTTCTTTTTTAGGATATTATGTAAATATCATGTTCCATGAGGATATTTTGTATGTTTCTTATAGTAAATATATTAAAATGTAATTTTGATATGTAACATGCATTGCTAAGAACTTCATTTGGAAAACCTTAAAGGCGATTTTCTCAATATTCTTTTAATTTTTTTATTTATTTATTTTTTGCACCCTCAGATGTATGTTAAAACTTTACATCAATGGAAAGCTTATTTATTATAAATCTCAGTTGAAAAAAAATCGACCCTTATGACTGGGTTTATGGTCCAGGGTCACATATTATCACAGAAATACTGGGATATAGCTCAAATGTAAACACTGACAGTGATCAAAATGGAACAAATAATTTTCTAAAAGTATTTTTGCTTTAAATAATGTTTGTTTATTATAATGTTGGTTTGCCACTAGATGGCATCAAGTGATTGTTGAAAAATGTATTTCTCATTGAATCATTCATTCATTTTGTAATGGAACAAGTGAGGTATTAAATCATTTATTCTAACAATTTTTGTAAATGATTCAAATTAATAAAATATTTTTTAATAGAATGAGGCAATTAATATATTTTTTTTTTACAGCCTCTAGTAAATTACATGTTATTTTGCTTTGTTCAGAATCGTGGGAGAATCATGATCTCTATTTGAAACAAAAATCTCAATTCTCAATTTATCCAGAATCGTACAGCTCGTGGTCATCTTCTGAACACTATTTTCGCTTGAAAATCGTGCTTTAAATAATGTTTGTGGATTCTAATGTTGATTACTTTATTTTGCCACTAGATGACAACAAGTGACTGTTAAAAATGTATTGTCATTGTCCATTATTCATTAAAATGATTTGTTAAAAAAACGCTGTCATTAAATCATTTTTTTTTTTTTTTTTATAATTAATTCAAATTAAACATTTTTAAATAGAATGAAGCAGTTTGTCACAGCCTCTAGTTGGCTAAATTACATGGGAGAATCGTGATCTCTATTTGAAAAAAATAAAATAAATAAATACCGGTGCTTAAGAAAAAAACAATGCATTAAGAGCTGGGGGGTGAACACTTTTTAAATTTGAATATCAGGGTAAATTTAACTTATTTTGTCTTCTGGTGAACTTGCATTTTCTGTAGCTTCTGAAGGGCAGTACTAAATGAAAAAAAAAAAAAGATATTTAGGCAAAATAAGAAAAATGTACACATCTTCATTCTGTTCAAAAGTTTACACCCCTGGCTCTTAATGCATCGTTGTTCCTTCTGGAGCATCAGTGAACATTTGAACCTTCTGTAATAGTTGCATATGAGTCCCTCAGTTGTCCTCAGTGTGAAAAGATGGATCTCAAAATCATACAGTCATTATGTGAAATATCTTATTTAGGTCAGTACTAAACAATATATCTATCTATCTATATATGTCTGTCATCTAACTAAAAATCTTACTGAAAATCCATTAAAATGCGTGTTGCTTGAATAACAAATGGCATTTTCAAATTGTAAATAGTGCTTTGAGATGACATTTAAGTGGCAGAGAATTGACATTATACTTCCCAGGTGGTCCAGGTTATGAACCACAGAACAGCAGGAATTCAAGCCAGAGAAGATGACAGCAGGAACATTTGGGTCAGACAGTTTATCTGCCCACAGGTTTTTGTAGACATTATGTTTTTTCCATCTGTGCCCGGTAGAGTGTAGAAGATAGAGTCACCGTTAATATTCTATCAAGTATGGAAGAGCTAAGCTGGGACCTCACCGTTAAGAGGTCAGCTTGCCAGGTTCTCCTCAAGGGCTTATCCAAAATAAATACACTTGGAGATACGCTGAAAGCGGAACAGCCAGGAAATGGAAGACTTATTTATAGATATGTATTGGAAAAAATGCAGCAAGAGATGAGCCTGGGGAATGCAGGAGTCAGTCGTTTTTTGTAAACAATTTCTTGTGGAAAACACAGCTGGATGCCACTTTATCACAACAAAACTCCTATCAATAATGCAGGTATCAATATGGCAAATAATTTATGTAGAGAAAGTTTTCAAGGAAAGAAAATATGTGTGAAGAAGAAGAAGACCACCTCCTAAGGAATTACTGTAGAGATCTGATTCTTATTTGTGTCCTTGAGACACAAGAACATGAAAGTTTGCTGAAAATCGCCTGGGTTTTAGTGTGACCGTGAAGAAACGTTCCACGTGTTTGTTGGTGGTGGTAATGATAGAGAATGGACTCCGAGGCGGGAATGATTATGGGGGTAATCAGAGTAACAGGCACATGAGCTGTCAGGTCAGAACGAATGTGAGTGATCTCAAGTATGATTTATGAACGGCAATCCAGGAGAACTAAATTATTGCCTCCGCCTTTCATAAAAAAAAAATACCATCTGGAGTGGAACATGCTGACACACTTAAATCACATTCGATCAACATAGGTGGTAGTAAAATGTATGGACATATGTGCTGCTATATGAATATCATGGTTTATGGTGTTGTTTGACAGGCAGAGGGTTTTGTTTAAGGGTCAATGACAAGAAGGTCATTTCTTATTTTTTTTATTTATTCCCAAATACAAAGTATGATTTTAATACATCTTGTGTTTAAGAAATTAAATTTAATGATTAAATTAAATGAAACTGCGAGTATGCAATGTTGTAATTATGTCATCAGTTAAGACATACATGTACAAAGCCGATTAAAGCTGCCTCAAAACTGTGCATGTAAGTATTTATTATTTATGAGTCACATTTAAAGCAGCATCAGATCTGCATCAACTTCAGCAGCGGCAGCTTTTAAAGTAACAGCAGCAAAATATCCCAAAAACCTGCTGATGTAATGTGTGTTAATCAAAGAACAAAATTAAAGAGGAAATTAACAACTTCTGTAAGGTTTATCTTTATATAATTTAGAATTTTATATAATTTAGTGTTTAGGCTGTATTTTCTTGTTGAAGGGCACAGGAAGTTAGTCTATATGACATATATTATAATGGATTTATGTAAAGAAGCTATAAGAAGTTAAGTCTAATAAATGTTAAAGTGGTTATACTGTAATGTTGAATGGTTATATTCAGTGATGAAATATTAAGAAAAAAACAGAGACATCATTTGGAATCAGTGATACTTGCCTTCAGTCAAAAAAAGATGTCATTAAACAAATATTAAAAATATACATTCTTTATGTTGTTTCTATATTAAAGCATGAATGTGAAATTATTGCAATATAAAAGTATAATTAAAAACTAATGTCAGGTAGGATTAATCGTGATTAATTTCAGGAAAAATGTGCGGTTAATTATCTTTTTTTTTTTATCGATATATATATTTAAAAAAGATACGAAAAAAAGATAAAAGACATATGTTCTGATACACACACTTGTGTTCTTATGTTTTTTTGTATTATTTTTAAACTATTTTTTTTTATATTGCTTTTAAAACTTATTGTAAACCTATATTGTTTCATATGGATGAACTAGCCCAAAGTACTTACATTGAGAATAAATATTTTTATTTTATATATGTAAAGAGATCAAATGCAAAAGCCCTTAAATCCATCTGATGTCTTTCTTTAAAAAAAGCAGTTTATACCAGGGTCCGATGTATATGTTTCTACCTAAGTACCATTACTCTGATTGGGCTGAGAGTAAAAAAATATATTTGAATGCTTTTGTGTTTCCCCAAGAAACTTGCTTACTTGTAAAATTTTGGAGTTTTCTAACTTTTGTGAGCTCAAGCAAAAGCACTGAAATATAATTTCTCCACCCATTTCATATTTTTCCATCACAATGTTCCCTTAGGGGTGCTGTAGAAACAAAATGAATTTCTAAGAACTTTACATTTTAAACATGATTTTTAAAAGATGTCCCTATCTTGTCATTGACCTGTTTGCACCTAAACTTGATAGATGAGGCTGTTTCATTACATTATAGTTACATCAGTTCAACATAAAAAACAAAAGGAAATCATTCTGAATACTGACTGACAATATCATCTGCCAAAGTGAGAAGCTGTTGACTACAAATGCCCTTTAGACAAATCTCTTCCGCAAAACGCACTTCTCTTTCTCTCACTTCAGATTTGAGAAGTGTGCCATCGTAAGTCAGCGAGATAACTTGGATCAGTCATTGACAAGAACACTGCCTCAGGGTCTGACGGACTGAAGCGTCACACATCCGTCAGCCCATCTGACTTCCTTCTTGACTTACAAGCTGAAAGACACAAATGATTCATATTTCTTTAAAAGTCTGCTCTAATCACCTGCTCTCAGAGAATATAAATCCAAAACACAACGCCCTCAGCAAGACATCCTTCCCTGCCGAGCAGCGTTCGCCATTCATGGCTCTGAAAACAGAAAGTACATTTCTAAAAGGGGTGTAGTGGCTCTGGCCTTGGGGCGAAATCGAATCGGAAAGGAAAGCCTGGGACTCAATGTCTAACTAGATCAGACCTTTTTTTAAGGGTTCTTATCCATCATGGTTTTGCAGCTTTGCCGTTTCCACTGAAGAGACACAGAGAGGCTGAGAGAGGCAGATAAATGAGGTGAAAATAAGAAAAAAGGGAAAACGGAAAACAGAAAGGCAGAGAAAGAGATTAGGACAGAAAGGTAAATGGTTTCTTCAACTGCAGGCAATTTCACATCCTAAGGGTTGATTTGTGTTAAAATTTCTGCTTTATTCTTCTTGCTATAAAACTGTCTTGGATTTTTTTTTTTTTTTTTTACAATATCTTCATTTCTTTTTGCTACTTTTGAAATGCGTTGAAGTATAGGTTCTATTCTTTGCTCTTGTATTATTTTGCTCTCCCAGGCTTGGAATCTTAAACTAAAAACATATGTCTCACATTTATGTGTCTCATATATTTTTAAACTCTTCACTGACACTATTGTCGACTGAATCGACTGTTTTCAGTTAATGAACAGAACATTATAACATTTAAGTGTTTGTATATAAATCAGTTAATTATAACTTTTAATATTTTAGTACCAACTCTAATTATATTTTACAGCATTAGTTGAGAGATTTTTCTTCCCTGAGAAACTTCCTTGAGCATGTACTCTACCTGACATATATCCAAAATATAATATATATGTGACCCTGGACCATAAAACCAGTCATAAGTAGTATGTTTGTAGCAATAGCCATTGTATGGGTCAAAATTACATTATATATGAAAATATTATTACACTGAACAAAATTATAAAAGCAACACTTTGTTTTTGCCCTCATTTTTCATGAGCTGAACTCAGAGATCTAAGACTTTTTCTATGTACTCAAAAAAGCACTTCGCCTTGATGAGACAGCATGATTATTGCACAGGTGTGCCAATCTAAAATATGCAGTTTTATCACATAGCACAATGTCACAGATGTCGCAAGTTTTCAGGGAGCGTGCAATTGGCATGCTGACTGCAGGACTGTCCACCAGAGCTGTTGCCTGTCAATTGAATGTTCATTTCTCTACCATAAGCTGTCTCCAAAGGCGTTTCAGAGAATTTGACAGTACATCCAACCGGCCTCACAAATCACAACCGCAGACCACATGTAACCACCAGCCCAGAACCTCCACATCCAGCATCTTCCTCCAAGATGAGACCAGCCACCCAGACAGCTGCTGCAACAATGGGTTTGCATAACCAAAGAATTTCTGCACAAACTGTCAAAAAACGTCTCAGGGAAGCTCATCTACATGCTCAATCTGGCTGCAGTTCTTCATCGTAACCAAACTGAGTGGACAAATGCTCACATTCGATGGTGTCTGGCACTTTGGAGAGGTGTTCTCTTCACAGATGAATCCTGGTTTTCACTGTACAGGGCAGATGGCAGAAAGCGTGTATGGCGTTGTGTGGGTGAGCTGTTTGCTGATGTCAACATTGTGGATGGAGTGGCCCATGGTAGCGGTGTGACAACGAACACAGTTGCATTTTATTGATGGCATTTTGAATGCACAGAGATACCGTGCACATGATAATGCACAGCCCATATTGCAAGGATCTGCACACAATTCCTGGAAGCTGAAAACATCCCAGTTCTTGCATGGCCAGCATACGCACCGGACATGTCACCCACTGAGCATGTTTGGGATACTCTGGATCGGCGTATATGACAGCGTGTTCCAGTTCCTGCCAATATCCAGCAACTTTGACAGCCATTGAACA
This sequence comes from Cirrhinus molitorella, assembly GCA_033026305.1. Taxonomy (NCBI): domain Eukaryota; kingdom Metazoa; phylum Chordata; class Actinopteri; order Cypriniformes; family Cyprinidae; genus Cirrhinus; species Cirrhinus molitorella. Next base: position 21,289,702 of record CM065140.1, on the reverse strand, counting down.
ACCTGATCAACTCTATGCGATAGAGATGTGTTGCACTGCATGAGGCAAATGGTGGTCACACCAGATACTAACTGGTTTTCTGACCTCCTGGACCCCCCAATACAATAAAATTGCATATTTTAGAGTAGCCTTTTATTGTGGCCAGCCTAAGGCACACCTTTGCAATAATCATGCTGTCTAATCAGAATCTTGATATGCCACACCTGTGAGGTGGATGGATTATCTCGGCAAAGGAGAAGTGCTCACTAACACAGATTTAGACAGATTTGTGAACAATATTTGAGAGAAATAGGCCTTTTGTGTACATAGAGAAAGTCTTAGATCATTGAGTTCAGCTCATGAAAAATGGGGGCAAAACAAAAGTGTTGCGTTTATAATTTTGTTCAGTGTAGATTGTGTGTTTTAGGATGCATTAACCCTTTAACTGCCATTAACAGCCTTCCCGAACAGCTAATGGCAGTTAAAGGGTTAAATCCCATCTATAAATCTGATAAAGATAGGAGTCCGACATTTTATTCCAAAATGTTTTTAAATGTAATTTCCATCACAGAATGCTATTAAACAATACATCATTTGAGATGTATAAATGACACTGTGGTGGAAAAGCTTATGACTTTTGGGGAAAAGAATTCTCAGTTTAAATAAACAAGTGAGAGTGTGAAAACAGCCTATAGTTGAAGAAAGACCCAAAAAAGGAGTTCAGAGTCATGATACTGTGCAGGGAGAAAATTCGGACCATTTAATGTCACTTTGGCAGAAATAGACAGACTGAACCTGATATATTCATCTGGATAAGATGCGAAAGTGTGGATTATGTTAGTCATATTGCATTACTCCTTCCAGCTCTTTTAACTGTCATTGGTAACTCAAGAAGAAGTCTGACCAGAAGTGCTTTAACTGTACGCACTTTGAGCAATATGTGGTGCATGTATAGGTAGAGACAGGTGGTTACAGATAACAGAGAGATGATTGATGGGAGAGTACATCGGCTGAAACTTTTGATTCAGGTGGCATCGCCACGGTAACAAGCCGGAAAATATGATTTTCTTTTGAGTGATTTGTTCCAATCGGATTTGACAGGGAGCGTGACAAGAATCTCTAAGGACTGAGTCTCGTTTCCTAACCTGTCCACTTTTCCTTCTGCTTTTTTCCTTGCTGTTACCCAAAATAACATGCTCTTGCTCAAAGATTTCTCTGTTATAGCTTATCATATGCAATTCTCACTAAGTACCTTCTTCTAAAATTCCCTGAAAAACACACACAGATGAGATCAGACAGCTGTTGACATGCAGTACATATAATGTTTAAGATCTCAGATTTTAATTGCAAATCTGTCCACAGAAGAGCCAAAAAAAGATGGTGCGGAGATCTCAGTTGTGATTTTTATTTCCTACAGGGGCTCTATCACATAAAGCCCGAGTATTAATATCAGGATCATCATGGTCTCAGTGGTTCACTGCAGCTGGTGGAAATATGTGAGAGTTGTGTTGGTGGTTGCTGTGGTGATAGTTGCTGTGGTGATCGTGTCCGGTCCCCCACGAAGGGCTCGTGTTAGGAGGCCTTCCCATTAGCTGCTATAATGAGGCATTTTTCTGCTCTCAGTGGCCATACGCCCACCCTCCCTAACACAACGGCTACACACACATTACAAACACGGTGCTCACAGACACATTTGTTAAGGCGCGAAACTGTTGATCATGTTGACAAGACTGATCAGTCACTGTGCTCCCAAAAAGTACAAAGCGCAAACACACAACAGGACGTATTAAACTGGCACACCTCGTTCAATAGTTTCTAACTTTTAATGACTTAAAGGAGTGATGGATTTTCGGCTGTTTGTTTGTGCGAAACGGTTTGACAGTTAAAGTGTCTCTAGCTCAGACTGATGCATTTAGATAATGCTTGACAATGTCAGATTCAGAGGAATCTCCGATTTCTTCCTCACAGAAGAACACTGTATGCCTCAGAGGTTGCTCATACATAGAGTTCTCAGAAGTTTCTTCTCAAATTGCTTTGGAGAACTAAAAGTAGATCAAATGATTCATTGTGCTTTTAGTGTGGCTTTTAGTTTAGTTTATAGAAGAAGGAAAATTATGTTAATAAATGTGATGGACTGTGCTGTGTGTTTGAATTTATGCTTTCACTTTCAGTTTTAAGCATGTTAGACAGGCTCCTGGTCACAGAAAACAAGGAAATGCAATGTAATATAAGGGAGGCAATGTCTCCTCAAAATACTGGATGAGAAAACAAGGAGTAGTACAAAAATAAAACAATCCAATATTACCAAATCTAACATTAAAAAACGTATAATCACTCATTTTCTAAAGAAACATTGAAAATAGTTCAAAGGTAACTATTAAAAAGAATAGCTGAACATAAGTCCAGTGCAATATTCTAGTGATATCAGAACTCCACCGTTTCACTGTTGTATCACTTTGGTTGAAGTATTTTTAACAGCAAGTGTCATGGGTGGACGCCCAAATCCACTATAATTTTATTAATATCAATAAATAATGTTTTTGTGTCATGGAGTCTAGTTTTAAGAGTTTTTTAGATGAGAATGTACTCATTTATACTTCAAATAAGCAGTTTGTAATTAAACATAACATCTATTTGAAAATTTGCTTCAACGTTTTCGGAGATACAGATATAAATTAAATTGTAAAATATATGTTACTTTAGCTATTTATTTAGATATTTTCAGTGATTAACTTATGATTAAAATATGAAAGTAAAACAAATTTAACGTAATCTCATGACGAAAACATACCTGTGGGAACTTTTTCACAAGACGTGAAATATGTATCGTCATGTACATTTTGTGACATATTCGATGTGAAATATCCACTGAGTGGCGCTAAAAGAGGGTCCAGTTTTTTTCTCCAGAATAGATTAACATACATATGGCACCGCAGCTCTGACTTGAAATTTTCATTGAGTGGCTATAACTCTAATGCTCTGTGATGTTTCAAAATAATGTACCATCTGCACTACACCTAAATCTACCCGACAGTATGAACGAAAGCAAATGTGATGTAAAAACGCATTCACAAGCATGCCGTTTTATCTTGTTTTTCGACCTCTCATATTTCAGCTCTTTTATTGTGTCGTCTGGAAAGTTAAACATATGGAGCTGTAATCATAACTGTGTATGAACATTTCTTTTGGAAAATGTAGGGATATGTACTTATTGGTACGTATTCTGTGTCTTGTGAAAAATTTCCCACAGGTCTTTGTCCTGAGATCAGGTAGCAGAAATGTATTGGTCACATTTTATTGTGTTTTATTGATGACTTTGAAACCTAATTGGAACCATCTCATTTATTTTCAGTTTATCTCACTACTCAAGCAAATCTTAGTCATCTCATTGCTGTGAAACAAGAAACAAGGGAGATATTATTTGTAATGTTTTTTTCTCATTCCCAGACTCTTATACAGACGTACACAGATGCCTTGTAAGATTTTCTGTAACAAATCTTTACGGCAATGCTCCTCTTCTGTCCTAGAAGAAAAGAAGAAAAGGTGTTGAAGGTTAAATTCCAAACCTTCTTAGCTATCTTTAAGATCTAGCAGACTAAAATTTGTCAAACTCAACAACCATAACCGAGTTTCATTTTTACGTTGTTGTGTTTTTCTGTGCTATTGAGCATCGTCACCAGCAGAAAGCCTTGAGAACTTGATTATCGTGTGCTTTGAAGGCAGAGCTGAGCGTTGAGGCAAGTCGAAGCTTCTATGGACGCGTGTGAGTCATGCTCTTCCATAGAATCAAACACCTACACACAGACCCACAAAGACAGCCACTGGTGTGACGACGCACAGGAATTTCAAATGAAAAGCCTGGTGACCTCAGCCTTGGCAGTGTGTGCGGATGGTGTGAAATAACGTGGCAGGCGGTGGGCGATGGGGCCGAGCGTGTGCCCACTCACTTGAAAGAAGAGGCACAACAGAAGACCATCTCTCTGTATCTTTTTCTTTCTTTCACATGGAGCAGCACTGCAGTGTGCCAGACTCTCTAAACCCCACTTATTTTCGTGCTGAGAAATACTGATGACTTATATTATCTGATTATGTCAGTTTTATTGATTTATACACTTAACTGATCCAGAAAAGCGTCTTAAAAATACTAACGCAACAGTATATAGATGTAGTAAAGTAAACGCTGTGAAGGAGATATGTTTACATAATCAATTTAACAAATGAACATGAAAAATATACAATTCTGATTCCACTAGTGAAGATACTATTTTACTTTTACTTATTCTTATTACATTCTTAATTTAATGCAGGGGTGACAAATGATATTATTAGCAAAGCTAATGGAAGCAAGTTTCTAACTCAAAAGAGTAAATGCAACGAAATAGTAAGATTAAAGGTGTTTTTTTATTTGTTGTTTTTTTTAGTGATAGTTGTTTATGAGTCCCTTGTTTGTCCTGAACAGTTAAACTGCCCACTGTTCTTCAGTCCCACAAATTCTTTGGTTTTTCATCATTTTTGTGTATTTGAACCCTTTCCAACAATGACTGTATGATTTTGAGATCCATCTTTTTTACACTGAGGACAACTGAAAGAATCATATGCAACTATTACAGAAGGTTCAAATGCTCACTAATGCTTTAGAAGGAAACACAATGCAGTAAGATCCAGGGGGTTACAACTTTTTGAATTTGAAGATCAGGGTAAATTTAACTAATTTTGTCTTCTGGAAAACATGTAAGTATCTTTTGTTGCTTCTGAAGGGCAGTACTAAATGAAAAAAATCTATATATATTTAGGCAAAATAAGAAAAATGTATACATCTTCATTCTGTTCAAAAGTTTACATCCCCCCACTTTTAATGCATTGTGTTTCCTTCTGGAACATCAGTGAGCGTTTGAACCCTTTGTAATAGTTACATATGAGTCCTTCAGTTGTCCTCAGTCTGAAAAGATGGATTTAAAATCATACAGTCATTGTTAGAAAGGGTTCAATTACACAAAAATGCTGAAAAACCAAAGAATTTGCAAGGCCTGAGGGATTTTTCTGAAGAACAGTGGGCAGTTTAACTATTCAGGACAAACAAAGGACTCATGAACAACTACCACTACAAAAAAAAAACAGCCGTGGATCATTCAGGTAAGAATAGTGTTAAGAATTAAGTGCATGTAAACTTTTGCACAGGGTCATTTTTATAAATTCAACTATTATTTTCTCTTGTGGACTATATGTAAACATCTTTCATGTAAAATATCTTATTCAGGTCGGTACTAAATAAATAAAAAATAACGCATTTTGTATGATCACTCTTATTTTGGTAAAATAATTAACATTTTGCAGACTGTATATCTTGCAGTTTATTTCTCGTTATTGTGTCTATATTTTACAGTGTGACTGTTTCTTGCAACTGCAATTTTTTTATTTATTGCAACCTTATTTGCACAATAATCTCAAAATTTTGTAATACTGAAATCTTTCATAGTGTAACAATTTTTTTTGCAATTGCGACATTATTCCTTATGATTGTGACTTCTATATCTAATAATTGCATCTTTGCATTCTGCAGTAGTTTATTTCTTATTTCATCTTTTTCATCTTTGCAGTAGTGAATTACACCAACTGATACAGAGATAATGATGCACCGATTATGAGTGCTCTAAAAAAGTTTTTAGAGCAATTCTCACAAACCTGACACCCAAACCTTTCCAAGAGATGAATAAAAACATACAAAGTCGGACAGATAAATTGTAACGTACAGGAGCAGTATAGAGTGTCAGTGTGTATGTGTATGTGCAAGACTGGATGTGCTGAGTCATTGCATAAGAATAGATCTCCCTCTCTCTCTATGTGCCTCAGTTGTAGTTTTTCTCCATTAAAAAATTGACAGTTTGAAGTAATGGTGACTAATGCAGAAGCAACGGGCACATTATGTTTACTGTAGAAGTATGATTCAAAGAGTTTATTATTAGTTTTGTGCATGTGTGTCTAGATGTGTATGTGAGGGAGCTGAGTCATTTTCATATTTTACCAGAAAGACCATGATTATTAAAAAATAATGACTTAAATTTGATTTTTTTCATCACATAATGGCTTCAAAAGCACAGTGCATGAGTCAAACAGACTACTTTTATAATCTTTTCATTGTGGTTTTGGTCACTATATAAACTGTCAAAAAAGTCTACTTTTGTGTTCCACAGAATGACATATGGGTTTCAAGCAACATGAGAGTGAGTAAATAATGCCATTTTTTAGTGAAATACCTCTTTGTATGTACTTCTTCCTGGATCGAGATCATGTAACAGTAATGTCTCCTTTCAGAAAGGCCCTAGAGCTCTTCCACGCAACCATCAATCTTTTCATCCATCCATCGTCTCGCTTTTCCTCTTTAATGCTCATGTTCATCGACTCACTCAGACAGTCCCTTTGGGTATGCTCTGCTCCAAACAAACCTGAATTAATCATAGGACAATAAGACAGTGAATTATTAGCCTGACTTAAAGGTTCTGGAGAGAAAGTGAATTACAGTGACGAATGGCTTGATTCGATCCGTCTTATTGTAGCCCAACCTGGATGGCTGCACACACAGTCTCTGTCCTGAACTAAACGGTACATAATCTGCAATATCCCACACAATCATGCACTGCATATCTTGCATATTAACTAATTAATCATTAATTGCTTTCTCTTAATGGACCTGATTTCTGGCCCCTCCTGGGACAGTGGATTACCTGTTCATGCTCTCGGCTTGTTCTTTTACAAGTGTGGCGTATTAAACAAGGACATCAACTGTTTCAATGAGCTGGGGAATGACTCATTCAAATTACATAACATTTATAATGCTCCCACCGAATTAGCTTACGGCAATTTGCACGCGATGCTGAGTGGAAAGGCGTCTTGTTACAGGAAGGCAAATTGCTCAGAACGGGAGTTTTTTTTTTTTACAAAAAATTAAAGGCAGGAAAATTTACTAGGGCGGTCAGTTTGATGTATTCATTTGGTATGTGATTTTTTTTATGAGTGAAAAAATATTTAACAAAATAAAAATGTACAAAAAAAATAAATAATGAAAAATGTATTAAAAATGTATTAATTTGCAATGAAATCTATTCAAACACTGACATTTGCAAATCATTTTGATACATTTGATTAATTAATTAGCGTATAAAGTAATAATTTCAATAAAATATTTTAATTTCAAATAAATTAATTAAATTTTAATGATTTTGAGATACATGTTTTCACACTGAGGACAACTGAGGGATTCATATGGAACTATTACAGTAGGTTCAAACACTCGCTGATGCTTCAGAAGGAAACGCGATGCATTAAGAGCCGGGATGTGAAAACTTTTTGAATTTGAAGATCAGGGTAAATTGAACTTATTTTGTCTTCTGGTAAACATGGAAGTATCTTCTGTAGCTTCTGAAGGACATTGCTAAATATAAAAAATATACATATTATATTTAGGCAAAATAAGAAAAATTTACACATCTTCATTCTGTTCAAAAGTTTTCACCCCCAGCTCTTAATGCATAAAGTTTCCTTCTGAAGCATCAGTGAGCATTTGAACTTTCGTACATAGTTGCATATGAGTCCTCAGTATGAAAAGATTTCCTCTTGTGGACTACATGTAAATGTCTTTATATAAAATATATTATTCAGGTAATTACAAAGCAAAAAATAACTTGCACTATATGCATTATGTATTATCTTATTGTGGTAAAATAATTAACATTTTGCAGATTCTGCAAGGTGTATGTAAACTTTTGACCTCAGCTGTACATTTGGCCATGCATTGTTTTTAATATCCAAGCTATCCTCTCATACTCTGTAATAAAAAAAAAGAGAAGGACAGAGAAGATAAAGACACTATTTGGCTCATTGGTCCAGTGTTCCCAGTGCTGCTTGCACAGATGTCTCAATCTCCCTCTAAATTACTGTTTTGCCTCCGCTGAGATCAATCTAACTGCCTGGCCAATGAAAGCGTGGTCATTATGATAAACAACTTTTACTGCACTTTTTCAAACTGTGCCTGTGCTGTTGTTTTTTGCTTTAAACAGCAGAGCCAGGAAAACAAAACAAATATTAGGAATATAAGTCTTCTGCCTGTTTTCTAAGGATGATTATTGTTTAGGGAGCTGAACATTTGAGGGACAGAAAGGTAAAATTCACAGTGTACAGAAAGAGAAGAATTGCTGAATGTACTTTTACTGTGGGTGGGTACAGAGTGCTCTTATGCAGCTGAACATATCTGTTTAGCAGAAATGTGCATCAAAAATTATAAATATATGTGTGGAAACACTAGTTGTTGGAATTGTAGTTCACAAATGATCAATAGCATGTCATTGCACAATGTAGCATTTATTTGTATTACGCTCAGCTCCAATCTTAGCTCTAAACTTACTGTTGGAGTCAAAAGTTTATATACACTTTGCAGAATCAGCAAAATGTTTACCAAAATAAGAGTGATCATACAAAATGCGTTATTTTTTATTAAGTACTGGCCTGAATAAGATATTTCACATAAAAGATATTTACATATAGTCCACAAGAGAAAATAATAGTTGAATTTATAAAAATAACCCTGTTCAAAAGTTTACATACATAAAGTTTTTAGTGATCGTTGTTGAGTCCCTTGTTTGTCCTGAACAGTTAAACTGCCAGCTGTTCTTCAGAAAAATCCTTCAGGTCCTACAAATTCTTTGGTTTTTCAGCATTAGATTGTTGGGGCCCATGCACATATACTTAGGATATATATACAGTACATGGAGATGACTGGTTTATATGAAAATGTCAGTGTTTTTTGTGTGTTTATGCCTCATTTGTAAATATGTTTAGCGTTTCCATTGAGCATGTGGTGAGGATTACCATGCAATTCTTGTGCCCAGTTTGCGTCAGCGGGATGCAGGATTCACATGTCAGAAAGGTATAATTTCTCATTCACTATGTACATCCTTTCCTGTCCTGTATCTGAAGATTTTCCTTCTGATGTAGCTTTTGGTTATCTTGACTTTGTCACCTTCAGGGAAAGACATAAAGACATACAGAGTGGTTTTATAGTTGACTGCCATCAGATATGAAGTCCCTACATTGTAAATCCACATAACCCTCAATCTCTCCCTTATTTGTGTTTGTCCTCTCGGGATTAAATTGTCATATGGATAGACAGATGGAGAGATGTAGGAGTGGAGGGATAGTTTATGAATTTCAGTCAGCCCCCTACTTAAATAGGAGCTGATGTGAATCATTGCAATATATGTCAGTAGATATTGAGCAGTTGATATCAGTAATTTCACTGGAAAGATTTAAGTGATTAGTAAGGCAGGAAATCAGAGTGAAATAAACAAAAATAGCTTACTGCAGCTGCTGTTCTCACTAGGGTCCAACAATGCCTATATGGTTTATGGGACAGAGATTCTGGCAGATACAGCAAGAGCTAATACAATGAAAGCTGATGTAGTAAACTGAAGGGAAAAAAGCTTGTAAAATAAAGTCCTTGAATATCAGTAAAATAAGAAAACTGCATGTAGTCTTAAAGAGACAGTTTGCTAAAAAAATTAAAACTCTGTCAACTCTACTCACCCTCATGTTGTTCTAAACCCGTAAGAACATTCCTCTTCAGAACACAAATTAAGATATTTTGCATGAAATCCGAGAGCTTTCTGACCTTGCAGAGACAGCAGCGCAACTGAAAAGTTCAAGGTCCAGAAAGGTAAGGACATCTTTAAAATAGTCCATGTGACATCAGTGGTTTTACCATAATGTTATAAAGCTACGAGAATACTTTTTGTGCAAAAAGACAACAAAAATAATCACTTTATTCAACAATTGTGTCTCTCAGTTGACGCATGATCACGAGAGGATCACGATGCATGCTTTGTGGTACTCTCACGAATGAAATTGTTGAATAAAGATGTGTTTTTGCACATAAAAAGTATAAACTTACACAGAAATTACGGTTGAACCACTGATGTCACATGACCTATTTTAACTATGTCCTTACTACCTTTCTGGGTCTTTAATGTGTCAGTTGTGTTGCTGTCTATGCAAGGCCAGAAAGCTCTTTGATTTAATCAAAAATATCTTAATTTGTGTTCTGAAGATGAACAAAGGTCTTATGGGTTTGGAACGACATGAGGGTGAGTAATTGATGTCAGAATTTTCATTTGGGATGAACTATCCCTTTAAGACTTTTTTGAGAATATATCTATTAAATAATTAATTAATTAATTAATTAATATATATTTGTTTGTTTTTTTTATTTATTTGAGAGTTTCTTTGTTTTAAGCTAAATTTGGTAAAAAAAATAAAATAAAATAATAATTTAAAAAAAAAACGAAAAAAATTTACCATTACAGTATAAAATTGAAAATGAACTTAAATCTTGAATTAATGACATTATCTATTATTATCTTGCATAATTTAAATTCTAAAATGCAAACAATTCTAAGGATGTTCTAAAGACTTTCCTAGAAAACAAGACGAATTTTAATAGGAAAAAGGTTTGGACAAAGTTTAAGGTAAAATAAGGATAGGGGTTGAGGAAAGGAAAATGACATCATTGACATTCAGCTCACATTTTCTCTCCTCCCTGCCTTTCTCTGCATCTCTCTCTCTCTCCCAGCCATCATTCTTACTCTCTTTCCTACTCACTCTATCTCTTTTTCTCCTCTCCTCTCAATCCAGGTCTCCTCCTCTTTCCTCTCATATCAACTTTTCCCCAGACTCCAGTGCACAGCAAGTAAACTGAGCCTTATTCAGTTCAGGTTTTCTCCGAACGCCGTACAGCTCAAGTAAGATTCGCGCTCTGATCTTTGACTCTTTCCAAAATCTATTGTAAATTTCTACTGCAGGAGACCAAACAACCAGAGACATACTCCCACCTCTCTGTGAAAACCAAACCTTCTCTACCTTTTTACGGCCTTCAGTTCTTCTGCTGTCTCCCAAAATAAACTCAGCCTAGACTTTTCCGTTGTTTGTGATACTGTGTCGCATTTTCACATTTCCAGATTTCCATTTATGCATTTGGCAGAGTCATGTATAAAAACATTTTGCATTCAAGTTATATATTTGTCTGTCCATTCCATGTGAATCAAACCCATTACTTGCGCCAGCACAATATACAGCAGGAGCAATAATACAACATGAGTCCAAACATTTACCCACTCAGGTATTACAGACACTAAACACAACCAGCACTTTCAGCTGTGAAGTCACAATGGTGCCCTAAAGCTGTAACCATGGAAACCGTTCTTTGTCGGTTTGCTGGAACGATATGGCAAAGCATGGGCTACAGGAGGCATCAGCAATGGTTACCATGGCAATAACCATATAAAACAGTGATGATCATTACAAGTCCTGCTTTTGCGTCTACAGCGTAGGTCAAAGGTTAGATGGAGGATGAAGAAACATAACATCCATCTGAACAAGCTCACTGTGGATTTCAATAAACCACATGCAAAATATAGTTGTGCTAATTTGGATATGTGGCTCCAAATAACTCTCAGAGGAAAGCAGAAGGCATTGGAGCGGTCCAGGTAGGGGAGCCATGCTCAATCACAGGCTCAGTTCTTGATTAGACATGCATGAGTAGATCCAGAGCCATGCCCCTGCTCTCCAGCAGACTGTTCCAGTGTTATTAAATGATCCGTCAGCCAGAGACTGTCTGTCTGAGGAATTCAAAGAGACCTGGGACCGTATAAGCCTGGCAATGACAAAGGATACAGAAGGAAACTGTATTTTAGAAGGAAGATTGGCAACTGTGCCAAAAGCACATGGTAAACCCTCAAAATAGTTTGCCTAAAAATGAAACATTTGCTGAAAACCCTCAGGCCTTCCAAGATTTAGATGAGTATGTTTCTTTCTTTAGAACAGATTTAGAGAAATGTAACTACATCCCTTGCATATCAATGGGTACCATCAGAATGAGAGTCCAAACAGCTGATAAAAAAAATCACAAAAAAGCACGAGTAATGACACCAGTCCATCAGTTAACATTCTGTGAAATAAAAAACAGTATGTTTGTTATAAATTTATCATTAAGATGCTTTTAACTTCAAATCGCTGCACTGATCCATTAGTGAACAAATGATGGTTACATTTCTTAAAATCTGTTAAAAAAAATAATAAACTCATCCACATCTCAGATGGCTTGAGGGTGCGTGCATTTTTGAAAATCTTCAAAGTGTTCTGGGTCCTCCAAAAAGACCAAAAGTAGTACTTCATTAATCTCTGTCCATGGTGCTGAATCAAGCCTAGTGACTGGCTTTCACTTCTGAGCACTTTTTCCTCTTCTATAAAGGCAAATATTAGTACAATAAGGCTGTTGCATCTCTACAACTTGAGTGTTGACTAGAAGCACAGTGTGCAATTGTCTTACTGAATGATTGCAACCTGTTTTTTCTTTGCCAAATGCTGTAATTTTGTCTTTTTACATAAAGTGTTCCTATAAATTATGCTCTGTGTGTACTGACACAATAATCGTACATGTAAATTAGCACAGTAATTGCAAACAGTTTCTATAACACATCAATTTTTAACAGGCTGTCACACAAAATACATTCCGTCACATAATCGTTGCCTCTATGTGTGTTATTATCTCTTGTATGGTCTAACGTTAACAGACCAATCAGAAAAGCGTTCCTTTTCGCCTTTCCACAACCCCATTCCCGTGATTAGGCATAATGGGGGTGGGGGCACCACCGGCATTCACCGGCCGGCTCTTCGGGAAACTGGAACTTCTGAATCAGCTCCGTAACTGAGCAATTAAGTGCCGCATCGCGTTCGTTTGTGAATATTTTATCTTGCGCAGTGAACGAATGCCTTAACTCGGTAAGGAAATGCACACAAGTGGCCGAGCTGGAGCTGCGCGGAGCCCGCACGCATTCTGCACCGCGGGTCGGTGGTGGAGATTCGCGATTTCAGACTGGTAACAGCGGATAGCGGTCGTGCTGGGCGCGGTGCGGGATTAACATGGATCAGTGACATGCACCTCATAGATAATGGAATATACAAAACTGTATTTGCGCCTTTGAAACTGTTTGTAAGTACATGACCAGCTCACTGTTAAAAATACACCGATCCATACTGGATTCATCCTTTCTAAGACGCCGTGGAGGTATTCATAGAGAAAAGTGATTCGTTTCCGTTACGAGAAGATGAGCAGATCATTCCTGGCACTCGGATCAACGACGCATTTATGGAAATTGGGTCTCTCAGATGGCATGAAACTGCAAAGACGTGACTGGTAATAATTCAGAACCACCTTTCCCTGCCGAAAAAAACACAGTTTAACCCATGCAGCTAGGTTTTTGCCACTTTTCAATTCGTCATTCCGGTTTATGGGGTTTCTTTTTATGAATATGAAGTGTCACTCCATTAAAAAGTGACCACAATTGGCCAGTGTGTGAATTGTGGGGTGGGTCGGAGAGAGCTTGGATGTTGACCCCAAAATAAAGACTTGAATTCTAAAGGAAGTCAAAACAAATGTTGAGTTCTTAAAAGTATGTTTGTACATTTCGAACGACGTTTCAGCTAAAGTTAGATTACAAGTTAGTCAGAATTGTGCTAAAATACACGCCCGTGAACAGAAATCGCGTTATTCTGAGAAGATAACCATAGCAACGTTGGTACATCGATAAATCACAATAGTCTCATTATTTATGACTCCATTATAGATTTGCTTATCTCAACCCCTTTTAGCGTTTTGTTTGAAGTCTTTAGGGTATCTGAAGGTTAGATAACTGTACAAGCGACGCCAAAGACCGTTTGATTTGCGCGAAACGCCCCAAAATTACTGACAGAATATTGAAAGAAAGTCGTCTGCTTTGAAAGTCTCTGAATAATGCGCACACTGAATTACCACATGCACAAAATCACCCAACGCTGCAGCGTTTCAAAATCATTTTCATTCTGGCTTATCTTTTTCTTAAAAGTAAAATGAAATGCAGTACTAACACAAATGTCTCTGACCCAGAAGGACCTGATGAGATTCAACGCAACGCTCCATCATTTCAGTGATCCAGCTGCGTGGGTTGAACACTGATGCTCCGGATCTCTGATGCTGATGCTGGTTCATCGCCCTTGCGCTGTTGCTGCATTCTAGGATGTTGCGACAAGTGTTGCACGAAGGGCTCAGGACGTCATTCCACAAACTGGGCCACTTTGTCGCCAATCACCCGGTGTTTTTCGCCTCCGCGCCCGTGCTGATCTCCATCCTGCTGGGCGCGAGTTTCAGCAGATACCGCATAGAGGAAAACGTGGAGTACCTGTTAGCCCCCAAACACAGCCTGGCGAAGATCGAGGGGAACTTGGTGGATAGTTTGTTCCCCGTGAACCGGTCCAAACACACCCTCTACTCGGACTTGCAAACACCCGGGAGATATGGCCGGGTCATCGTGACTTCGCGCAGGGGGAGCGTGTTGGACCCTCACCACGTCAACTCAGTCCTAAAGGTGAGGGATATTTTACTGGAATAAATGTCAGGACTCAATGAAACAATATTTTGTTAATTTAGCCACTTTTTAGCAGATCCAACGTTTCCTTGAAGCTGTTTTTTTTTTTTAGAAAATCGCTCCTGAAGTCTGGGATAGTTTAAAACATATATAAATCTCTTATTCGGATTCACAACCGTGTCCTTCTTTTTCCAGAACTGTCAGATATTTGCATAAACATTTTTATGATTACGTAATATCTATCAGTTTTTATACTCAAGTTCTTTTCATATTTTAACTGCTATGAGTTCAACGAAGTCACAGGTCCTGGTGTGTACAGTGTTTTTATTAATTAATTAATTTATTCACAGATTTACGCAATGCTTACATTTACAACGTTAACTGAATAATTCATTACACAAAATAAACTTGAAAAAAAATTGAGATTTAGTTTTAAGTAGCTCCTATTCGTAGCTAGCAATACAAAAAAATAAGAAATTAAATACATTTAATGCATGTGTGATATGAAAAATAAGTATGGTTATTTTGTCAAAAATGATATTAATCAGTATTTATGTAACATATGTGACCCTGGAGCACAAAACAAAACAAAAAAACAATAATATTGAGAAAAACGCCTTTAAATGTGTGTAAATGAAGTTCTTAGCAATGCATATTACTAATTAAAACTTAAGTTTTAATATATTTACGGTAGGAAATTTACAAAATATCTTCATGGAACATGATCTTTACTTAATATCTTAATGATTTTTGGCACAAAATAAAAATTGATAATTTTGACAAACAATGTATTGTTGGCTATTGCTACAAATATATAGATTTACGTAATGTCTGCATTATGTGAACAACTCTTTACACAAATTGTTAAGAACTTTGAGATAGAGATTTTGTTTTAAGTAGCTTCTAGCAATACAAAAAGAAAGAAATAATTCAGTACATTTAATGCATGTGTGAAATGAAAAATGCTAGATTAATCAATATTTATGTAATATATGTTAATTATTAAATACTGTATCTGATGGTTAGTCCCATAGTAGGTGATAAAATGGAAGAAGATAATTATATGATCCATAGTTGTTTATTTATTTTTTAATTTATTGTCCCAGTACTCCAGAATCATTGGGATAATAACTCTAAAAACTCTAAAATTGAACAAATCTGTAATTTGAACTTGTTATAATACTAACTGGATTTCGAGGGAAGTTTTCTTCCCACGGCTCTCCCCGGATCATATATATTTTTTAATATTCGAAATATTTCATGCTATGTGGCGGTCAGAGTGTTAGCTTGTGGCCTACTTTATCTTCCTGTAACACAGCTTCCCAATCCAGCTCCAAAATTCAGTGCCCCAGACACCACCAACATGAAATATGATGCTGGCAACTTCTGCTTATACTTGCAAGAAAACTCTTTTTGTGGAATGCAGATGAAATTGTGGCTTCACATTTCATATTGACATTTTGCTAGGATAGACACTTTATTATTAAATGCAAAGTACTCACTTCATGTGCATTTAGACTCATCCTTTTTAACTGGAAACATTCATTTCAATTTTCCTGAGCTAACTGAACTAAGCCCGAGCTGTGAGCGGCAACCACATCTTAAGAATTTTTTAATATTCACAATGCATTCCATGCATTCCAGAAATAGAACCTTCTTTATATTCTCTCTGCACCATAACACAACAGGTCTCGGTCTAACCTTGTTCACTGTATCACAGACCACCTTTGGGAAGAAGGTTAGCTCTCCTCTGCTGAGCCATGATTTGATCAAGTTGAACGCAGTGTGACAATTGTGTATGCCTGATCTGATTCTGAAAGAGAAAAAAAAAATCATGGTTCAAAGAATTTGAGGTGATTGTATTCTGTGTAGTATATATATATTTTTATTCTATGCCTGTAATACGCATAAAGTTATGAAGCGTCCGTCTAGGTCAGAGACTGGGCATGCAGATGTCATGCTTTAGTCTCCAACTGAGGGTTAATTATCAAGCTTGAGCAATTAGAGGTCTGATTGGTGTGTGTCTGACATTTCTTTGCTGCTCGAGGAGGCCGGAGGAGCATTGGAGGAGGCAGCCTCCCCGGTGATCTGAGTCTGACACAGTCTAATCAGTCTGACATTAACAACGCCGAGAGACTGACCTCAGAGGACAATCAATCCTCCTCTCACATGAATTGCCTTGGAAGAAAGTCTTAAAGTTTTTCTTTGATGTTGTGTTTGTGTTTTTAAACAGGAAGTAAAACTCTTCCTGCAGCCACATGGTTTTCTGTTGCCTGGCAACAACATAGTTGCAACTGAATGCGATGTCAATGTCTGTTAATATCATTAATATCTCTGGCTAAAACTAGCTAACCTTAAAATTAGGAGTCCATGCTAACGTACAAACCTCAGCTAACTATACTCACATCATGTACAGTGTAGGTCAAAAACACATAAACAAAGGTCTAAATTTGAGTGCCTCTCCATATTAAACTGGTTAAATGTAAAATAATTAATCTTACACTGCGGTAAATGAACAGTTTTGATCCTAAATGTTACCATCTGTGATCGTCACGATCATAGCATGAGATTTCTCCCGTTTGCATTGCGACCTGTAAACCCTCGATTCCAGTTTAATCATGTTACTCACCATATTTTTTTTTAAATCATTTATAAATCCCTCCATGGCATATTTAAGCCCTACTTGAATGCCCCTCTATGAGAGGTGGTCCTTCTGTGTTCAAATGTGTATCAAATGTATCAAAAACAGCTGTCCAGCTGTCACTGTAAGACAGTGGGCAACTCCGTTTGTTTGTCTGAGGCAGCAGCAGTAACTAAGGAGGGCGGGGCTTATCGATAGGTGAGTTGTGTTTCATCTCACAATACTGACTTTTTCTCAGAATCATTTAATACAAACTTGCAATTCAGAGTTTTTTTTCTCAGAATTCTGAGTTTTAAACTTGCAATTATGAGCTACAAAGTCACAATTGTGAGATATAAACTCACAATTGCAAGTTATAAAGTCTAATTCTGAGGAGAACATAATTATTATTTCTCACAATTCCGACTCAGTAACTCACAAATGCAGAATTGTGAGTTTATATTGAAAAAAAAGTCACAGTTGCAAGATGAATAATTCTGAAAAAAGTCACAATTGTGAGAAAAAACTCAGAATTTCAAGACTTAAGCATGCAATTCTGAATAAGTAACTCAATTCTGACTTTCTCAGAATTGTGAGATATAAACTCGCAGGGGGAAAATAGGAAATAGAGGGGGAAATAAGACTGTTTACAATTGCTTTTGTATCTTACAATTCTGACTTAACTCGCAATTGCGTGTTTATATTGAAAAAAGTCAGAATTTCAAGATAAACTTGCAATTCTGAGAAAAAGTCAGAATTGTGAGATAAACTTGCAATTCTAAAAAAAGAAACTCAGAATTTTGAGATATAAACTAGCAATTCTGAGAAATAAAGTGAGAACTGCGAGATAAAAACCTCAAAATTCTGACCTTATTTTTGCAAATGCAAATGTGACTTTCTTTCTCAGAATTCAGTTTATATCTCACAATTCTGACTTAATTCGCAATAGTTTATATCGAAAAAAAGTCACAACTGCAAGATATAAACTTAAAAAAATGTGAAATTCTGACTTTTTCTCACAAATGCAAATGCAAAAATAATCTGACAATGTTTCTCAGAACTGCAAGAATTAAACTTGCAATTGCAAATCATAAAGTTAAATTCTTAGGGGTAAATAAGACTATGTTCTCAATTGCGAGTTAATATTTTGACTTTACTCGCAATCGTTTGTTATAAAGTCAGAATTGTGAGTTTATGTCGAAAAAAGTCACAATTGCAAGATATAAACACAATTCTGAGAAAAAAAGTAAGAACTGTGAGATTTAAACTTGTAATTCTGAGAAATGAAGTCTGAGAAATTCTGAGTTTTTTTTTCTTGCAATTTCAAGTTTATATCTCGCAATTCTAAGAAATTAAGATAATTGTGAAATATACACTTGCAAAAAAATCAAAAAATGTCGCAATTATCTTTCCTATTTTTTATTCAGTGTTGGAAACGGGCCTCCATAAGCACCACAACTTTTTTCAACATAGATAAAAAATAATGCCTGCTAAAAAATAAACTTTGACACCACAGGAATAACATTTCAAAATATCTAAAAACAAATGTATATGTATTACTAAAATCTATATTTTTCCCCTTTTTTTTTCCAAACCCCAAGCTACACAACACAATCACTCAGATCCAGGTTCCTATGCTGGGATTCAACTACACATTTGCCCACCTCTGCCTGTTGGATGACAGCAAGAGCTGCATCGTGGATGACATCCTGCGGGTTCTGGAAGAGATGAGATCAGCGCGGGTATCCAACCGTTCGGCACCCTCTCTGCGTTATCCTATCACCAAACTCAAAGATGGGCGGGAGGCCTACATCGGGCACCAACTGGGCGGAGTCCTAGCAGGTGGAGGGAGAGATGGGGTGCGTTCCGCTCGAGCCCTTCAACTCACATACTACCTGCAAGCGGCCAGCCCACTGAATGAAGTGGTGGCGGCCACCTGGGAGCTGCTGTTCTGCAAGGAGTTGGAGAACTTTGGAAAGGCTCATCCAGAGCTTAGCCTATACCCCTTCACTTCCTCTTCTCTTCAGAGGGACTTCCAAAGGACCAGTCGGGTATCAGAACGGCCGCTGCTCTTTAGCCTGGCTGTGTGCCTCTCGCTGGCCATGCTGTGCTGCTCAATGCGAGACTGTGTGCGTACGAAGCCTTGGCTGGGTCTTCTAGCTCTGGTGACTGTCAGCCTCGCTACACTCACCTCTGCAGGCATTTTCAACCTCACGGGAGGGAAATACAATTCAACATACCTGGGCATCCCTTTTGTCATGTTAGGTGAGATTATATTACTCCTACCTGTCCTCCTATCCTTGCTGAATAACTGTTGAATGGTAGTGTATATGCATCATCCCAGTGATTTGTGCTCTTTTTTTCTCTAAGTCGCCATTGCTGTTTGTTTATCGTTCCATCCTTTTGATCTTCCATTTGCATACTGTGACTGCTTGTATTTTAAAGGACTGTCAGGTTAAACGAGTACACCTTTTTTGACTGACCGGAAAGCTCTGCACTGCGCTTTAGTCAAGGTGTATCATTAAAAATGTAACGCTCCACATCAAAGGAATTCCTAATAGAGCTCAACAGACAGCCTTTAGAGGAATTCCACCCCCTTCTTTTGTCTTCTGTCCATGAGCCATTCTGGGTGAATCAACTGTGTGCCTGTGGAACAGATTCACACGAGCAGATTTCTTGCGACTAATTACCAACACGCATACATGTATGCTGACAGATCACATCCATCTCGCTCGCTCTCGTTGGCCATCTCTTACACACAGCAATTAGTGCCACGTGTGGGAGGAGGCTTCTGTTGAGAAAATAACAGGCTGGGGCGAAAGACAGAGAAATGAGGGAAAAAAAATGGAAAAGAAAAACAAGGGCTTGGAAAAGGCTGAGAGAAGATGCGTTTAGATTGACCCCGCCACCCACTCCACAAAATTACTATTGCATTTCTATCTCAAGAAGACTGACATCTGTGTCCTTCTTATAATGCTTCAACAGTTCAATCCCAACCTTGGCAATTGTGCCACTCAGTGTCAAAACATCTCACAATTCTCCCCATTGGCTTCCAAACGGACCCTGGGAGTGACAGCATCTCTTTACAGAGCTCTCCTACAGAGATTCATAGCGTAAAAACAGAACTTGCTAGAGCTGTCCAGTGTCACTGCATATTAAAGGGATAGTTCACCCAAAAATGAAATTTATCTCATGATTTACTCACCCTCAAACCATCCTAGGTGTATATGACTTTCTTCTATGAGACAAATACAGTCAGAGTTATAATATAGCTGCAAGCAGCAATTACCAGGGTTCAAGTGTTTTAAGACATTAAAGCACATATGAAAAAAGACAATCTCCTTAAAACTTTGCATGCTTGTTGAGAATCAACTGTTGCATGTGCTCACCATGTTTTGTGAAGTTTTGAGTTTTCCTTAAGGCTTTATAGGATTTGGGGTAAATTTGGACAGGCCCCTTTTCTAAACAACCCAATTATAGCTTTCCAAGGGGTACATTTTTTTTTACACCTTCTCAATCCTTTAACAAATGATTTGATTGACAGCAGTGGTTCTTAAGGCAAAGCTGTCCAGGAGTGAGGAGTTCTATCATATGATACGAATAACACATGTATGTGTGAAAAACAGTGCAATGTACAATTGTTTACGCCCTTGAAAATGTGATATTGGCCCCCAGTGGACAATTTCTTTCAAATTTCTTACAGACCTTTGGAGCTGTGAGTCAAACAGGCTCACCAAGTTTAGTTCCGATCTGTCCACAGTGATTTTCATGTTGATAGGACAAAAGGTTACATAGTTATAACCATTTTTATGGTTTCTCTCTCTTATAGGGAGTTATAGGCATTTTACGAAAAGTGGCCCTGCCCCTTTCAAACGTTTTGGCATCCCTTTGCAACTTTATTTTTGATAATTACTGATATTCACTCTCCAGAGAATCTTTCTGCATTGGTTTGGTTCCAAAAATTGAAAAACCTAGGACTAGTTCGCAAAAGTAGGTTTTTCAAAAAATCCCCCCAAAAATTTTGGCAGGCTCATGATCGAATCTGAGGCATGCATTTTGTCTGGCGTGGGCCAAAGATTCCATCGACAGTTTATGAGTTATGAGCGATTTTGTAATTTTGATCACTGTAGCACCCCCGTTAGGCCAATTGGAGCAAGTCTTGTTGTAGGCGGTGTTAGTACTACCATCTCTCCAAGTTTCAAGTCTCTACAATTTACCGTTTGGTCTGCCCAATCAGTGTGGAGTACTTTTTATGATAGGTTAATGCACTTTATTTTGCTTCAAAATCTCAACAGCCATTCACTGCCATTATAAAGCTTGGAAGAGCCAGGATATTTTTTTTATATAATTCCAATTGTATTTATCTGAAAGAAGAAAATCATATACACCTAGGATGGCTTGAGGGTGAGTAAATCATGGGGTACTTTTTATTTTTGGGTGAACTATACCTTTAAAACCATTCTAGTTTGTTTATACTGGGTTGAACAGAGTTCAGAGAAAAGCAGGGATATATGTAATAAGCACAACATAACGGATGTCTGACAAAACAATAGGCCTTATCTCTATAGGCCACCGGCCTCTTATTTAAAACAAATTCCATTACAAGGACATTAGCCGTCAACTGAGATCATCTGACAGTCCTCTGATGATAACAGAAGGATGGAACGGAGAGATATCATAGGCCATAATTGCTAAGATTAATGTCATGTTTATAAAGAGAAAAAAGACTGCACCGCATCTTGGGAGATGAGCAAAGATGTTCACGAGATAAAGGACATGCATACTGAGAAAGAGGAGTGGAAATGAAATAGTTGGTTCCTCTAGTAAATAGAAAAACGACTGTGGCAGAGGGAGAGAGCGAAGGCAAAAGTGTGAGAAAACAGCATGAGAATAGAAATTGCAGTCTCTCTCTCACTTTGTTTGTCTCACTCACGGATCTTGATTGTTTCGTTTAGCAACAATCTCCTCTTACTGTCCATTAGTTTAATTTGAGACCTTTAGCTCTGCTGAAAATCAGAACACTTGAGTCCAATCGCGGAGGCCATGACCTCAAGCCAGTGCTGTCTGGTGACTCTGCTAGCTATTGTGCTGGGCACACATCCCAGGTTTGTGCGAAAGGCAGTACTAGCGATATCGGACCGAGGGAACCTCCGTCATGAATGATGAGTCACTGATGCCGTGGCAACCCTGTAGGTGAGAGCCATCTGCTCACTCTGCCTGCATGAGCGAGCGATGCAGAAAGCTAGAGAGGAAAAAACACTAAAACTGAAAAAAGACCCAAGCACAAGTTAAACATGTAAGAGAGTTAGCTTCGTCATGATGACTTGTGTTCAATCGTCAGACCCCGGCTTCCTTTATGTCAACTTCTAAAAGTAGGCTGACCCAGTTTGCCTAATGTCTTGGGCTTCTGTGCTTCTACAAAGTCCCAAGGCTACAGGGGCTGTCAGCCTTTCTCACATCCATAAGGCTTTCTCCTTTCATCAGATCAATTTTACATGACATGTGGCTATCGTGTGTGAGTGTGACTGAGATTTATTTAGCTACAAATTCATCAGCTGTGAAGATGGAGGAGGAGAGAGTGGGCTATAGTTAGATCACGCTCTGTAAATAGAGATGGTGATGACCAGGAGGCTTCTTTGGCTTTGCTTTTAAAACAGAATCCTTTATTTTGATGGATTTTCTGGTAAATTGCACTGGTGATAATGATGAGCTATAAATTAGGAATAGTGTTTATAGGCTCCAGTATGTATAAATGCTACAATGCATGCTTAACACTATTTGACTTAGCTTTGTCCAAAAAAAAGCAGAGCCAGAGCCAGAGAATGAGAGCATCTGTTTTTCCCTCACATCCATTGTTGCGATGCAGCTGCAGAGTGACTGTCTTGTCACCGTTTTGTTCAATTATTTACGTCTCCTCTTTTCCCAGCAGCCATTTATGTCACTTGAAAGAGCTGCCTGCCAAAATCATTCCCAGCTATGCTTAGACCACTCCACTTCACGTTTTTCATTTAAGTCACTGAAAGACGTATTTTCTCTCTTCATCTCTTTCAGGTCATGGCTTGTTCGGCACATTTGAGATGCTGTCGTCTTGGCGGCGTACCCGTGAGGACCAGCATGTGAAGGAGCGGGTTGCTGCTGTGTTCTCTGACTGTATGCTGCCCTTCACAGCTAGCACGGCCTTGCATGTGGTCACCTTCGGCATTGGAGCCAGTCCATTCACAAACATTGAGGCTGTGCGTCTCTTCTGTCGGAATGCCTGCATCTCAGTCCTCTTCAACTACCTCTACATCCTCACTTTCTACGGCTCCAACCTGGTTTTTGCCGGCTACCTGGAAAACAACTACCGTCATAGTTTATTCTGCAGGCGCGTACCAAAACCTGAGTTGCTGCAGCAGAAGCCGGCGTGGTATCGCTTTCTCATGTACACGCATTACAACGAGGAGGCCACGGAAGCAGGACCACTCCGTGCGTACGAGAGTCACCTGCTGGTTGCCTTTATGAAGCGGTACTACTGTGACTGGATCACCAACACCTACGTCAAACCATTCGTGGTTCTGTTCTACTTGGTTTATGTTTCCTTCGCCCTCATGGGCTACCTTCAGGTCAGTGAAGGGTCAGATCTTAGTAATGTGGTTGCCACTGAAACTAGCACTATAGCATATACCCGTGCACAGCAGCGGTATTTCAGCAGTTACAGCCCTGTGATTGGCTTCTACATTTACGAGTCCATTGAGTACTGGAACACGAGCGTGCAAGAGGACCTACTGGAATACACCAAAGGTTTTGAACGCATCTCCTGGTTTGAGAGTTACCTCAACTACCTTCATGGGCTGAACATCACCACAAGCCTGTCACGCAGCAACTTCACAGAATACTTGCGCTCTGGTTTTTTGCGCCAGCCCCGCTATGTGCATTTCTCAGACGATATCATCTTTGCCAAACGTGCCGATGGGGAATTTGATGTGGTAGCCTCGCGTATGTTTCTAGTGGCAAAGACGACTGAAAACAAACGAGAGGAGATGTCTATCCTGCTGGACACGCTAAGGAAGCTGTCGCTGACCTCCAGGGTGAAGTTCATCATCTTTAATCCATCCTTTGTGTATATGGACCGATATGCTTCATCTGTTGGAGCACCGCTGAAGAACTCTTGCATCGCTGCTCTCTTTCTGCTCTTCTTTTCCACCTTCTTGGCAGCTGACCCACTGGTGAATGCCTGGTTAACTGTGACAGTAGCCTCTGTTGAGTTTGGGCTGGTGGGTTTCATGACCCTGTGGCGGGTCGAGTTGGACTGCGTCTCCGTGCTGTGCCTGATCTACGGCGTGAACTATGCTGTAGACTCCAGTGCCCCGCTGGTGTCTGCATTTGCCCTAGGTCGGGAATCCACTCGTACGCGCTGGGTGAAACTAGCTCTGGAGCGTCACGGAGTTCCTGCCCTTCAGAGCTACTTGTGTTATGGGGCTGCTCTGCTCCCTCTTGCGGCCGTGCCCTCGAACCTCACCCGTACGCTCTTCAGGTGCCTCTTTCTCACCGCCATCATTACCGCCTTCCACTGTTTGGCCATTCTACCAGTCCTGCTCACCTTCTTACCTCCCTCCAAGAAAAAACGGCGGGAGAGAAAGAATGCGGCGGAAAACCGGGAAGAAATTGAGTGTGTGGAGATAGTGGACAGCACACGTGTGGTTGATCAGATTACCACTGTCTGACCACATGCCCAAAAGAAAGGTAGACTGGAGGATGTACAAGAAAGAAACAACAAAACACCCACAAGGGGTGGCAGAAGGAGACCTGACATACGAGCGTTAGCCTTTGTGCCGCTGGGCTTCCAGTTCCCATACTTAAAAGCCTCTAGATGGTTTTTAACCACTTTATGGGTGTTCTTCAGCATGAGCCACAGTTTAAACAAGGCTTTTGTTTGATGGTGAAAAAAGTGGATGAGTTTGAGGTTGAGCCATTAACAATGGGTGTATCGTTGTCATGGTAAGCCCTATACAGGTTTTGCTGCAGAGCAAGAAGGCCAGATGAACCACACTGCTGCACAGTTGCAGATAATCACAGAGGGGGACTCCTCTAGTCTGCAGTATTACAGCAGCAGTAGAGTGGAGACAGTAACAAGCTATTGCTTTGACAAGGCGTAGATAGAGACTTACAATGTTTCTGATGCCCCAAGACTTTCATGGGGCACTAAGCTAAAGACCAAGCAGCCATACTCATATCTGCTGATAGCCATGACTTTAATGTGCCCAATGTCATTTCTTCTCAGAGGTTAGATGTTTTGGTCAGGACCATATATTTGTCTTTTGGTATATGGTGGTACTAAATAGTGTTTGAAAAGATGTATATTTTCAATGACCATGGTAAGAGTCACCTCCCCCACCATGACCAATGTCTCAGAGGCATTTAAGGCTCATCTTCCATAAAGGAATGTTTAAGAGAGAGAGAGAGAGAGAGAGAAAAAAAATGGGCGGGTGAAAGAAAAGGACAGAAGGGGGTGGGGATGTGTCTCAGAGATACACAGAAGCAAGACTGTGCTGACAGGTTGGTATGCTGTGCAATGCTTCCATGGTAACTCCGGTCGCAGTTTAGTTGCATAGTGTATGTATAATTTCCTAACCTCTAAGTTCAATAAGGGCATCGGTTACCAATTAAGTCGCACTGCGGTGGGGAGTACAATCTATGGAGGATTTATCCCTGCTGCTTTTTGCTTATTTTGTTTGCCTCTAAAAATGCTGAAAATCACCTTGTCACAGACAATGCTCTTCATCAATATGCATGAGCCAGAGTCCCTTCGTTTTCACCCTTCTTTGCCCTCAGTGTATGAGAGGCTTGAAAAAATAGGTGTAGGGAGACCTGGAGCAGAAAGGAAAGGAGCATCTGGCCAATCAAATCCACTTATCTTTCAGTCCCAAAAGCAACTGATATCAAATCAATCATGAGGTAAAATAGCATCCCCTTCAGCTTCAGACTCTTACTGTATTTGTGCAGGGATTAGTGCTTTAAGGCAGCTGGGGCGGGGGTTGGCGGCATAGCCTCCTTTTCTCAAGCACACATGTGGACTGTGACATTGACATTTATGATGACTGTGGCATAATAGAAAGGTTATATTGCAGCTTGTGAAATATTGCTGAATGCATAGGTCCAGATAATCATATAAAGGTCAAGAAAGGGAAAAAGACGTGCACAAGACTGGACATTTTTGCACAGACATTTAATGTGGCAGCTGTAAAATAGGCTTTTTTATTTTTTGGACCATTCCCCACCTACTTGGTCCTCACCTACTTCAATCTCCTTCTAAGTAGCACTTCTGAATCACTGCACAGATAGGGATGAGATATACACATCCAGATATACACACCTACCTATAAGACTAATTAAATCAGCCCACATATATTTACAGTTCTAGAGTCTCTCACAGCTGATCTTACTCATCTCAATGAAGTAGCCAGTACTCAATACTCTTTCTGAGTAATCTGAGGATAGTGCTCTGAAAGATTCAACAATTTAATTAAAGCGTTCTACCATCTCTGAGTGATCTCAGACCAGCAACCCAAACTGCTGCTTTTACTGATCTAAGCTGTTGCTGATCTCAGTGAAGCACTCAGACAGTTCTGTCTGATCTCAGAACAGTGCTGTAAATAGAGCTGTCACTGATCTCTGAATAGCACTGAAATACTTCAGAAACATTCTTTGTGTCTTTTGTTTTTTTTTGACAATCGGTACTTTTGTTTATCCAAACATCTCAAACTCCATGATATGTTAATCCGCTTAAGGTATTACAAAGGGATAGTTCACTCAAAAATTAAAATTCTGTCAGTATTTAATCACCCTTATGTCGTTCCAAACCTGTAAGAGCTTTGTTCATCTTTGGAACACAAACAAAGATATTTTTGATAAAATCCGAGGGCTTTCCGACCCTGCAACGCAGCTACCACGTTCAAGGCCCAGAAAGGTAGCAAGGACATTGACAAAATAGTCCATTGTGACTAGGGTTGGGTATCATTAGAATTTATCGATTTCGATTCCGGTTCCAGTTCCGATTCTGCTTGTCGATTCTGCTTCTTATCGATTCCTAATTCCGATTCCAATAAGATAAAAAAAAAATAGATTAAAAAGGTTTAAGTCAAACATTTAGGTGTCAAACTTATTATTCTGTCTTTTGCCTATGGTTTTACCAAAAAATACCACAGAAAAAACAAATAGACTAATATAAATTTCAAATTAAATTGTTAAAGACAAGTAATAAAATAGGAACAAACAATTAGTGAAAGCAGAAATAAATAAAACTGAACAAATGTCAGTGCACAAGTTCTTTTTCTTCCTGAACTTAAATAGTTTAAAAATCACATTAAAATGTGAACACAGGAACCATTAAGCGGAATCTAAATGCATTATCAAATATTATTCTTATTATTATAAAATGGAACCGGTTCTCGATACCCAACCCTAATTGTGACATCAGTGGTTCAACCGTAATTTTATAAAGCTACAAGAACACATTTTGTTAGCAAAAAAAAAAACTAACTTTATTTAACAATTTCTTCTCTTGCATGTAAGCAGCAGATTTCATCAAAAATGTTTTAATTTGTGTTGCGTAGATGAACAAAGGCCTAATGGGTTTAAAACTACATGAGGGTGAGTAATTAATGACAGAATTTTCATTTTGGGTGACTATCCCTTTAAGGCCTTTTTCAGAGGACAAATCATGCAGTTCATTTATATTACCCCTTTGAGAAATAGTAGTTTTCTTGTTTTAAGCATAAATGAACAAAATTTTGTTATGTTTGCCAATAGAGTAAGAACAATGATCTTGTTTTGAGAGAACATTTCTTAAATATGCCTTAATAGTTAATGCAATTTTGGTAAATTTATCTTGTTTGGATATGGAGACAAGACCAAGAAAAAGACAAAAAAACTATCAATCGTTTCTAATCCATTTTCTTTACTTCTATCTGTCTATCTATCTATCTATCTATCTAGTTGGAAAGCCTTCATTTTGTAGGAATCAGTGTGGTTTTATGTGGGTAAAATAATCCAGTTATGTCTCTGTACTTGACTGTACTTAAAAGCGTGTACCCTTTAAGCAAAATACCATGGACCTAGAACGATCTTCATTTTATAAATGAAGTTTAAAAGTTCATGTTCATCATTACAATCTCTTATTTGTCCTTCCTGTTTGTCAAAACGGCTGGATTTGAACATTCAATGCAAGCCCTTCACATACCTCTGCTTTCACACAGATTCACTCAGGCTGACATCCTTTCATTTCGTTTGTATAACACCTCCACTATTTTATTCAGTCCAAATATGATTGCTGTGAAGCAGTATTGGCACAAGGCCCTTTGAAGATGTCAAAGCCAGTGGGAAGAATGAGGGGGAAAAGTATGTACTATACACCCACACTGGCTCACACACACACACACACACACACACACACAAATTTAGCCTAGAGTTCATGCATTTTACCTGACTGAAATGCCTCTGGAGATGATTGCTGTTTTTTATCTGTTTCTATGAATTTCAGAAGAATGAAAAATAAAAGAGGGTAAAACGAAATGAGAAAAGTGTTGCATCATTTGTTTGTGTTATTATCATTCTTTACTGTTTTAAGCATTAACAGCAAATGGGATAAATTGTTCCGCTCTATTTTCAGTTTTGCAGCATGCTGCCATCTAGTGGTCATGTTGTAGACGTTGTAGAAAAAAGTGCATGAAATTAAGCATGAAATACAACGCCATGTGAAACTTTTATATGAGGGTTAATGGTGTTACACTATAACCAGAGGAACCAACACAAAGAAGAGTGAGTATGGAGACATAATTGGGAACGACTCCCACTGTGTGACATTACCAACAGCCTCTACACATTGAGAGCGCTCAGATTCTCAGAGGACTTCTTTAGCGTAGAGAGCTGTGAAAATTGCGAGGCTGTCATTACCATTAGCAAAGGGTTCATTACTACCGCAACAAGAGCCATACGAGCAGCGCTATGACTGCAAGTGTGTGCGCAAAAAGGCACAAGGATAGGGGAGTTTTCCCTTCTTTGACTCAGACATTACACAAAGAGTACTGCATATCACATGACATATGTCCTCCTGTCTCACACCACTGGCAGTCACGCAGATGCTGTGGCATACCCAAACTCAGTGCTGTTCGGCTGTGGGTGGGATCTAATCAGTACCACTGAGGCTGATCATGAGCAGAGATTACAGAAGAGGACACTGTTCTAAATGGGTGTGCCTTCTCACTAAAGTAACCTAATACTGTTTTTGTCTAGGTCAGTTTTTCTCTGTCAGTTCGGATGAATTGCAACCACAGCTTACACAATTCATCAGATAAGAGAAAAAAACACCATATATGTTAATATGCTGGTTATATGAGAATAAATGGTTATATGCAAATAAGCCAAAGTAACCGCTGCTATTTCAAAAGACAGAGAGAGGTGTCAGAAAAAGTGCATCAGTACTCTTTTTGATTCAGCATTTTTTCAGGTGTGATTCGTAACCATAGAAACTCAGTCTGCTGAAAAGCTCATCTCTTTTTTATAAAAGAGAAGTTATAAAAGAAGAGGACATTATTCAATACTTACACTTTGGCTGATGATACATCACACTTCCTACGTACAGTGGGGTCCAAATTTATACTTGGGAAGAAAACAATATATATAATATATATATATAGAATATATTTTAAAATGTAATTTATTCCTGTGATTTCGAAGCTGAATTCTAAGCATCATTATCCCAGTCACATGATCCTTCAGAAATTATTTTAATATTCTGATTTGCTGCTCAAAAAACATTTATTATTATGTTGGAAACAGCTGAGTATAATTTTTTCAGGTTTCTTTGATGAATAGAACATTCAGAAGAACAGCATTTATCTGAAATAGAAATCTTTTGTAACATTATAAACGTCTTTATAATCACTTTTGATCAATTAAAAACATCCTTGCTAGACAAAAGTATTATTTCTAGAATTAAATGTAATATAATGTAAATGTAAAATATTATTATTATATATAATAATAATAATAATAAATGTTTCTTAAACAGCAAATCAGCATATTAGAATGATTTCTGAAGGATCATGTGACACTGAAGGTTATAGCAATGATGGTGAATTGGTGATAATGTAGCTTTGATCACAGGAATAAATTACATTTTAACATTAAAATGGAAAGCTGTTATTTTAAAGAGTAAAAATATTTCACAATATTACTGCTTTTGCTGTATTTTGGTTTATATAAATGCAGGCTTGGTGAGCAGACATTAAAAACTATTAAAATTAGTTTTCAGTAATTTAATTGAAAGTAAAATAAATTGAAATAGGTTTACTAAAATTAGAACACACAAAATAAAAAAAAAACTTTCTTTGGAACATTCTCAAATAATCTCCAATCATTATACATAACTTAATAATCATGATAACATAATTTAAAGAAAATAACATACTATTAAAAACTAAATTAGATGCATTTTCACTGGTGGTCTTGGATGTCTGATATTTACAATACTAGTCAGTCTTATTATAGTGATTAAAAGATTTGGTCTTAATCAACATAATCGTCCTGTAAAAAAAAAGACGACCAAAAAAAAAAAGAAATCATTAAAAAAACAACTTAACAGTTGAAACTTTTACACAACAAAATACTAAGCTTATTTCACAGCTTTGCAAAGAAAGAAGAAAAAGAGATAAGGGGGCCTTAGGGATCCACACCCTGTGTAATAGAAAAGGTGATCTGCTGTAAGTGTGAGAGGACCATTTTCACAGGTGTCTTTGTTTGTGTGTGTGTGTGTGTGTGTGTGTGAGAGAGAGAGAGAGTCACTACAGAGAGGCTAACAGGAGACAGGAGAGTTGAGGGGGGGAGAGAGATGTTAAACCGGTCTGTGCTCCTTCGTATATAATTTTTCACTGTCACTTTCACCCAGCAAGCCATAAACACCATTTCCTACATTTTCAAGTCCCCTTTTCCACTGACTCATATCACATCCTATTCACATATAAATATGTAATATTTAAAGGAATAGTGGTAGTTCATCAAAAATTTAAGCTATCGTAATTTATTCACCCTCACATTGTTGAAAAACAAAAACAATATGACTTGCTTCCATAGAATACAAAAATGCTGTTTATTGCCCTTTTCTATAAAATAAAAGTAAATGGTGACCAGCAGCTGTCAAGCTCCAAAAATGATCAAAAGCATTATAGAAGGCGACACAGCAATCGATCAAAAAATATCTTAATTTGTGTTCCAAAGACGAATAAATTCGTAAGGATTTGAAGCAACATGAAGGAGATAAATTAATGACAGAATTTTCATTTTGGGATTAACCTTTTACATGCCTATTGTGTCTCATAACTTAGTTTTATAACGACAAATTGTATTCATTTCTTCAAATAAAGCTGTCATAGGCTTCAGAAGACTAATGTAGATATAAAGAGCAGTGGGGGCATTTTGCATAACATCTCCTTTCGTTTTTTGAAGAAAGAAGTTGAGAAAACAATGACAGAAATTCTATTTTTGGATGAACTATCAGATCAATGTTAACTTTCTCCTGCTTGAAAAAAAAAATACCTGTCTGCCTTTACATCTGATGCATTTCACATATTTAGTTGAAAGGCATGCTATGCAAAGGCACCTGCTAAGTCATGGAATATTTGAGCTGTCTGTGTGACGTTAACACCGCTCTCAACAAGCAATCTTGAAAACAGCCAGGGTGTCTGACCCCTGAGAAAGAGCAAGAAGAACCCTGAAGGGCTGACACAAGGCATGCACAGATGGGCATGCTTTACCTCCACTGACAGGCTGCCGAGGGTCCAGGAAATGTCTAAGTCCACATCCTGGTCCCCGCTGGGCCTAAAAAAAAAAAACAGTTGCCACCAGATCACTTTTTTTATTAAGTAACCATAGTAAAAGAAGACAGTGTGCGTTTTTAAAACGTCTTTATCTTGGCATGTCATTCACAGCCTATAAATAATAGCATTATATAATAGCATTACTAGCGTCAGGAAATGTAACAATCTTTTAAGATAATCTTTTAAGAATTAAAAATAGAAAAGTTGAAACACTTTAGCAACAATATCAGTCATCAGGCTATAGAAGAGATCGATATTATCACAACTACACAGACTATGACAAAGAAAAACGTCGGCACTGCTTAATGAAAAGTCACCAAGTGTAGAATTGAGGAAGGCGTGTCGTCCTCTTATTGGAAACACAAAGCTCTCACAATAATGGGAGTGTCACCACATTTTTTCAACCTCAAGAGCTGTCTTTTAAACTTTATCTTGTTTTCAAACTGCGTTGCCGTCTTATTTTTCGGTACCTGTTAATTCGTGACCGTTGAAAACGCGAACACACATCGACAAGCACTGGGATTCATTTCACGTGGAGCCCTTTGGATGGAGTTAAGAGCGGTGAAAAAGCCGCGAATTTAGGATGTCTTCAGGCGCATCACAAGCGACGACACCAGGTGAGGGCGAGACTTCGTGAACACATTCAGACAGATGTCTTACACAAGCCTGACAAGACAAATGAGTGTACTTGTAGATATTTTACAACATAGAAGTGCTACTTAAAAAGTTTAGGTACAAAAATAAAAGTCAGAACGAAAGTGGAAATCAGAAATCTGCGTTGTGATAGATTGATTGACAGGTTGACAACAATATATACATTTTATATATGTATGTATATAGGCTATATATGAAGAGTTAAGATGCAAAAGCCTCTAAGTCCATCTGACATCTTTCTTTAAAAAATGCATTTTTATCAGGCTCTGATGTATAGGTTTCTATGTAAGTACCGGTAGCTACTTCTGGTATTTAATGGATGTATAATAGCCTATGTGTCGAGAGCATTCACTCAGTATCATTATCTCATGTTTGACCGAGATGGCTTTTAGCTGGTTTTGCGTCTGAACTCTTCACACACACACACACACACACACACATATATATATATATATATATATATATATATATATATATATATATATATATATATATATATATATATATTATGTTCCTTGCAGTCTCTATAAGCTTGTATGTATTGAGACTACAGAAATATACGTTTTAAAAAAGTAATATGACCATTGGAAATGGTGACAAAAGCTGCATGACCTATCATACAGTTTCCCTCATACATACTTATTTTTTTATTTTTTGGTGGGTCACTTTGGGTCAGGTGATGATATTTTGTACACTTTTTAAGTTATTCACATTTCTTATTCATATTTCTTAATGTACACTTTCAAGCACAGTGTGTGCTGACATTACTGACTTATCTACAGTGAAACAGCACTGCTGTTTTTATGTTTTTGTCTTTGTTTTTTGCACAGACTGAACAAATAGCTTTTTGGAAAGGCAGACAGATAAATTGATGTATGGGGTCTCTTGAGGTATGAGACAGGTCAGGTGTGCCGGCAATCCAGACTATTCTTTTAGCTATGAATGGAATTTGATGTTGTTGTATTGATCTTGGCTCTCGGTACCCCCTGAGAATGACGGGAAATTAAAAAAAAAAAAAAACTATATATTTTTAGTTATTTTATCAACTGCTTTTAAAGAGAGAAATAGATGGCTGAAGATTATCAGCACATTTAAATGTTGTCCAACCTGCTTGCATTCCAGAAACGACAATAACACATTCTATTAATTTGACTTCTTTGGCCAACAGGATTCCCAATCTGATTTCAAAAGATATAATCCTGTAGGATAATTTTTTTTTTTTTTTGAAATATCACGATTCACGGTTTTATCACGATTCTTTGGCATGCTGGTTTTACCATTTTTCAAGTTGTCTGAGCTACAGCCAAACTAATATACTTTTTTAAAAAACAAAGCCTTTCAAGGTAACAAACAGTGCATTATATTTCAGGTACAGTAGGTGTAGGAAATGAAAGGACGTGACGTGTGGCCAAGTATGGTGCACGCAAAGTAGTGAACACACAAACTGTGAACACACACCAAAAGACCACAAAATCAAAAGGAGTGATTTTTCTCTTTGTGGTTTGCCCAAAAATAAAAAATTCTGTTATCTATCTGTCAATTCTGTGTGAGTAAATAATGACAGAATTATAATTTTGAGTGAACTATTCCTTTAATGAAAAGCGGCAGCATGTTTCCCTGCAAACAAGCCTGCACTGGTACTTTACGGGCCCCCAGCGGGCTGCCAGCGTAGGGCCTTTGAATCTTTGCTCATTGGCAAAACGCTGGTCCCTTAGTGCTGGCCCTGTATGGGCAGCCCTCACTTAGCCCCCCAGAAAGCCCTCACTAGGCCCACATAGGGCCAGTGCTGTTAATTTACAACAATACATCTTTTACTTCAAATACTCTTTAGCTACCATGACTTAAGTCTTTGGGAAAACAAAAGAAAGCATACAAAGTAATGTAAGATTGTAGGATTTTTATCATGTGAAAGTTGATGTGTGCAAAAGTCTTTTCTGTAGTGCAATGTCCAAGTGTCCACAGCTGAAGTTGGCTGATAGCAAATTAATAATCCAACCTCTTGTAATGAAAACATGCAACAGGTCTCAAACACCAGACTCTTCCTAACCTGGAACAGTCAAAAAAAAAAAAAAATCCAGACTATGGTCCCACTCTGAATCCATATTCAAACTGGACAATGATGTGGTGACCTCACCTATAAGATTCCTTCCAAAATGCATACAAATACACTGCCTTAAACTCTTACTTTCTATAAAAAAAATTCTATAAGCCCAGAGTTTCCGAGTTGGTGTGTGTCAGTGAAAAAATGTTCCAGATGCAATGGTCGCAGCAAAAAAACAATAGATATGCAGCCTCTGTATTGACAGTACATTTGTTGAAATTAATAAAATGATTATTTTTTGTAATAAAACTGTATAAGTTACACAAACAAAATATTATATTATTGTATAATTACCATAGAATATATAACGATGCAGTTCACATCACCTTCATAAACTAATTAAAAACAGAAAAATGCAAAAGCACAATGATGCACATTCTTTATTCGTCATTTTGTAAATGCAGAGTTTAAAAAATCATTCAATTTTATGTAGAAAAGATAAATCGGCATCTTGTTCCAACCAAAGTGACTTGAATGCACCCGACATCGTAATGGCGACTTGTCAACTCATGAATGTCCTAGGAGGACTTGAACGCAGCATTAGCAACAATACATAACAATACAAAACATAGGCCATACATACATGGAACATCTCTGCAAAAAAAACATCAGTAATGTACTCTTTTAAATCGGAAAAAAAAAAAAACTTCTTACTTTTTTAACTGGGCTTGAATTTTTTTTACAAATATTTTTTTTTACATATTTCCCAACCAGGACACATCTGCTTGTTATAGTTAACTCCCTCTGCCCACATGGCTTTAATTAAGGAAAACACAAAACACCTTAGCACCCCTAGTGATACAGAAGAAAACCGCCCATAAAATTTGTATTAACAGACTCATTTTACACCTCAAATATGGCTCGTGAGATCCACTTTCCTGCAGAGTTTAACTCCAACTTTGATAAAACTCACCCACCTGTGATTTTCTAATGATCCTGAAGACATTGATTAGCATGCTCAGGTGTGTTTGATTAAGGTCAGAATTAAACTCTGTGGGAAAGTGGATCTTGTGAGCCAGATTTGTGGATCCCTGGCCTATATTAAACAACAGCTTCTGAAAACGTCTGTTTTGGTTTAAGCCATTCCAGTTCAATTGAGTGGCTAAAGAATAGCCAGTCACAAAACCTGCATGGGTCCAGAAGATACAAAAGTTGCCCTGGGCCCACACTGGGCCATCATGGGATTAATGTGGACAGTCCGGTAGGGCTGCTCACAGAGAGCCTACGGTGAGCCCAAAGCTGTGGGCCTCTCCTGGGCAAGCCCACACTGGGCCTGTTTAGGTTTGGTGTGGGCTGGCCCTAGCTTACTGTGTCCGCAAAAAGCCAGGATGAGCCCAGCAAGGACATGTTTGCAGGCTTAGTACTGTCGCTTTAAGAGCTGCATGCATCTAATATACAGGCTTTTGAGTGTAACTCTACCGAGTTAACTCTGTTGTGAAAGTAAATGTCGCGTTTTACAGCATATTGAGACGGAGGCGCCAAAACTGCAGCTGATAGAATAGTACGACACTATGATATTTCTCCAAAAGCAGATTGTGAAAACATTTTTATCGTCCACAATCAAAAATTGTCATGATGCACACCCGTACCAGCAGGTAACATCACTCTCTGGTTCAACATGTACATAACACATGATGAAGGAGGAAGTGTACAGCTACTGTATTTCAAAATACTTGTTTGCATTCCTTTTCCTAGAACTCTTGACAGTAACAACAAGTTACGGCATTATCCATTGATACTTTTAAATCTATAAGCCTTCCCTTTGTTTGTCTAAACAAAGTGATAGGAATATGCAAATAAAATACACAAAAATAGTATGAAGCATTGAATGACATTAAGGAATGTGAGTTCATAAGAAAGCATAACTAAACAAATTTAGAGATGAATATATTTAAAACAGAAACTTCCATGACTGCTCCAGGCTCGGAAATCGCTATTTTACAATAGCCTAATAGTTTCCAGATTTAAGAGTTTGCAAGCTAGTGTCTTTGTTCATCACAAATCAACAAAGATAATAATGCCCTTGAATTCTGATACTCGTGAACAGCAAAGAATAGAATAAAAGATACGTTATAAGATTCCCCGACACAAATTTGTGTAAAAAAAACAAAACCCAGAGGCAAAAACTGATAGACATTGAGTTTTCCCA
The DNA here is from genome assembly GCA_033026305.1 of Cirrhinus molitorella. Taxonomy (NCBI): domain Eukaryota; kingdom Metazoa; phylum Chordata; class Actinopteri; order Cypriniformes; family Cyprinidae; genus Cirrhinus; species Cirrhinus molitorella. The sequence continues at coordinate 21,252,900 of CM065140.1, read as the reverse complement.
ATAACCCCAATGGATAGATTTTGGCATAAATATCAACTCAGTTCTCAAACGCTTATTAACTTCACAGTATAAATAATCCAAAAGCAGAAGAATATAGATATACAACACACATAGATAAATATTTTTAAAATATTTGTTGTTCAGTCTCATTGTTCCAATGCAAATTACCTCACCTGCGGGCCTTTTATACATCCTGAGATTCTAATTGGAGTACAAACACTTGAGCTGATTGTTGTTTTCATGTTGAGAAATGCGTTTTAATTGAGCTCAGGTTGTGATGTTGTTATCACAATTACTGAATGCAAGCTTGCTAAATGAGCACATGGTACAACCTTTTAACTTCTGTTTTTTTTAGCTGGTTTCTGTATACAGTAGAATATAATCACAAATGTTCAACATATTCACAGTTTATGTCAAAACAGATTTATACAGTAGCTTAGTAAAATCAGAAAACAATCTGTTTGGATGGTATGTGCCATAACTGGGCAAAAAGGATGTTTCACCATTGGCGGCCACTCAAAATAGCCACATATTATGATTAAATGCATATTAATTCCATCGCTGTATATATGCGGCATCAGAAAAGCTGCATTAATCAGGAGTGCTAATGCATAATATCCAGGTATATTAGACCTTGTTGGAAATTAAGCCTATGATAGAAAGAGAAAGATAAAGGACGAGAGCAAGAGAGCTTGTGTGAGTGGCTGAATGAATAAACAGCCAGACAGATTTGATGAAACAGACTGCTGTAAGTTCACTGCCACTTTACATTAGGCGGAATTACTGCCTCTCGCACAGTTAGTAATGCCTGTCTGCTTTTGTCCAGACAGTAAACCAGGAGCATTTCATCAGAGTTTTATTCAAACATCCCCACACATCCATTCAATCACTTAGAGCACCAAAGCCACCTCAGTCTGTCTTATTACTGTAAACCAGCCGCAGACATTTAACATTTCCTGTCCTTTCCATCTTTAAATCAAGTTGGGCTTTCATCTCCTTTTATAGAAATCTGAGTCACCATGAACTTTTGCAACACAAAAGTCTAATAGACTATATTCTAAAAGACTCATAGACTAAGAGCACCATTTTAGATGCACATGAGTGCACCTCTAATGACCAGCATGAATATCTGCCTGCGGCTAACCTTTAAATATACACAATAAACAACTGTACACTTCCTGTTATATTTGTTTGTATAGTAGAAGTATAGTCAAATGATCAGATTAGTATTTGTTTGTCTGTTTTTTAAATGTACACAATGGCATTTAAAAAAAAAAAGAAAAAATACTGGTACTGGAAAGAAAGATGCTATGGAAATGAATAAAAATGACCTTTAAATTTAAGTCAAAGTAGTAAAAAATGCCCCTGCACAATATAATTAAAATTAAATGTGAAAATGAATGAAAAGTGTCAGTCCGTGGAAATTCACTCGCACTGCATTTGCATCAGATTCTACATGCTGTTTTGTGCAGCCTTACAACCAATCAAACACATTTCTGTTGAACTTAAGAATGCATTGGCCAATCAGAGGCTCTTAGATTAGTCAGCGCTGAAATAGAATTCCCTCACCATAAACAACACAGTGCAGATACGATGTAAATAAAAGATTAATTATATAAAGTACAATAATCTACAATAATGATTTTTGTCATAATATCACAGCCCTATGAGCTCCTGTTTTTTGCATGTATAATTTAGATACAATTTTAAACTGTCTATTGTTATTGACAACCGTTTAAAATATTCATGTAATTGGGGAAATTTAAGTATTGACATTAAAGACATTAAAAAATTTCATGTTTCCTGACAAACTGAAAGAGCTTTGTAGCGGTAATGACCTTCTCTCAGTTACACCCTGTTATTATGTTAGATGAAAACACTTTTTTGTTTTTTCTTTAAACAAAAGAATTGCTTTGTTTTGTCTTTGAAGGATGCTTTACAAGCACAGCAAGCACCTGAGTGGACGATACAAGAAGTCCGCACATCACTTTGTCTGGCTCTTCTGTCTTTGGGTTCACCTCCTGCCTCAAGGTTAGTACAGTATACTAGTATTTTACCCAACTTTATTTGTTAAAAAAAAAAAAAAAAAAAAAAAAAGGAAAAACAGGACTTGTCAGACTAAAGTCTAAACTTGTGCTATAAAGTCTGGCAGCAGAGTTTCACATGATATTTTGAAGTAAGCAAAACTGAAATAGATGATATGAAAATTACTATATATGTGTGTGCACTACTTCTCTTTCATTTTCTGTATGAGCATAGTAAAGAGGAAAAAGAGTCTGAAAATGAACAATAGTTTGGCTAAGAATCAAGCCCAGAAATCCTCCAAAGACAGCATTTGCTTAATTGCTTGCCAGGACTCCCGTACAAGTCTATAAAACTCCTTCAAGTAGTAAAGCGATTAATAAGAAAGGAAGGAGGCTGTAAATTGCAAACAGGAGGGACTGAGTCAGCTGTGCAGAAGACAAACTCACAACATTTTAAGGGAGCAGCGCTTGCTAATACCATTATGGAATCTCATCACGTTTTAGATTGAATTTAATAATAAATACTAGTAATACCAGGAGAATTCACACACCCAGAGGGCATCTATCTGAAAGAGAGCGAGAGACAGAGTGGACGGGATAATGTGGAGGAGTCCAGTGGCCCGCAGCGTGATTGTCCTAGCCATAATGAATTAATTAGTAATGATCACAGTGAAGATAAAGGGATTCAGAGCATTTCACTCCTCATTCCCCAAGAGAAACCACCAACACAACACTTACAGAGCAGAGGGGGGAAAAGTGGCTAATTGTGTTTCAAATTATGCATTATACACTATGTACCCTACCTTTGAAAGGCTTGGTGTCAGTAATATTTTTCTAATGAAATTATGACTTTTCTTCAGCAAGGACATTACATTTTTCAAAAGCAATAGTTAAGACACTTGTATGTAGAATTTGAAGATGTTAACTCGCAATTGTGAGATGTAAACACTGAAAATGTGAGTAAGAAGAAAACATAACAAATGTGAGATTAAAAAAATAGATAGAAACTAAATTGTGAGGTGGAAACTTAGAATTCAGACAAAAAAAAGTCACAATTGCAAGATACAAACTCACAATTGTGAGATGCAAACTTTGCAAAGTTGCCAAGCTTATTTCTTGCAATTCTAACGTTTTTCTAAAAATTGTTTATAGTAAGTTTATATTTTGCAATTCTGACTTGTGACAGTAAAAAGACAGAATTGTGACATATAAACTCAGAATAGTATGGAAACCTATTACTGCCACTGAATTAAAAAAAAAAAGGTAACTGTGACCTTTTATTTCACAATTCAGACTTTCTTTTTCTTGCAATGGCGAGTTTACATCGAATAAACAACCAGACAGATTTGATGAAACAGACTGCTGTAAGCTCACTGCCACTTTATATTAGACAGAATTACTGCCTCTCGCACAGTAAGTAATGCCTGTCTGCTTTTGTCCAGACAGTAAAACAGGACCATTTCAGAGTTGTATTCAAAAATCCCCACACATTTATTCAATCACTTGAATTACCAAAGCCACCTCAGTCAGTCTTATTATTCGGACTTTTTTCTCAGAATTGTGAAATATAAATGTGCAATTCTGAGAAATAAAGTAATTGTGTAAAATGAACTCACAATTATTATTATTTTTTTAAATTTCAAATGTATATAAATTAACTTGCAATTCTTAGAAATAAAGCTGCAGTTCTGAGAAATAAAGTCAGAACTGCAAGATTTAAATTCACAATTCTGACCTTTCTTAGAATTGCGAGATATAAACTCACAATTCTGACTTTTTTTATCTGAATTGCGAGATATAAACTCACAATTCTGACTTTTTTTTAAGTTTATATCTTGCAATTCTGACTTTATAACATGCGATTGCAAGTTAGTAAGTCAAAATTGTGAGATATAAACTCGCAATTCTAAAAACAGTCTTTTCCCCCCTCAAAATTAGACTTTTTAACTCGCAGTTGCAAGTTTATATCTCACAATTCAGAGAAAGAGAGTCAGAATTGCACGATATAAACCTATTTGCGAAAAAAAAGCTTTTTTTCTAGCTTTTATATCACAATTCTCAAAAATCTCAAAAAAAAAAAAGTCTGAAGACCGGAAATCATCTTCCGTTATTTTAAATTGTAATAATGTTTTTCAATATTCCTGTTTTTACTGTATTTTTGATTAAATATTGAAAAACAGAGACATTCAAAAACAAAAAACAAAATCTGACCAACCTCAGACTTTTGAAATGTTGTGTTCTGCAATCCAGTATTTTAATTTTAGAATGCTAATGTTCTTCATATACAGTGTTTAACAACTTTTTAATACACATTTGCTGTTTCCAGTTAAGTTTCCCCCCTTTCTTCCCCGTTCAACATTTCACACTTTGTTTTTCAGTTACTTATACTATAAAATGGAGTAGAACAGTAAAATGGGAAAAACCTCCACATTTACACTGGAAACCTTTGAGGATAAGCAGACATTTAAGAGAAAAGAGAGAATAAAAGAAAAAAAATGACTGAAAAACTAGACAGGTGTTAAATGTTTACGCAGCGGTGGATGACAGAGTGGGGAAGCAACTTTAAAACTAGATTGTCAAGCTATAAGCTTCTTGTTAAGCTAACCTTTTGAAGTTAAATACAATGAAGCTATTTATATCATTCACAATCATTCAGAGCCATATTTTTTTGACAGCAGTTTAATGAGAGTTAATTAGGGTGACAGCATCGAATCACGAATCCTTTATTGGATCACTTAAAAGAACTGAATAAATCAGTTTTGAATTAGTTTTTAACACTACATATGTTTGTCATATCATCTTTCTGTCAGGAAAAAGTTGGAAAAGCCATACCTGTATACTACTACTAGCCAATAAATACTATAAACAAATGTAGTTAGTAGCATTACTACTTTTTGCTAGCTATTACACTATTCAACCCAACACTAAATGCTAAAAGGTAAAACATTTTCAGCATAACAGAAGCTTATAGAATTAGTTTTTTAACAAGTGGACAGGGTAGACACCATATTTATTTTACACAAATGAAAACAAGGCTGTAAAGGACATGAATATAGAACAAAATGTACATCTGTCCATCATTACATATGGCATCTAGCCTGGCTAGAGTCGGGTAAATGCTGGTTCAGAATTAGCAGCTAGTCATGAGTTTTGTTTAGACTAAGTCAGGTGTACGTCACACCTTTAGAAGTATTCATGGTATGTTAGACTAGCACAAACACACAATATCAGTCAACATTTGGCTGCCGAGTTGTTTCTTTCAGGCCAAATCTGGGCCAGCCTGTTTTAGCTGGTTATGTGCTTGTCAAAGCATCAAACAGAAGCATTATGAAACTGACAGGCCTCATGGGGAAGTGGTAAACTGGACAGGTCAGAGGGGATTAGATTTAAAAGAAAATGTGAAGTTATGCAAGTTTTGTGAAAACTGAACAGAGCAGATCATTTTCAGTGTCTTGAAAAGACCAAAGGGTACACTGCCTTTACAAGTCAGAGTTGTTACTAGGTTATATCTAGTAAATGTCAGTGGCCATACAGACAATCATAGCCTTTGACAGGAGACATTCTTCAGGGTGATGTTAACCTTATTTTTACAAATAGCTAGGTTAAAGTCTACATGAGATCAAAATTTACCCCAAGTACTTTCTTAATACATGTTCCAGGTCTTATTGTGAATGAATTACATTGTATGTTCAGGTGTGGTGGCTAAATTCTGCAAAATTCTGTGGCAAAAAGGTCTCTGTTTCAATTTGTTAATAATGTAGCGATGTACTCCATGAAGTCCCTTTGTAATAGTAATTCGCTTTCCGTTGGTCAACAAGGCGAATCTACATGACCAACGTGAACTCTGAAATCTATGTGGCGAAATCATTCACCCTCAAGCTAAATTCCAGATCGCATGCTTTCCTTTTGAAATGACTGGACCTTTATTCCAAAGAAATCTTTGGAATCTTTAATCAAAAAATAAAACAGACATCCTATTTTTTTATCCCTTGCCCTGCATTTCAGTTAAATAAATTGAGTCGTGAATCCAAATGCTATTTTATGGACATTGTTATTTTTTGGGATATAATGAATATTTTGGACAACACAATAACCAAATAATATAACTTTTAAAAATATAAAAAGGCACAAAGTTTTAAAACTCTGTGAATAAAAAAAATCTCAGTAGCTCAGGAAATTTTTTTATTTATATTTAAAAATAAGAATGCTAGAAATAATAGAAATAATGTGAGGTTGTAAAGTAATTTTGCTATAGTATATTGTATTGTATATATCAGCCTTTTTACTTACTAGACTGATAATAATTCTTGATATAAATACAATAACTGAAATATTGATATATTGATATTATTCTATATTTTGCAAGTCTCTTATTTTATTGTTTTTAATTGTAATAAACAATCTTTCTTATCCCATAATGATTTAACAAATATACCCTAGTAAACAAAAAAAAACATATTTAATACTTTAAATCCATTAACAGATTTATTGACATATCACTTAAGACTTACTGATATAAAATACAAACAAAACTTTATTTGACTTTATTCATTTTTTATATTATGTCTAAAAGCTGTATTAATATCAGTGTTACTGAAGATTGTATGATCTGTGTATAATATCAGTCTTTAAATGCAAAACATTTAAAGTGTACCTGAAGTATACTTGCAATAGTTTCATTTTAACACAATCAGATATACTTATGTATATCTTTAAAGTGCATTAAGCGCAAAATTTGTTGTTTCAATTTAGCAGAATTAAGTACCAAAAGAACAATTGCAGGGTATTTTTATTAACCACATTAATATGTGAATGTTTTTGTAGTATACTTAGCAAAGTCATTTCAAATTTGTATTTCAAATATATTTTTGTATTTTTTTTTTTAACTGTTATAAATCATTGAAATAAAGAAATTATACATGCTTATAAAGTAAAAAAAAAATATATATATAACCTTCACAAATATAAAAAGGCATAAAAAATAGGAATGCTAGAAATACAAGAAATAATATGAGGATGCTGGGTCATTTTGCTGTAATATATTGAATCAAAGTCAAAAGTTTACATACACCTTGCAGAATCTGCAAAATGTTGATTATTTTACCAAAATAAGAGGGATCATACAAAATGCATGTTATTTTTTTATTAAGTACTGACCTGAATTAGATATTTCACCTAAAAGACATGTACATATAGTCCACAAGAGAAAATAATAGTTGAATTTATAAAAATTACCCTTTACAAAAGTTTACACTTGATTCTAAATACTGTGTTGTTTCCTGAATGATCCACAGAATTATTATTATTATTATTTTTTTTTTTAGTGCTGGTTTTGTTTATGAGTCCCTTGTTTGTCCTGCTATTCTTTAGAAAAATCCTTCAGCTCCCACAAATTCTTTGGTTTGTCAGCATTTTTGTGTATTTGAACCCCAACAATGACTATATGATTTTGAGACCCATCTTTTCACACTGAGGACAACTGAGGGACACATATGAAACTATTACAGAAGATTCATATGCTCACTGATGCTTTAGAAGGAAAAACAATGCATTTAGAGATGGTGGTCTTTAAAGATCTGGGTAAAAAATTTAACTTATTTTGTCTTCTGGGAAACATGTAAGTATCTTCTGTAGCTTCTAAAGGGCAGTACTAAAAGAAAAAAATATATATATTTATTTAAAATAAAAATAAAAAATGTACAAAAAGTTTATGTAAGTATATGTAAACTTTTGACTTTAACTGTATATATCAGCCTGTTTACTTACTGGACTGATACCAATACATTTAAAATTCCTCTCTCTCCCTAGTGGATGGCTTCTTTATGTCTGACGCTAAGGCTGTCCTGCAAGGGTGTGATGACCACTGGACTTTACAGGAAAAGGACCGTATGCCTGTGCTCTTTCAAACGACGGTATGTGTGGACATACAGGTCCTTTCCCCAGGCGAGTGGACAGCATTTAGCTACGTCTCGGCCCCTGCACCCCGCTATGAACTCGCCCTGCAGGGGGATGCAAACAACCTGTATGCCTGGCTCTTGGGTGTTCGCCACCAGTTCACTGTCCAGCTGACCACTCGTCGCTGGTACCACATATGTCTACGGTGGGACGCCCCTCACAAAAGCTTCAGCCTGACAATTGGTGGCAACTCTGAAGTATACCAGCGGACCGCCATTGCCCGAGCAATCCCGCCTTCAGGGCGCCTTCTGCTGGGATGCCAAGCAAACGAAGCCTCCCCTGGGGCGAAATTGGCCACCGTGGAGCTCTACCTGTTCCGCATATGGGACGATGTTGGAGAGCACAGGGCCTGCGAGGATGGGACGGTAATTGGCTGGGACTCACGACTTTGGGCCGTCACACGAGCCCAGGCTAGAGTCCAAGATTATATGTTGCAATGTGGTGAGTACAGATTTACAAAAGGGAAGCCTGTTTAACCGGTAGTTGATGAGAGAGGCGGGCTGAAAATAGCAATGATAATTTGACTAATGACTGTGTGTAAGCCAGCGTCAGATCAACTCAGCAAACCATAAACAGCCTGAAGCACTTTCTCTCTCTCTCTGAACTAAAAGTATGCACAGTACTTTTTTTGTAACATCTTTAAAGCTGTTTAAAGCTTTAATGTTGCTGACTGAACTATTCAAACAGACATCTTGCTTGTAAAGAACAGCATGTGGATTAATTGGGACATTTTGTTTGTAGTGTTTTCATATACATGCATAATGAAGATGATGCATGTTTTAATGTTGCATGAGTTCACTAATTTAACTTCTTAAGAAAACTCACTTTCATGCATGTATTATTTATAGATAAAATTATAATCCTGTTGGAAAATCCAGTTTTAGCTAGTAGCTGTATATTGGAACATGGTAGCTGGTTTCTAGCTTGTCAAAGGTGGTCATTAGCTTGTTGACTAGTCACCATGTTGCAAAAAAAACAGTTTGAAAGCCTCACTCCTGAATTAAAATTTCCTGATAATTTACTCACCCCCATGTCATCCAAGATGCTCATGTCTTTCATTCTTCAGTCAAAAACATTCCAAGATTTTTCTCCACATAGTGGACTTCAATGGGGATCAACGCGTTGAAGGTCTAAATTGCCGTTTCAGTGCAGCTTCAATGATCCCAGCCGAGAAATAGCAAACCAATTTAAAAAAAAAAATAAAAAATTTGCATCTACGACATCATGCATTACATAATCACTTTGGAAAGGTCACGCGTGGTTAGTTCTTCATCTGTGTATTCTGGTTAAAAAAGGTAGGGTAGGGCAAAATTATATATTTAAATATATTTATTAAATATATATTTAAATTTAAATATTTCTCCTCCAACTTCAAAATCATCCAACATCACTGTTTTACCTTTTTTAGTAAAGGGTATTTGACTTTCACCTACATCGTGTGTGACCTTTCCAACAACACAACGTAATATGTGAAGTGAGCTAGTGGAAGATGAGCATTTATAGTTAAAAAGTATATAATTTGTTTTGTTTTTTTTAGAAAATGACCAATGGTTTCACTAGATAAGACTCCTATTCCTCTATTCCTCACCTGGGATAATTTTCAATTCCCTTTAAAGAGCATTGAAATTAAAAATGGCAATTTTGACATTTAATCCATTGATCTCCATTGAAGTCAAATATATCTCCTGGATTGTTTTCCTTAAAAACCTTAATTTCTTCTCAACTGAAGGAAGAAAGAAAGACATGAACATCTTGGATGACATGGGCTGAGTAAATTAACCAGTTTGTTGCTGGTCAATGTGTAGCTAATGACCAGTTCAAATAATTTAACTAGAATCAGCTGAACAAGTTGGACTACCTAATTACCAGCTTGGATCACTTGAAGATTAGCTAGGATCAGCTAAAGACTAGGTAGAACTAGCTAATGAAAAACAAGCACCAGCTTGAACCAGTTAACGACCGATTTAGACCACCAAAGGACTAACTAGGACAGGCTAATGACCATTTTGAACTAGCTAGACGCCAGTTATCATGTTCCAGCACACAGTTACTGGCTTAATATGGATTTTCCAACAGCCTTGCCTGTTCCCTGCATCAGAAGGTATCTGTCATCTGATCGTCATTTGTGAAAAATCGCTCACACACAAGTGAATTTCTAGATTTTGTGGATCCCTTTTTAAATGACTGAATTTTGCCTGCGAAAATTGGATTAAAAACAGTAAAGAAGTCTTTGTAATGTTTAATCTAAATATAATAAATAACTTCAAGTTTTACCATCAAGAACTCTTATTTGTAGACCTTCCCCTTAGCAGCATTTGTTGAAAATCAAAATTGTATCTTATTGACACTGTTTTCTTTATCGACCCATAATGATGTAACGATGATGCTTTACAATAAGGTGTCATTTGTTAACATTAGTTAATGTATTAACTAACATGAACGAATAATTTTTTAGTTTTTTCATCTTTGTTAATGCTTATTCAAAAATAAATATACTTGTTAGTTTACACTGCATTAACTAATGTTAACAAACACAACTTGTGATTTTAATAATGCATTAGTAAATGCTGAAATTAACATTAACTAAGATTAATAAATGCTTGTCTTGGTTCATGTTATCTAATGAACCTTATTGTAAAGTGTTAACGATGTAACAAATATAGGCCTGCTAAATCATCGGAATAAAAAAATTATACATTTAGATTTTAACATACTACAGTTAAAAAATAAAAAAAAAATCAGTGAAAAGACACATCCAGTATACATCAGATCAAATCTGCCCTCTCGTTTCTAGACCTGAATCAGTTCACTATATAAGGCATGCTTTTTCTCCTGCACAGGAAATTAGGAAGTCAAAATATCCTACAGGATATTTGAAACATTTTTTAAAACACATCCAGACGCCGAGGCTGGATTGAAAGCCTGATTGAAATGATCAGATCAGATGTTGATGCAGGGTACAAGAAGGGCAGTAGTAACAACACTTGCTTGTTCTTGTCTTTCTATCATTTGTGCATGCCAATTCTATTTCTATATTTCATCTTTTAGGCCTAGGGCATCTGCGTAAGAAACGCAGTGTAAACCAAACTACAGCCCCAAAAAGTAAGTGCAATGCAGTGTGAATCCACTTCACTGAGTACTATTATAGTGTGGTGGTGGGTCATTGTCCTAGGGAAGTTATTTCCCAAACTATAAGCTACTCAGAATTTAAAGTTGCCTCAATGAGTGTCAGCATTAAAATTAAGCAGATATACAGTCCAATATGTAATAATGCAGTTAAATAAATATTTCCTATAGAATGGAATCAGTGAGTCATTACATTTGGGATTTTCAAACAGTTCCTGGGGCTTCCCAGCAAGACACATTTTGGAAGCTTCCTGGTCATCTGAGAAATCTTTTAGATAAAGGATTTATCTAAAATGTGCAGGTGGGAAGGCTCCAGGGTCAGCAATGTTTTGAAAACCTTTGATTTGCATAAGTAAACAAACCAATTAACTATAAACAAGAATATGCTAAAGCCTACGTTTGAAGAGGACAGTTTTTTATTTACATTTATAGTAACCCAGGAATTAATACTTCTGAAGGTATGACAGTGCGTCATTTCCACTCTTCTGAAAATGTAGCTCTTCCTATTGTCTTCGATCTCATGGCATTCTGCACAAAAAAGGAATGCCTGTTTCAGGCACGGTGCATGACGCAAACATGTTTTGAATAGCGGAAGGGTTAGGTAATCTTGTGCTCAGTTGTTGTCTAAAGTTAAATTACACAGAGTTGCTGGAAAAATCTATGTAGTTGAGTAAAAGTTGGCTGTAAATCAAGAAAGCTTGTAGTTCTGCAAATTGAAATGTGTCACATGTGTAAAAAGTGTTCTGTTCTGTCATTGCAATTAACTGCATATATGTTTGTCATAACCCTGAGCTATTTTTGATTGTTTTATTTAAAGTATCTTTTTTAACCACTTACAGCAACGCAAGGTTTAGCCAGCACCCGAGAGTTTGTCTCAACATCTAGTAAGTGTTCCATCTCTACTTCATCAAAACAGCATATAGATATAGATATAGATGTCTGCGCCAATAGCCTTGTGGGCAGCACTTCGGATGTCCTGAGTTTGAATCCTGTCTTGTGGACCTTTCCGATCCCGTCCCCCTCTTTCTCCAACTTACTTCCTATAACATCTCCACTGTCCTCTCAAGAAAAATTCCAAAGCACACACAAAAACATATACATATATACATATATAAATACAGATATAAAATACAAAGCGTTGTACTGTGTGTATATTTGCATTTTAAATTTCTACATGGAATTTGTTTGGTGCTGTGTTGAATGACTTTTTCTCTTCCTCGTTTGCTGCCTTTCTAAGGTCCACTCTACTCGCTGTTGACTTCAATAATTAGCAGTACACAGAAAACCACCACACAAGGTCAGTAAACACATGTAAGATGCATGGAATGTACTGTAAAAAGTTGGAGTAGAAAATTCCTAATCACTTTCAGTCAGTTAGCTGTTTACTTTGGGTCAGAATTTTTTTTAAATTTCAGAACACCACCGCACACCACTGTTGTTGACTTTTAGCAGTGTTTTAAAGGAGACAAATCTAGAAATAAAATTTCTTTGAGAAGGTTTTAGCATGTTTTTATAAACTGGAGAAATATGCATTTCTTTTAAAGCACGACTGCTACAATCATCAAAATTCAGTGGTGCACTGATCAAAACTAATTAATTCTTCATTTCTTTTCATTTCTCTCACACAGCAGAGAACTTTCAGTCATCAAGTCCAGTTGTAAGCACACCCTCTGCTTCAACCTCACAAGCCACAACCACATCAAATACTGCAGGACTCGCTACAACAACTTCAACATCTTCAGTGACTCCCAGTGTATCAACACAAATTCCCCTCACACCAACTACCACATCAAGCACCATTACACCAGCTCTGACAGGTTCAGCTGTTTATAACACAAATACTTGCATTTTAAATTTGTTTGGTGCTGTGTTGAATGACACTTTTTCTCTTCCTTGTTCGCTGCCTTTCTAAGGTCCACTCTACTCGCTGTTGACTTCAACAATTAGCAGTACACAGAAAACCACCACACAAGGTCAGTAAACACATGTAAGATACGTGGAATGTACTGTAAAAAGCTGGAGTAGAAAATTCCTAATCACTTTCAGTCAGTTAGCTGTTTACTTTGGGTCAGAATAATTGACAGGGGCATTTCTTCCTCAAAATATTTGATGAGAATTTTTTTTTTTTTACAAAAATAAATCAACACCAGTATTACACAATAATAATAATAATTAATGGCATTAATAAGAAGACCTATTTTAATAAGTAGGTAAACAACTCACACACTTAAAAAAACACTTTGTTACATCAAAATAAAACTTAAAAAGTCATAAAAACATAATCTGTGTGAGTTTTTAGTGAGTAATCAGCTTGGTGAAATTTAAAGTAAATCTCTGTGTCTGTGAGCAATATTTACTTTGATGACTGATGGTCTGAAAAATTTTAAATGAAATTTTTTTAAAATTTCAGAACACCACCGCACACCACTGTTATTGACTTTTAGCAGTGTTTTAAAGGAGACAAATCTAGAAATAAAACTTCTCTGAGAAGGTTTTAGCATGTTTTTATAAACTGGAGAAATATGCATTTCTTTTAAAGCGTGACTGCTACAATCATCAAAATTCAGTGGTGCAGTGATCAAAACTAATTCATTTTTCATTTCTTTTCATTTCTCTCACACAGCAGAGAACTTTCAGTCGTCAAGTCCGGTTTTAAGCACACCCTCTGCTTCAACCTCACAAGCCACAACCACATCAAATACTGCAGGACTTGCTACAACAACTTCTACATCTTCAGTGACTCCCAGTGTAACAACACAAATTCCCCTCACATCAACTACCACATCAAGCACCATTACACCAGCTCTGACAGGTTCAGCTGTTTATAACACAAATACTTGCATTTTAAATTTGTTTGGTGCTGTGTTGAATGACACTTTTTCTCTTCCTTGTTCGCTGCCTTTCTAAGGTCCACTCTACTCGCTGTTGACTTCAACAATTAGCAGTACACAGAAAACCACCACACAAGGTCAGTAAACACATGTAAGATGCATGGAATATACTATAAAAAGTTGGAGTAGAAAATTCCTAATTACTTTCAGTCAGTTAGCTGTTTACTTTGGGTCAGAATAATTGACAGGGGCATTTCTTCCTCAAAATATTTGATGAGAAAAAAATACATAGTACAAAAATAAATCAACATCAGTATTACACAATAATAATAATAATAATAATAATAGTTAATGGCGTTAATAAGAAGTCCTATTTTAGTAAGTAGGTAAACAACTCACACACTTTAAAAAAAACACTTTGTTACATCAAAATAAAACTTAAAAAGTCATGAAAACATAATCTGTGTGAGTTTTTAGTGAGTAATCAGCTTGGTGAAATTTAAAGTAAATCTCTGTGTCTGTGAGCAATATTTACTTTGATGACTGATGGTCTGAAAAATTTAAAATGGAATTTTTTAAAATTTCAGAACACCACCGCACACCACTGTTATTGACATTTAGCAGTGTTTTAAAGGAGACAAATCTAGAAATAAAATTTCTCTGAGAAGGTTTTAGCATGTTTTTATAAACTGGAGAAATATCCATTTCTTTTAAAGCGCCACTGCTACAGTCATCAAAATTCAGTGGTGCAGTGATCAAAACTAATTCATTTTTCATTTCTTTTCATTTCTCTCACACAGCAGAGAACTTTCAGTCATCAAGTCCAGTTGTAAGCACACCCTCTGCTTCAACCTCACAAGCCACAACCACATCAAATAGTGCAGGAATCGCTACAACAACTTCTACATCTTCAGTGACTCCCAGTGTAACAACACAAATTCCCCTCACATCAACTACCACATCAAGCACCATTACACCAGCTCTGACAGGTTCAGCTGTTTATAACACAAATACTTGCATTTTAAATTTGTTTGGTGCTGTGTTGAATGACACTTTTTCTCTTCCTTGTTCGCTGCCTTTCTAAGGTCCACTCTACTCGCTGTTGACTTCAACAATTAGCAGTACACAGAAAACCACCACACAAGGTCAGTAAACACATGTAAGATGCATGGAATATACTATAAAAAGTTGGAGTAGAAAATTCCTAATTACTTTCAGTCAGTTAGCTGTTTACTTTGGGTCAGAATAATTGACAGGGGCATTTCTTCCTCAAAATATTTGATGAGAAAAAAATACATAGTACAAAAATAAATCAACATCAGTATTACACAATAATAATAATAATAATAATAATAGTTAATGGCGTTAATAAGAAGTCCTATTTTAGTAAGTAGGTAAACAACTCACACATTTAAAAAAAAACACTTTATTATATCAAAATAAAACTTAAAAAGTCATGAAAACATAATCTGTGTGAGTTTTTAGTGAGTAATCAGCTTGGTGAAATTTAAAGTAAATCTCTGTGTCTGTGAGCAATATTTACTTTGATGACTGATGATCTGAAAAATTTAAAATGGAATTTTTTTTAAATTTCAGAACACCACCGCACACCACTGTTGTTGACTTTTAGCAGTGTTTTAAAGGAGACAAATCTAGAAATAAAACTTCTCTGAGAAGGTTTTAGCATGTTTTTATAAACTGGAGAAATATGCATTTCTTTTAAAGCGTGACTGCTACAATCATCAAAATTCAGTGGTGCAGTGATCAAAACTAATTCATTTTTCATTTCTTTTCATTTCTCTCACACAGCAGAGAACGTTCAGTCGTTAAGTCCGGTTGTAAGCACATCCTCTGCTTCAACCTCACAAGCCACAACCACATCAAATACTGCAGGACTCGCTACAACAACTTCTACATCTTCAGTGACTCCCAGTGTAACAACACAAATTCCCCTCACATCAACTATCACATCAAGCACCATTACACCAGCTCTGACAAGTTCAGCTGTTTATAACACAAATACAGAGTCAAATGACAGTGAATTAAACACGTCATCTCCAACTCCACCTATGTCTTACATAACCACCCAAACTACCCAGAGCGAGTCAATATCTGCCCAGACACTTTCAAGCAATTATATTACTTTCGAAACAACAGTCAGTCATACGACAGCAAGCTCTTCCGCTGCACCAACTGTCATGACTCGAGTAACCAATCAGACAGCGGTTCTACGAACAACGAGGTCCAATGTATTATTCACAGGTACGGCTATTATCGCTATGTTCTGATCATGTCTTTTTTCTCCTTTTTAGAAAAAGACAGATGGCTTCTATTTCGGTGATAATTACAGGATATTAAATTAAATTCCTTACCTTCGTTCTCTCATTCTGCCACATATTACATAATTTATACATTATAAAATTAATCCTAATGGTTCAATGCTTTGATGTGTCTTTTCATTTGTTTCAGACCCATTCGTAGTACAGTGTAACTTTTCCCAGTACTGCGCTAATGAATGTAAGTAAGAAAACATTTTTAGACAAAGCCTATTTTATTCTCAGATGACATCATTTAGATTAAAAGCGGTGATTCCTGAGGGGGTGTAATAATATCTCTCTTCTTGCGTCACAGCATCGTACTACTGGATGCTCGTGGAGGTGAATGGCTCTAATATGACAGAGGAAGAGATTCAAATTTGGGTATGAGCACTTTTATTTTTTATTTAAAAAACAGCAGTTGCCCTAAAAATGCTACGACTACTGCTACTACTACTAATAATAATCAATAAACCCCCTCTATTATCAGTTTTCAGATCTTTTTAACAAAAGCACCTGCTCTGCTGGAGTTTCGACAACAGAAATCAATACTACATCATGCCAAACTGGCATAGTTTTTGTGGTAGGTATCATTTTCAAAAAAAAAAATGGTCAAGGCTGAACTTTGATGTTCTCCAAAAGTGCATCATTATAAAAGCTCTTTTTCTATTAATATTAGACTGCTGAGGTTAGATGTGAAGCCAAGCAGAACATCCAGTAAGTCAAACCTAATTCTCTAAGCTACACAACAAGTATGATCTCATTGTAATTCACCATCAAGTAACTGCTACTTCCCCCATTCTTACAGGAGGACAAACTGCACTGTGCTGCTCCAGTTGAGCCAACCTGTGAATATGTGCATCCTCCAACAACTAGTGCAAAACGGGAATAAAAACTCTTCGATCCAGATCCAGCTTGTGGGAAATGTAGAAAGCGTGGGTGAGTAAGACAGTCACAAAATACTGTCATAATACTCACCTATTTGTTATTCCAAACGTAAAAGTGAATGCACACAAGGCTTCAAAATGACAAAAAAACACCTTAAAAGTGTAATAAAAGTGGTCCATTTGATCATATAACAATCACATTGTTATATTGCTTTTGTGTATAGGCAAAGGCCTGTGCCCAGAGCAGAATATTTCGCCCCCTGGAGGTGGTTTTGTGCAATGCACATCTCCAATGTCTTATGATGATGTCTGCAAGACCCAGGGCCCTGTCAATGTCACATGGTATGATATGCTGCTGATTATAGACTTGCGGCATTCAATTTTGACAAATTAATGTATTAGTAATTTCCCAATGTTTGCTCTTTCTTGCATTAGTTCTTATAAGGAAAATGGCTTTGTCCCTTATGACTTGGTTGCTAATCAGTCCTGCAGTGGTGAGTGTTTGTATTCTTTATACTTACTGTTTGGTCAACATTTTCTACTAATACCAAAATATTCATACTAATATTAAAAAATACTATATTATATTATATAAATAAATAATACTTTTTTTTTTTAGATGAGAACCAACAATTTTGTGAGTGTCATGTGTCCACCAGCAACGGTGAGTGGAACATAATTGATCTACTGTATGTATATGTATGTGTCATGGACCAATCAGACTCCAAGTTCTCTTTCCTACCTCTCTTTTAGAGACATATTATGCTGTTCGTCTAAATATTACAAGCCCAGATGTGAATTTCACCTACGTTCAGAACCTGGTGAGTTTTTGCAAATAGGTAAAATGCCTATAATACGTTTTGGACCAAAACACTGGTATTTTAAGATTTGCAAGTTACAATAGTGTCTTACTTCAGTGAAATGACTAAATATGCAATTCTGGACCACAAAACCAGTCATAAGGGTCAGTTTTTTTGAAACAGAGTTTTTTTACATAATCTAAAAGCTGAATAAGCTTTCAATTAATGTATGGTTTGTTAGAATAGGACAATATTTGGCCAAGATATCTGAAAAAAATCAAAATGTTGAGAAAAGTTGTCCAATTGAAGTTTATAGCAATGCAAATCAAACATTACATTTTGATATATTTACAATAGGAAATCTACAAAATATCTTCTTGGAACATGACCTCCTAATGATTTTCTGGCATTAAAGAAAAATAATAAATAATAATTGTGACTCATACAATGTATTTTTGGCTATTGCTACAAATATACATGTGCCACTTATGACTGATTTTGTGGTCCAGGGTCACTTTATTATCTTATTAGTTATTTTGTTCCATTCAATAGGTTGTACAGTTGAGCAATCCCTGCAGCAGCTCCAGCATGCAAAGGTATGTCTGCAATTCCTGTCAAAAAAATATTTTTTATTTTTTTGTAAAATTAATAGTTATTATATATATATATATATATATATATATATATATATATATATATAAATTTCAAAAATCGCAAAATTTTTATGTATATTATTTTGGTTATTTATTACTAATATATACCGTTTTTTTATGGTTAATCATGTCTTATGTCTGTAGGTCTCTGTGCAATTATATTACTCAGGTATTCCAGCTGTATCAGGTAAACATCCATTTGTTTTCCATCTTCAGTAAAATAATCTTGTTACAAGTGAGTCAAATCTTGTTTTCTGTATCTGCTCTAAAAGGCTGTGATTGATGTTTTGCAGGGAATGCACTTGGAATGTTTTGGTGAAGGAACAAGGTAAGTTGTACTATCGCGTGTGTTTATGTGAGTCTGCGTGCATTTACGTCAGATTAACCTGTCTGTCATGCCTCAGGATCTACACGTGTATGTTAACTCTGCAGCTGTCAAAACAGCTGGATGTGTGTACTGTTAGTACTGCTATAGCTGTTCTCTGGAAGGACAGTGCCAACATTAGTTTTGGTGGACCTCTCAGTCGAATAGGTGAGTGTTTAACTGTGTGAACTGGTAATCCCCAATTACATCATATGTAAGTGGTGTAAACAGTAAAAAATGCAATTATTTTGTTCTGATTTTCTACTGTACAGCCATATGTCATTTGCCCACTGATTCGAAAACCATGCTTTTGAACTCAACATTCACTTGGATGTCTGTAGATTTCAATTCCAGCCACATTGATGACATCAAAAACAATTTGATCTGGTAAATCTTCACTTCACTGCATATTTTGTATCAGATTTCTGTATATATTTCCATGTCTCATTGAATGTATTCACACTGAAAATCTAAATTTCAAAAGTCCAATTTTATGTTTACCAAACATTCAAACTATATTCCAAACTGGATGAATAATGATTAAACAATAGTCCTAAACAAAAATCTAAGAAAAGTTGGCAGTGTGAACACAGCCATTACAGTGATTTTGTTAAGTACATCTGTGTTAGTCCTGGAGCAGCGCTCCTGTCAACCAATCAGATTTTAGCTTCAGGCTTAGGACTGGATTTGTGGTTTAAACAACATTCTTTTTAACCTATCATTTCCTTTAGCAGTATATTATGGTTAGGGTTGTTTGTTTGACAAGAATGTGGTTTCAGAACTTACAAAAGCCTTTTCTAAATAAATGTTCCAATCTTGCTCTTTGTTTCCCAGTGCACAGGGTCAGACATTTGCTGTTATTTTAAATGAGAGCTGTGAAATCTCGCCTTCTGAGTCCTATAAAACTCAAGTTGTTCCTCCTAGTACAAGCAGTACTACATTCCAAAACATCACTTTTCAGTCAGTAATTACAGATTGGTTAATGACCAACCAAACCCGCACTGCAGACACACCATCAGTCACAAACACTTCTAATGCACCATTCAATACAACAACATTCAATAGTCTAACATTCAATACATCCATCAACAGCAGAGTCAATCAAACAAACACCGTCAATCAAAATACAACAGGTGATATAACACCAACAGTCAATATAGCAAGTACACCACATGATACAACAACCTCAATGGTCAGTACAACACATAAAACATCTAATGTAACACCTCAACCAGGCAATACAGCAGTTACAACGCTCAATATAACAACCTCACCTGTCAATACAACAGGTACATCACACATTATACCAGAATCATCTGTCAGTACAACAAATATGACACACAATATAACAACCCCAACAGTCAACACAACAGGTACAACATACAACACAACATCCTCACCTGTAAGTACAACAGGTACAACAAACAAGATAACAGCATCACCGTACAGTGCAATAAATATGACACACAATATAACAAACCCAACAGTCAGCACAACAGGTATAACACAGAATACAACAGCCTCGCCTGTTAGTACAACCGGTACATCAAACTATATACCAGCGTCATCGGTCAGTGCAACAAATATGACACACAATATAACAACCCCAACAGTCAACACAACAGGTACAACACACAATACAACATCCTCACCTGTAAGAACAACAGGAACAACAAACAATATACCAGCATCATTGGTCAGTACAACAAATATGACACACAATATAACAACCCCAATAATCAGCGCAACAAGTATAATACAAAATACAACAACCTCGTCTGTTAGTACAACAAGTACATCAAACTATATACCAGCATCTTCAGTCAGTACAGCAAATGTGACACACAATATAACAGCCCCACCAGTGAGCACAACGGGTACAACACGTAATATAACAACCTCGCCTGTTAGTACAACAGGAACAACAAACAATATACCAGCATCATCCATCAGTACAACAAATATGACACACAATATAACAACCCCACCAGACAGTACAACCGGAACAACAAACAATATACCCAGATTACCGCTCAGTACAACAAATATGACACACAATACAACAACCCCACCACTCAGCACAACGGGTACAACACGTAATATAACAACCTCGCCTGTTAGTACAACAGGAACAACAAACAATATACCTGCACAACCAAATATGACACATAATACAACAACCCCACCAGTCAGCACAACAGCTACACCATACAGTGTAACAATTTTACCTGTCAATACAACAAATATGACACACAATGTAATAACCCCAACAGTTGGCACAACAAGTACACCATACAATCACTCAACAACAACCTCACTAGTCAAAACAACACTCAATCTAACAACCTCAGTGGTCAGTACAACACTCGATGCAACAACTCAATCACTTGATACAGCAGATACAGCAGATACAACAGATGAAATAACCTCAGTGGTCAGTACAACACTCGATGAAACAACCCCATCGGTCAATACAGTTGAAACAACACATAATTTAATGACTTCTGTGGTCACTACAACAGATTCAGCACTCAATGTAACAGCCCAGCTAGTCAATACAACAGATAAAACAGACAATATAACAACTTCAGTGGTCAGTACAACATATGATGTAACAACTCAACCAGTCGGTACAACACATACAACAGACAAAATAACTTCAGTGGACAGTACAACACATACAATACTCGATGCA
Source organism: Cirrhinus molitorella (assembly GCA_033026305.1). Classification (NCBI taxonomy): domain Eukaryota; kingdom Metazoa; phylum Chordata; class Actinopteri; order Cypriniformes; family Cyprinidae; genus Cirrhinus; species Cirrhinus molitorella. Next base: position 21,231,250 of record CM065140.1, on the reverse strand, counting down.
AAAACTCAACCAGTTGGTACAGCAGATGCAACAGGCAATATAACAACCTCGATGATCAGTACAACACATACAACACTCAATGTAGCAACTCAACCGGTCAATACAGCAAGTACACCACACAATATAACAACCCAACCTGTCAGTACAGCAACTACATCAAACAATATAACAAACTCACCAGTCAAAACAACAGGCACAGAATCAATACACAATATAACAACCTCATCTAACAGTACAAGATATACAACACTCAATAAAACAACTTCACCTGTCCAAACAGCAGGTACGCCACACAATTTAGCAACCTCACCAATCAGTACAACAGCTGCACCATACAATATACCTACATTACTGGATAATACAACAAATACAACACCTAATATTACAGCCACACCAGATCGCACAACAGGTCCCTCAAGCAATATACCAACATCACTGGTCAGTACAACAAATATGACACATAATACAACAGTCAGCACAACAGAAGCGACAGTCAATTTAACAACCTCACTGAGAAATACAACAGATACAACACTCAATGCAGCAAACACACTGGTCAGTACAGCAGTAACACCACACAATATTACAACCTCAATGGTCAGTACAACAGATACAACACACAATATAACAACCTCATCAGTCAACACAACAGAAATGACACTCAATATAACCTCACCAGTTCACACAACAGGTACACAATACAATTCATCAATCTCACCAGTCAACACAACAGCTACACTACACAATACAAATACAACACCTAATATAACAACCGCACCAGGTAGCACAACAGGTACACACAATATAACAAATCCACTAGTCAACACAACAGCAACACTACACAATACAAATACAACACCTAATATAACAACCGCACCAGGTAGCACAACAGGTACACACAATATAACAAATCCACTAGTCAACACAACAGCAACACTACACAATACAAATACAACACCTAATATAACAACCGCACCAGGTAGCACAACAGGTACACACAATATAACAAATTCACCAGTCAATACAACAGTCACACCACTCAACCAAACTGTCACAAGACTCAGTTCAACCTCCCCTCTAGTCAATACAACTACTGCGACAGTCACAACACTTGATAACAATACAACAACTCTCAACACATTAATCACTCCACTCAATACAACAGGTATGCCACTCAATACAACAGCCATCACACCTTCTAATGTGGAAACAGCAAAACCACCTAATACAACAGCACAGATAACTGAAACTACAACAATTAAACCAATAAATGTAACAGTCACACCTAAAATTACTACTGTCGTGCCACTCAACTCAACTGTCACGCCATTCAATACAACAGTGTCACTTCTAAACTCAACTTTCACATCTGAAACTGTGGAAAATGCGACAGAATCTAACACAAGTAGTTCTCAAATCTCTAGCGCAGAGTCTACCACCACCACAACCTTTTTGCCAAATACAACACTGTTTAACTTGACAACACCATCACAAAGCACATTAAACCTAAATGCCACAACACCCCGACTAAACACTACACAACACACCACCCCATTCACGACCCATTTAAACACCACAGGGAAAGACAATGTGACAATATTTAACACTACATTATTCACTCACATTGCAACAACTCTCATACAAAATAGTACCAGTTTAGGAACAAATAATGTGACAGACGTTAACGTAACAAATAAAACTACTCACATAAACACAACATATTCAAATGTGAGCTCTTCTGTCTTAAATACCACAACGCAATACCCACATATTACACAATATAACACAACCACACTATTTGAAGATTCAACAACCTCAAATAATACAACCCTACCCCACACTACAGAATTACCAAGTAATGTAAATGAATCAAACACAACTCAACCTCTTTACAGTACAACTGAATTCAATACAACAACCATTCCTTATTACACAACACAACTTCTTAATGATTCTACACTTGAGACTACAAATGCTGACAATTATACCACTACAAATACACCAAATTTCAATACTACAGTGTATTCATCTAACGTCACAACTTCTAATACAACTGATGTAACTTATTCCAACATCACAGACCCTCTGTTCAATACAACTGCCTTTACAATGAACACAACCTTGGTTAACACAACAGATGCGCCATTGAATTTCAATGGGACTGATGCCAATCGTAGCATTAACACAACAGAGACCTCCAATAACACGTTAGAATTTAGCACAACTGTCAGCCCTGAACTTAATACAACACAGTTTGACATCACAAACACTACACAGATGCATACAACAACATTTTCAACAGAAAATATCACCGGTGGGCCAACTACCTCCACTTCTGAGCCTGTCACAACAGTTATTCCCCTTAACACAACACAGTCAAATGGCACAATAGAAAATGCCATTACTGAAAATACAATCACTAACATAACTACAACAAGCAATCCAATTAGTATTCCAAACAACATACCAACAAATACTACTGTTATTAGCACAAATAGTAGTACAGCTCCCACAACTGCTCAATCGGCGATACAGCCAAGCTCTCCTCAGAACAGCTCCACTTCCACAACAGAAGCTCCAATTGTTGCTCCAACTCCAACGATTAGTAAAAACACCACAACAATGACAGTCACCACGACTCCTAACATGCCAGCTGTGACAACAACACCTACCACTACAATGGCAACCACTTCAGGTTTGGCTACTTTTCTTGCCTATAGGTTCCTGGATGCACAGTAGTAAACGGTACTGAAAAACTTGAAGGATTAATTCACTTCCAGAATAAAAAAATCCTGATAATGTACTCACCCCATGGTCATCCAAGATGTTGCAAAAAAATTACGGTTTCTGAGGAAAACATTCCAGGATTTTTCTCCATATAGTGGACATCTATGGTTCCAAGTCCAAACTGCAGTTTCAGTGGAGCTTCAAAGGGTTCTACACAATCCTGGAATGTTTTCCCCTTTCTTACGACTGGAGATAGAAAGACATGAACATTTTGGATGACATGGGGCTGTGTAAATTGTCAGGAATTTTTTATTCTGGAAGTGAGCTAATCCTCATGTTGTTTCAAACCTTTTCCTTCAGTAGAACACAGAAAATGATGCTTTAAACGATGAAATTCACTAAAAGTATGTATGGTTGCCACTGTATATTTACATTCGATAACTAACAACAGCATATTTATTTTTGTTCAATTTTCAGAGGCAACAACTAAAAGCCCAGACGCAGTGGCTAGCAATCTTCTGAATCAAACAAAGAATGTGGAATCTTTAAACTCAACTCAGGTCAACCAGCTGGTCAACGAGCTAGAGAGTCTTATTTCTGCACCCAACATTAGTGTGGATCTAGGCCGAACAGTGCTGTCCGTCATCAACAACTTTCTAAACAGCTCTACAGCTACTTTGGCTGACTCCTCTAACCGGTGAGATACATGTGCAACGCGAGCATTAATTTCAAGCATTCAAACTTAAAATACTGTATGCAAATAATATATATTGTGCTTTGTAGATTAATCAAAGCTGTGGACAGTTTGGCTTTGAAACTTGTGATTCGGGACCAGACTGAGAACATCATATTTGATTCACTCGGTTTGACTGTGACCAAAGTTGATGGGAGCAACTTTCGGACAACATCATTCTCAATTGCAGATCCCTCAAACCCACAGGTAATAACAACTGAAGTCCAAAGAAATCTAAAAACATTTTTGATGTTTTTGGAAGTCCCACTGAAAATGTAGTTTTTATATTTCCATTTATACAGGTCACAAAAGGACTTCAAAGACAAGTCAGGGCAGTGGAAAGTTCCTCCCCCCTGGCCAAAATAACACTACCTGCGTCTCTGACAGAGAAGCTCACTACCGAAGAAAAAAACACAGCCTCTAGAGTCCAGTTCACCTTCTTTCAGAAAAGCACATTTTTTCAGGTAAAACTGGGTTGATTGCATTTTCATATAAGGTGGCAGCACAGGCCTTCATCAGATATCAAAAACGATGATTGTACATAACATTTTCTGAAAACCAATTGCCCTCAGATTAAAGGAATAGTTTACAGAAAAATTAATATCTGTCATTAATTATTCACCTTCATGTCATTCATGTCTTTTCCATTTAATAACTATGCATTTAAACTTCAACATCATAAAAGACACCTCTTTAACTTATTCCTTGATTTCACATCTATCTACAGGATAAAACCCTGAATCAACAGGAGCTGAACAGCCACATTCTGGGCTCAAGTGTGGCTAACCTGTCAATCAAAAACCTGAGGGAGAATGTTGAGTTTACTCTGAGGAATAAGAAGCCTGTGGTGTGTGTGCTAACATTTTGTACATCATATCTCAATGCCAGCTGAATCCTGTCTGATCTATCTCTTCCTTAACTCCTTTCCCACAGGGGAACCATAGTGCTTCCTGTGTTTTCTGGGACTTTGACAAAAACGGTGAGATTAAACACCCCTAGGAACTCTAAACTGTTGTTAGGCCTAGTGAAATGTGTGATTTCTTAATTAATGTCTTTTAATTACTATGTGCTTTGGATTTTCTAGGAGGTTTAGGAGGCTGGAATCGCAACGGCTGCTATGTCAAAAACAGCAGCACTGAGAACGAAACTGTCTGCAGCTGCAATCACCTGACAAGCTTTGCTGTACTACTGGTAAGTATGTCAGTGTGTGGTATTTTTCGCAGCAATGTCCACATCTTTTATAAAATTAACATTTCACATGACGTCAAATTAACATTTACAAGTCAGAAATTTTTTTCAAACATTTTTATAACTGTCAGGAATACACACATTCATGAGTCCCTTGTTAAACTGCCTGCTGTTTGAAATCCTTCAGGTCTCAAAGGTTCTTTGGTTTTTCATCATTTAGTTATATTTGAACCCTTTTCAACAATGACTGTATGATTTTGAGATCCATCTTTTCACACTGAGGACAACTCATATGCAAATATTACAGAAGGTTCAAACGCTCACTGATGCTTCAGAAGGAAAGACAATGAATGCATTAAGAAAACTTTTGAACAGAATAAAGGGGTGAACATTTTTCCTATTTTGCCTAAATATCTTTTTTTTTTTTTATTTAGTACTGCCCTTCAGAAGCTACAGAAGATACTTTCATGTTTTCCAAACGACAAAATAAGCTAGATTTACCCTGTTTTTTAAATTCAAAACATTTTCAACCCCTGGCTCTTAATGCATTGTGTTTCCTTCTGAAGCATCAGTGAGTCATTTTGGAAAAGTTTCAAATACACAAAAATGCAGAAAAACCAAAGAATCTGTGGGACCTGAAGGATTTTTATGAAGAACAGCGGGCACGAACGAAGTCATTTTTATAAATTCAGCTATTATTTTCTATTGTGAACTATATGTAAATGTATTTTACGAGAAATATCTTATTCAGCTCAGTACTAAATAAAACAAACAAAAAAATAACACATTTTGTATAATCCCTCTAATTTTTGTCAAATAAATAACATTTATTTATTTTTGAGCCCTGAATTAGCTATGCATTACACATTTCTTGGATTGTTCTATGATGTTTTCATTTTGCAACTTGTTTTATCTTCAAAGGACATTAGCCAGGAAGGCATAAAAGACCCTTTGCAGGCCACCATCCTTACCTTCATCACTTATATCGGATGTGGGGTGTCCGCCATCTTTCTTTCGGTTACCCTGATCACCTACCTCGCGTTTAAGTGAGCAACATCCTTCTTCTCAGTACTTTTAAGTCCTAAAATAATCAAAATTAATGTCAACTGTAAATAAAAAAAAACTTAACTTCCATCTGTTATTCCAAAAGAATATTTATTTACCCATTTCTTGTGTTTATTTCAGCAAAATCCGCCACGACATCCCTTCGAAGATCTTGATCCATTTGTGTTTCGCCCTGCTCTTTCTCAACCTGGTGTTCTTGTTGGACTCATGGCTGGCTATGTACAAAGATGCTGTAGGCCTGTGCATTTCCACAGCCTTCTTCCTGCACTATTTCCTGTTGGTCTCCTTCACCTGGATGGGGTTGGAGGCTCTGCATATGTACCTGGCCATCGTCAAAGTCTTTAACAACTTCATGTCCAAATACATGCTGAAATTTTCCCTGGTAGGCTGGGGTGAGTTCAGCTGCTAAATTTGCCATATGGTTTGTGACCCTGGACTACAAAACCAATCATAAGGATCTCTTTTTTTTTTAACTGAGATTTACACATAATCTGAAAGCTGAATATATAAGCTTCCCATTGATGGTTTTGATAGGGCAATACTTGGCCAAGATACAACTATTTGAAAATCTGGAATCTGAGGGTGCAAAAAAATCAGAATACTGAGAAAATTGCCTTTAAATTTGTCTAAATGAAGTTCTTACCAATGCATATAATTAATCAAAAATAAAGTTTTGATCAATTTTCGGTAGGAAATTTACAAAATATCTTCATAGAACATGATCTTTACTTAATATCCTAATGATTTTTGGCATTAAAAAATTGATAATTTTGACCCATACTATGTATTTTTGGCTATTGCTACAAATATACTCATATTTAATATTGTGATGTGTTTTTGTAGGAATTCCTTTGGTTGTCGTCATTATTGTGATTGCGATAAACAAGGATAACTATGGCCTCATAAGCTATGGAAACTTTTCTGATGGAACTACAGATGATTTGTAAGTATTTAAAGGCATCCGTTTTTATTATGTACAGTAAATGCTTCTAACATTTGTATATTTCTCACTTTTAGTTGTTGGCTGAAGAATCAAATAGCGTTCTATGTGGCTGTTGTGGCGTACTTCTGCGTCATATTTGTGTGGAACCTGGCAATGTTTGTTGTGGTGATGGTCCATCTGAGACGAATCAAGCGGCGAAACCCTCATAATAATCAGTACCGCAGCAGTGTGCATGACCTTCGTAGCATCGCGGGACTTACTTTCCTGCTCGGGCTTACATGGGGCTTTGCCTTTTTTGCCTGGGGACCCGTCAATTTGGCCTTTATGTACCTGTTTGCCATCTTCAATTCCCTACAGGGTGAGAAACAATGTTATGTATTTTGTTATATGCAAAATTAACAGATTTGGAAGAATTTGTAATAATGTACAGTTGAGGTCAAACGTTTACATTCTCCCTTCAGAATCTGCAAAATGGTAAATATTTTACCAAAATAAGAGTGATCATACAAAATGCATGTTATTGTGTATTTAGTACTGACCTGATTAAGATATTTCACATAAAATATGTTTACATATAGTCCACAAAAGAAAATAATAGTGGAATTTAGAAAAATTATCCCAATCAAAAGTTTACATACACTTGATTCTTAGTACTGTGTTGTTACCTCAATGATCCACAGCTGTCCCCGGTCTTGTCTGTCATAGTATGGTTAAATAAATAAAAATATAAAAATTAATAAAAAAAAAAAAAGGCTGTGAATGATGATAGCATAGCTACACATACACACTGTTATGTGTTATCTGTGTTACTGACAGGCCGGGGAAAAAAAAAAAAAAAAAAATATCCACAGCTGTTCTTTTGTTTAGTGATAGTTGTTCATGAGTCTCTGGTTTGTCCTGAACTGCTTTTCTTCAGAAAAATCCTTCAGGTCCCACAACTTCTTTGGTTTTCCAGCATTTTTGTGTATTTGAACTCTTTACAACAATGACTGCATGATTTTGAGATCCATTTTTCACACTGTGGGCAACTGAGGAAGTCATATGCAATTATTACAGAAGGTTCTTTTTTAATTTGAAGATCAGGGTACATTTATCTTATTTTGTCTTCTGGGAAACATGTAACCATCTTCTGTAGCCTCTGAAGGGCAGTACTAAATGAAAAATATATGATATTTAGGCAAAATAAGAAAAATGTACTTTCTCCATTCTGTTCAAAAGTTTTTACCCCCAACTCTTAATACATAGTTTTTCCTTCTGGAGCATCAGTGAACATTTGAACCTTCTGTAATAGCCGCATATGAGTCTCAGTTGTCCACAGTATGAAAAGACGGATCTCAAAAGCATACAGTCGTTGTAAATGGTTCAAATACACAAAAATGCTGGAAAACCAAAGAATTTGTTGGATTTTTCTGAAGAACAACAGACAGTTTTACTGTTCAGGACAAACAAGGGACTCATAAACAACTATCATAAAAACGAAAAAAACACAGCTGTGGATCATTCAGGTAAGAACAGTATTAAGAATCATGAAAACTTTTTATTCGTTTTAAAATAAAAAATTCAACTATTATTTTCTCTTGTGAACTATATATAAACATATTTTATGTGAAATATCGTACTTAGGTCAGTACTGAATAAAAAATGGCATGCATTTTGTCCCTCTTATTTTGGTCAAATAATTAACATTTTGCAGATTCTGAAACTGTAACTGCCTTGATCGCTTGGTTTAAAAAAGGGTCTTTAATCTTGTTCTCAATCTTTCTCAGGATTTTTCATTTTTATTTTCCACTGCGCTATGAAGGAAAATGTCCGTAAACAGTGGAGAATGCATCTCTGCTGTGGCAGTTTACGATTGGCTGAAAATTCAGGTATAGCCACATTATTAACCAAACTAGAAACTAGCTGCATGTTACCTTTAATCGATATTTTATGGGTGTCTCCTTTTCAATCTCTTAAACCACAGAGTGGAGTCGGACACAGAGCAACCACACTAAAAAGACTTCCATTATGACGGCAGATTCGGGGTCCCACAGTATACCACGAAGCTCAGTGAGCAGCGATGACTCAGTGCCGTCCCAAGGCATCGGTCAGTTCTGGGAAGAAATGTACAAATGCATACAGACTTATACAAGTCAAGAATGTTTTAACTTTGTAATTTCACATTACAGGCTCACTAGTGGATGACAGTACAATCATGTCAGGGGAAGCAAATGACGACGTGATCTTCAACGAGATGAACAGTCAGATTCGTTCACGACTCAGATCTGAATAGTTTTTAGAAGAGGATTATAAACCCAGACAAGACAATAGCTGAAGAAACAGACCATTAAATATTGTTTCTGTCATTCCTGAAAAAAAAAATGTATTACCAAGATGAGAATCTAGTGACTAACTCAAAATGTTATTTGTCATCAGTTTGTCTGAATGAATGTTACATGCAGTAAAGCTTTCAGCTTTATAGCCAGACGTCTTGTTATTGGTTATCGAATGGAGAAGTAATGAATAGCAAGAGCATGTACTGAGGACTGAGGAAATTGTATATTATCCTTTTTGCAGCGTCAAATGTTTTGAACGCCTATATATTTTCAGTATTAAACGCCTCTTCTACAAATTAATAGATAAAGCTCAGATGATGCAAGTGCATCAAATGGTACATAGTAAATGTTTAATACAACTGATGAAGGACTACATTTTAAATGAAAGTAAAAAGAGGGGAATTTCTCTTTTTATCTTAAATTCTGTCTTAAAAACCATGTAAATCTGTCAGACATGTTTAGAAAGACTGAGATATGTCCTGTTGTCCATTTAGTTGTTTATTTGTTTTTCATAGTCACATTTTATATTCTGTTTTGTAATTCTCACATAAGGAGGAAATATGGAATTAATATACTAATGTATCAAAAATGTTACATATAATCAAATTTGCTTTCTGTGTACTGTATAAAACAGCATTTGTGACCCTGGACCACAAAACCAGTCTTATGTAGCATGGGTATATTTGTAGCAATAGCCAAAAATACATTGTATGGGTCAAAATTATCAATTTTTCTTTTATGCCAAAAATTATTAGCATATTAAGTAAAGATCATGTTCAATGAAGATATTTTGTAATTTACTACTGTAAACATATTAAAACTTAATTGTTGATTAGTAATATGCATTGCTAAGAACTTCATTTGGACAACTTTAAAGGCGATTTTCTCAGTATTTAGATTTTTTTGCACCCTCAGATTCCAGATAGTTGTATCTCGGGCAAATATTGTCATATTCTAACAAACCATACATCAATAGGAAGCTTATAAAAAATACACCCTTATGATTGGTTTTGTGGACCAGGGTCACATTCTTCTTTGAAACTGAAATTATTTTTAAGTAGTATAAGGGTTCTGTTTAGCCAAAAAAAAAAAAAAATAATAGTAATACTTGTATGGTTTATCATGTTTTTCTATATTTCTTTTTATAATTATGTAGTTTTATGATTTTATAAAAAATTCACATTTTTATTTTCGGTAGTGTTATGAATCTGAGATTCTAACATCATAAATAATAAATAATTTATTATACTTTTTGTGGGTGTGTGAGTTACTGTGGCAAGTTATCACATTCAAGCAACCAAAGTGTATGAAAGTCTTATAAACTCAGAGCAGTTTTCTGGATGACGTTTTTTCTCGCTTAGGAATAGATGCTCCAGTAGATGACATTGAAGAGGAAGTATGCCAAAGGAAAGAATATTCTGGAATAGGAGTCAATCTTGTAACTGTTGTTCATGATATGGTTGACGCTTTGGCGGATAGAACGCCGCCGACGGAGACGCGTGCCCAGGACGGGAGGGAGGTCAGGCGTTGTAGAGTTCTGGGAGGACATGCATGGGTCTGTGTTTAGGTCAGACAGCGGAAATGCACTGAGCTCTATGTCCTGGTCATGGAAACAGCCATCAAATGCCATGGCTTGAGACGCATCGTATCCCGAGAGCTGTAGGAGACAAACACAATTATTTTTTTCCGGAATTAGTATACCAGAAATATTAAAGGATTATTTTACTTCAAGAATAAAAATTTCCTGATCATTTACTCAGCCCTATGTCATCAAAGATGTTCATGTCTTTCTTTCTTCAGTCGAAAAGAAAGGTTTTTAAAGAAAAACATTCCATATAGTAGACTTCAATGGGGATCAATGGGTTGAAGGTCCAAACTGCAGTTTTAATGCAGCTTCAAAGAGCTCTACACAATCCCAGCCAAGGAATAAGGGTCTTATAGCGAAACAATCATTTTCATTGTCATTTTCTAAAAAAATTTAGTCAATTTAGAAAGGTCACACGTGATGTAGGTGGAAGTACTAGTGTTTACAAAGTGAATGTGCAAAGAAAGTCAAACGGCCTTTACAAAAAACAACAATGTCAGACGATTTTGAAGTTGGAGGAGAAAATGAGATGAAGTTTTTCGCCCTACCCTTCCTTTTGAACCGGAGTACGCAGGCGAAGAACTAACCACACTATTTGTGGTTAAATATTACAGTATCTCACAAAAGTGAGTACACCCCTCACATTTCAGCAACCATTTTTGTATATCTTCTCAAGGGATAATACTCTAGAAATAAAACTATAAAACAATGTGCAGCTTGTACAGCAGTATATATTTACTGTCCTCTGAAAATAACTCATACATACAGCCATTATTGTAAAAATAACTGCCAACAAAAGTGAGTTGTCTAGCACTCCCTTAAGGCCCCGATATACTTCAAACGAAGTTCGTTTTCGTTGTTCGTTTGAGGGCAAAAAGAAGTTCGAAAAGGCCAAGGGACGGTATACTGTTTTCGAACATTCGGACACCCTCCGCTGCTGGAGGCAGGTTTTTTAAACGTGTCACGTCGCTCGCGTCTTTAAAATCTCTCCACGAGCGATCATACAGGTGTGGATACATCTGTACCAGCTCTGCTACTCAACTCTCCAGTGTATTCATGTTGCTACCTTGGAGTTGTTGTTTTGGATGTTGTTCTCCTGTCTGCCTTCCGTTGAATGAGGAACAAAATGGGGAAAAAAATTCACGCGTCAAAGCAGGCGGAGATCCAGAACACGCCCATCGACTGCGTAATCGCCGCGGACCAATGGATGCTCAAAGGTGTTTAGGAGCCAAAACGAACTCCCCCAAAAAGTTCGCTTTGGTGAGCTGTTTCGAACTGCCGAAATGAACTCAAAACGAACTTCGTTTTGGCCTGATTTTGTTTGAAATGATGTCATTTCAGTTCGTTCTTTGATTTCGTTTGAAGTATATCGGGGGCCTTTAATCATCCTGGGCATGGGATCCTCTTCCACCCCTCTATAATGACATCACAGAGCTGCTCGATGTTAGACACATGGTGCTTCTCCACCTTCCGCTTGAGGATGCCCAACAGGTGTTAAATAGGGTTCAGGTCTGGAGACATACTTCACTCCATCACCTTCAGCTTCCTCAGCAAGGCAGTTGTGATCTTGGCGGTGTGTTTGGGTCGTTATCATGTTGGAAAACTGCCGTTCGGCCTTGTTTCTGGAGGGAAGGCATCATGTTCTGCTTCAGAATGTACAGTACATAATGGAATCCATGTTTCCCTCAATGAACTGCAGCTCCTCAGTATCAGCAGCACTCATGCAGCCCCAGACCATCATGCTACCAGCACCATGCTTGACTGTAGGCAAGACACAATTTTCTTGGTACTCCTCACCAGGGCATCTCCATACATGGTGGACCCCATCTGAGCCAAACAAGTTTATCTTCGTCTCATTAGACCACAGGACATGGTTCCAGTAATTCATGCTTTTGGACAGGTTGTCTTCAGCAAACTGTTTGCTGGCTTTCTTGTGAGCCAGCTTAAGAAGAGGCTTCCTTCTGGGATGGCGCCCATGCAAACTGACTTGTTGCACTGTGTGGCATATGGTCTGAACACTGACAATCTGACCTTCTAATTCTGCAACCTTACAAGTAATGCTGGCAGCACTCATGCATCTGTTTTTTGAACCCAGACGCACAGAACGAGTACTCAACTTCGTTGATCGACCCTAGTAAGACCTGTTTTGAATGGAACCCATCTTGGAAAACCTCTGTATGACCCTGACCACAGTAGTATAACTCAATTTCAGGGTGTTACTGAACCTGAAAATATATTTAAGTTTAATTTTGATAGTATTAAACCTTGAGAAGATATACTAAAATGGTTGCTGAAATGTGAGGGGTGTACTCACTCTTGTGAAATACTGTACATATATTTTTCTTTTAGAAAATAACCAATCGTTTTGTTAGATAAGACCCTTATTCCTCAGCTGGGATTGTGTAGAGAGTCCTTTGAAGCTGCATTAAAACTGCAATTTGGACCTTCAACCCGTTGGTCCCCGTTGGAGAAAAATCCTGGAATGTTTTCCTCAAAAAAAATAATTTCTTTTCAACCGAATAGGAAAAACATGAACGTTGAATAAATTATAAAGGAATTTTTATTCTAAAAGTGAACTAATCCTTTAAATTCTCTTCTATAATAATAATAATAGAAAAACTCCTATGGCAGTGATCAAGTTCCAATGACATTTGATGCTATTGAGGTCCACAAGGGCCATATTGGATTTGAGAGCAGCAATGGACATATTAATTATTTAAATCAGGATTACCCATGAATAATCACTCAAATTTTGTTCCATTCACAGACAACTATCATATAGCTTAAAAAAAATCATATAGCACACAATTAATATGGATTATTTTTTTGTGTGTGTGTATAAAATATACTTCATTTATTAAAAAGCATTTTTTAATGCAGTCTTGAGTCCATTTTCCTTTAAGGCAGTGGTTCTCAACCACGTTCCTGGAGCCCCCCCAACACTGCATGTTTTCCATGTCTCCTTAATCAAACACACCTGATTCAGATAATGATCTCATTAGTAGAGACTCCAAGACCTGAAATGGGTGTGTCAGACAAAGGAGAGATGCAAAATGTGCAGTGTTGGGGGGGCTCCAGGAACGTGGTTGAGAACCACTGCTTTAAGGCATTTACTGAGCTTTTACAATATTTGATCAACAGAGGGCGACATTTTGATATTTTGCTGTTTTTTCTTGGCATGTAGAGAGAATGCATTATTACACTGACAATACAGATTTTTTTAAATGAAGTTTAGAGTGAATTAACTCAGAATCTCTTACCTTTAATTGTTTGAGTTTCTTCATTTCCTCCTTAGTAGTGAAGTAGTTGACGGCTGCGTACTCAATGACTGACAGAAACACAAACAGGAAGCTGGTCCACAAATAGATGTCCACCGCTTTCACATAGGATACCTGAGGCATGGATGCTGACACTCCCGTAATTATGGTGGACATAGTCAACACTGTAGTGATGCCTGGATTGAACAAACATGCAGAGAGTCATACATCTCAGCGAATTGATTATTTTTATTTTTTTTCCCCAACACAGATTTTGCTATGGTTTAATTTGGCCCTGCTGGCAAAATGACGCAATTGACTCTAAACAATTGACCTTTTTAGACTTTTTAGTGGTGTCTAGATCAACATCTTTATTGATTTTTCTCAACCAATCAGATGTTAAGGCTAGGCTAGGGTTACAGTGAATATGAGAAAAAAACAAGTGTGAAACATCTATGACAGTCACTAACAATCACAACCAATCAGAACACATTTTGCAGGATATTGGACCAATGAGATTTCATAATGGGCGGAGCTACCCAGTGTGAAGCAGCAACAGATTATTAATGTTAGTACTATTTTCCTGTGAAAAATACTGTTGCATTCACGCAGTTGTGTGGTTATAAATAAGAGTGGCAAATGCGTTTTCCGTTGATGTTGATCCAAGACCATGTCCTACTTGGCCAAAATCACATTTGTGCAGGCTTGTTTCATATGGCTTTGGGAAAACATTATAACTTTGTTTACTAAAAGCTTCACAGCGCCACTATAGAAGAACCATTCTTGAGCAGTTTTTGAACTATAATTTTTTACGTGTTTGGACACGTGTTACGTACCAAGCGAAACACGGGCCGGTACCGCCCGCCTGTCGATCCAAAAAGACACCCAGGAGAGCACCACCATCAGCATTGTAGGAAAATATGTTTGCAGCATGAAGAAAAATATGTGTCTTCTGAGAATGAAGTTGATGTAGAGCCTGTTGTACCAGCCTGACAGAAACACGTGTAAAGCCAGGAATTAATGACCTGTATATTATCAAGTACAAGGAGATAAGATTTGTCAGGGTATGAATACACTGAAGGAGAGAGAAAATCGTGCCGTACCTGTGCTGCTGTACAGCGCCAGACCGTGTGAGGGGTGAAACTCTTCAATGAAGAACTGAGAGAGGGCAATCTCATCTGTCCTCAAAGAGTCATTGCCATTTTTCCAGTACAACATGAGGTCGTTCTCAGCATATGCATCTGAATGGGATACAGGAGCGAAGCCAAAAGATAAAGAAAAGAGGCTAAGGAAAGTGTGCCCTGTTCAATGTTCTGGATTCAAATAGCATTTGTGGTGTAATGTTGGTTCCTGAAAAAACAAAATTTCAAATCGGCCCTCAGCTGAGTCAAAATGGGCAGTTGTAGCAAAGCACATACAATAAAAATAAATGGGTTCAAGGTCTCCAAAGGTTTAAAAATAACCTGGATAAATATAGCTATTTTTAGATGTAATTTTAAAAGCATTTGCTCTAGTAAGTAACAGTGTTACTACTTACCAAATGTAACCAACCTTATCCAATGCAAGCATATTTCCATTGCCATTGTTTTACTGTTTAAATAGCGTCTAAAAAAGCTGAAAATTTCTTTAGGGTAATTCAACTCAACCAGACGTCCCCGGCTCAAATTTTGGATTCTATTAATGTTTTTTTTTATCTGTAGAAAGACAAACATAAATAGTGATGAAAGCCAAAATATTAAATGTCACAGATGTATATTTACTAAATAAAGCACTATTTTGATCAAGATTCAGAGCCAAATTACAGGGGTCTAAAAAGAACTTCAGAAAGATGGCAGCAACAAAATGTTATTTTACACAGAGATTGGTAGGTCTGTTACTAATATCAACTGACATTAGCTATCTTTCTTGCATTATGCGCCAATAGTGACTGTTCAAAAAAAAAAATTTTTTCCTTTTTCTTACAATTTACTCCTGGGGCCATATTTAGATTCCAGTATCTCTGGAACTGAACCATACAGGGCCTTAAAAATTAATATGCCAAAAGGATAATTCGGTAAGTCCCAAAATCTAAAAGGGAATTAAGATATCTTTGATACTTTTTGAGTTAAAGGCATGCAAACTTTGGAGAAAAGAACATGAAAACTGCTTTTTCCTATTTTTGAATGGATACCATTGGCATATAATGGAACAAAGATTGCTAAAGCCAACAAAATGTACTAATAGACCTACCAATCTCTGTGTAAAAATAAGGTAATTATGCTTCCATCTTTCTGAAGTAATTTTTACACCCCTATAATTTGGCTCTGAATATCTCAGGTGAAAATTGTCATTTTGACTCCCCTCTACAAAATAGTTGATTACTCGGTAAATATGCATCCATGAAATTCAATATTTTAACTTTCATCACCATACACGTTTATCTTTCTTGAGAAAAAATATTGACAAAATTAAAAAAGAAAAAGAAATGAGCTGGGGAACATCTTAAAATTTGGTTGATTTGACACAGAATGACACTTTAAATAAAATAATCCACAATTGCCACCTTTTCCCAGCCTGTAAAATATCAGCTAAAAAAAAATAAACAATGTAGGTGGGACTCAATAAAAATTACACAAGAACTGAAGATGTTTCTAGGTGGAAACGCACAGCTCTCCAATTCCAGCGAACAGTTCTGTGTGTCCAGTGGGAATCTACTGAAATCCATTGAGCACAGAGAAGTAACTGTGATCCTGCAATAAAGAGAATATTCTATTATTAAAACACTACATATGAAGAAAACAAATCATCAAAGGTAGCAATCATCTACCTAACACTGTAAAGGATGTTGCCGTCTGGGTAAACCCTCAGCATTATGTTCTCCATGGTGGTATCGTGAATAAAGGAGCGCTTGGAATGGACGAAAAAGACATCAGGCTTCCAGATCTTTTTTACCAGCCGGCCATCGAATGTGCGGCTCAGATTGTTACTGGAGGGAAAAGCCAACCGTTCATCCTTCCAATAATGCCTCAGGTACAGGGTCATCGTGAAGTCCTGAAAGAGACCTTTAGATTTCACTGACCTTATAAGAAATATGACAACTTATTAAGGCCACCAGTGCAGGCCAGTGACTGGCATTTTGGTGCAAAAAAATGGTTTTGACATATACCAGGAAGGCCTTTTATATTGTTGGTATTTAGTTTGTAAAAAAGCCAAAGGACTGTTTTTACAAGAGCAAGATTTGTTTTAATTTTGTAAATATTGAATAAGTTTACAAAGAACACTTATATATATATATATATATATATATATATAGGATTACAAACTGAAAACTGGTTTGTATTCAGGTTATTCAGGTAAATAAACCCATAATGTTTTCAAGAGTTCACCCAAAAATGAAAATTCTCTCATTAGTTTCTCACCCTCATGTCGTTTCAAACCCGTAAGCCCTTTGTTCATCTTCAGCACACAAATTAAGATATTTTTGATGAAATCTGATAGCTTTCTGACCCTGCATTGACAGCAATGTAACTTCAATGTCCAGAAAGGTAGTAAGGACATCATTAAAATAGTCCATGTCACAGTTGTTATACCTTAATTTTATGAAGCTATAAGAAAGCTCTCGGATTTCATCAAAAATATCTTAATTTGTGATTTAAAGGTCTTACGGGTTTGGAACGACATGAGGGCGAGTAATTAATGACAAAATTGTCTATGCCTTTAATTCCAAGTATTTATTAATATAAGTGCTAAAACAATCAGTAATGGAACTGTTAAAGAACCAGAACCATTACGCTACTTGACGTTTACCATGTTTACTTCAGAGATGCTGTCTATACTCTCCACCTGCACATCAATGCCCACAGGGATGGCAGATCCTGCAGAACAGAAGACACAATGCATATGCATGTAGGACAACTGGCAATGCCTTTGATATTAACTTAGAGAGAAACCGGCCTCCGTTGCTCCTACAGTGAGAGCATATGGAGCACAAAATGTTACTCTAATCCTATTTGTCCCATCATTAATTAACAGTGGTCCACTGAGTGAACAACATTCAAAGCCTGGTATCCCTTCTCGAACTTCTTCAATCATGTAAAAGAAAGCCTAATCTGTTTTATCTAAACCTTCGCTATCTCTTCCTCCTCCTACTTCCTCTTTTACAGTTAAAGCACTGGCAAATTAGAGTGCCTCCCTACTGGTTGAAAGGAATAATTACAGTTTAGAGTCAGATGCTTAGATGAAACCTATGCTGCGTTTCAGGCAGGTTTTTGAGCTAGTAAGTCATGGGTTCAAACCACGACTCACAACTTTGTAGCGTTCCAGGCTTATGCTCATTTACAAATCATTTCTATCACCGAAGGTGCTTACTCCTTGCTTATTTGAGGGAAACTGAGAAGGTAAACGGAGAATAAGACAAGAGAAGCTGTTATGCCTTTTATTTGACATTATTTGTATATTTGGAAATACATCCGTTGGGGCTGCCATTGTTGGTTCGTGGGCTATGTGACGTAAGAGCGTGGAACTGGGAGTACATCGATCTAGTACGAGTTCACGGGTCAGAAGCATAGACTGTAAAAAAAGATGGACAACGTGTCTCCCATTCATTCCACAATAGAAAAGTGAAGCCAAAGCATCTTAAAATGGCAGCTGCCATACTGGGGGAAATTACGTCATTTGGAGCCAGAGTCTGCGCAGTAGAGTTTCGTTTGGAGCCCGAGTCTGCGCATTAGTGTCGTGAGGTGGAGCCGCAGTATCAGTGCCCCACCTAAATTCCCGCAGATCCAATCGCAAGATCACAATCATGACATCACACCCTGTTTTTATAGAATCTAATAACTACCTAAAAGCAAACTTATTAGAAAAAAACGAACACTTAAACATAAATCAGCATTATAAGAACTACCTCAAATGCTGGAAACCATCTCTGGAAAAAAATTATTCGAAGTGTCATTTAATTATTTAGGTTGTCTCCAGTCCTATTTGATTGCATGGAGAGGGCCGGGTTTATGACCTATACTGCAGCCAGCCACCAGGGGGTGATCAAAGAGCCTGCAGCTTCACTTTTCAGGATGTGTGAGGCACACTTGGTCAGAAGTCATGGGTTTGACTGCCGTTCCAGTGCACTTTCATGGGTAAGATTGGAAAAACACGGGTAACGGGTTGCCTGGAACGCAGCACTAATCTCAGCCTCAGTCATCACGCCCATGGAATGTTGGCTAAACGTCTGATGCATGTGGCACACTTATCTGGAAACACTTCAGGAGTTTCGAAGTCGTCATCGGATTGGTTAGATTTTATGGGATCTTTGGGAAACGCGTCTGTCGCGTTCTTTAATGTTCCACCTGGAAACAAAAAGTCTGTAGTGCCCAGCCCCTTCACAAAAGAAGAAAGTCGTCGTGACGACGAGCATCTATTAGGATCAACTAAATGCTGGACTTTCAAAAAAAAGTGAAAAATGTAAAGTTTGGAGCATAGAATCTTTAAAATATGTCTGAGAATTTCACACACGGTCTGTTATTGTGGTGACATTTCTACGCCCCTAAACATGACGCGGCAAAAAACGAAACGTGATTGGTTGTTTTACCTGTCAGTCATATGGCCTAATGGCCATTGGCCATTCAAACCAGCCAAAGATTCCAGACCTTCCGCCATCAGTCTGAAGGTCTGGCTACATGAAACTAGATGAAACCAGATTGAGGATTTTAAAGGGAAAGTTCTTTAATTACTCAACTTCACGTTGATACAAACCTGTAAGACCATTATTCAACTTTGGAGCAAAAATTAAGATATTTTCTCTAAAATCCGAGAGCTTTCTGACTCTGCACAGACAGCACCGTATCTACCACATTGAACCATGTTAAAACAGTCCATGTGACATCAGTGGTTGTATGAAGCTATGAGAATACTTTTCATGTGCAAAGAA
This sequence comes from Cirrhinus molitorella, assembly GCA_033026305.1. Lineage (NCBI taxonomy): Eukaryota > Metazoa > Chordata > Actinopteri > Cypriniformes > Cyprinidae > Cirrhinus > Cirrhinus molitorella. Next base: position 21,211,535 of record CM065140.1, on the reverse strand, counting down.
AACAAAAATAATGACTTTATTCAACAATTTCTTCTCTTCTGTGACATGGCTTTGACATGGGTTCACAAGAATATGCCACTAATATTTTAACTATATCTTTAACCTTACTACTAAACTAAAACTAAATTGCCTATAAATTAATAAATACAAAATTAAGTACAACTACACTACCAGTCAAAAGTTTTTGAAGTCTCTTCTCCTAACCAAGCTTACAGCAAAAACTGTAAAATTTTGAAACCTTTCTGGACCTTGAACGTGGTAGTTGCATTGCTGTCTATGCAGGGACAGAAAGCTCTCGGATTAAATTGAAAATATCTCAATTTGTGTTCTGAAGATGAACAAAGGTTTTACGGGTTTGGAACAGCACGAGGGAGAATAATTAATGATAGGTGAACTATCTCTTCTACATTAAAGGCCTTTGTAAAAAAAAGAAGTGTGCTTAAAGTCTTTGAATATGTGTGAAAATGGTCTATGAATGGCATTTTGCACTTTTCCATCTGTTTTAGGCCTGGGTTGTAATCCAGATTACTGTCCACCAAAGCACATCTGTGTCCTCGACACCCATTGTCTAATTTGTGTTTTACACAATCTGGGTCATGTCTGAATTTAGGACCACACACGCTGTCTCAAAGTCACCTCTGGCCGCTTTTTCCTCTGCCCTCTAACACGGCGAAATGGTACAACCCATTTCTAATCAGGTTTATTAAAAAGAACTGTGTTTTTGGAGCAAATAAACAATGCATCCTGACCTCCAAATCCAGGCCTCATGGCAAAGTCGTGGTCTTCGATTCTTAGCAGCTGTTCAGTTTTGATCAGGAGGGACTTAGTGCTGTCCTTTCTCTTTAATTTGTAGTCAATCCGTCTGAAAAATTAGAAAAAAAAGGTCAGGAGAAAAACACACACAGGCCATTAATGCACTTCCGGCCTGACTCTTGCATTACAGAGAACTAAAACATGTTTTAATCAGTTTTCATGTCAGAACGTTACCCTAAACATCTGCCTCGGTGCTCCAGCATCTGTAATATGAAAATAATTACTCAGCCATTAGAGGAATGATTTATAAAAAGCAGCTTGTCGTACAACAGCGGTTTTGAGTGCCAGGTTGTGAAAATGAGCTACGGTTTGGAGCAGTTCCAGAAGCCTCCTGAGTGAGCCGTTCTCCGATCCCTAAAAGATAAGACATGAAATATGGCAAAAAAGACGGCAGTAACTAGTGAAGGTCAGTCGTGGACATACAATGTTTCCCCTAACATAGCCTTTCTGTCTGCGTGCTGTAATTGAAAGCCCAAATATACTGTCAATCATGCTGTGCTCAAGTTAATTGCACACTGAAGTGCAATTACAAAATTAAAACTCAAACTGAATACAGAACCACACAAGCACTAATGACTGTGTGATGGACTCATTACGCAATCATGCAAACAAAAACACAACAGAGGACTAATGACACGATGCATGCTGCTGTACACCGCAGTGGTTCTGAAAAAATTAACATATAAACATATAAAAAACTAAATAAATAAATAAATGTATTATTTTAACCTATTAATCTCTTTCTAGCTCGGCCTTTATAAATATTCAACGCAATGACACATTATGCATTAACAAAAACAAACCTGGCTGACACTGTAAAAAGGCTTTTTAGGAAACTGCAGGCGTGACTTTAATGACAAACAGCAGTTTGGCTGCTCTCCATCCTCAACTATGAAAGGAAAAACGGGATGATGGCACCAGGATGGATTTAATTACAGAATGAAAGAATATTCTCACTCCTGAGGTTGTGTGTGACTCACTATTTGTGATAATACTCATCCACCAACAACAGAATTATTGCTAATGTAGACAGATATTAAAGAGACAATTAAATAATTCACATTTTTGTTACAAAATTAACTATACAAATATACTCAAATAAAGCAAAAAGAGTAAGCATATTTTATTTCAGCTAGTTGCCAAGCCAATGTTATTAATTTTTTTTTAGTGTAACTACTACTAAAATAACTAAAACTAAATTAGCTTTAAACTCATATATAAAAATTACACTACCAGTCAAAAGTTTTATAATCGTAACTGTTTTCATGTTTTTTAAAGAATTCTCCTCTACTCACCAAGCCTGCATTTATTTGATCCAAAAATTATTGATCCATGAAATATATTTTTGCTATTTAAAATAACTGCTTTCAGTTTTTATAAATATTAAAATGTAATTTATTCCTGTGATCATTACTCCAGTCTTCAGTGTCGCTTGATTTGTCAGAAATCATTTTAATATGCTAATTTGCTGTATAAGAAACATTTATTAATATTATTATCAATATTTAAAACAGTTGAATACATTTTTTTCAGAATTCTTTGATGAATAGAAAGATTTTTTGGAAAGAAACGAGGATCACGTGAGTGACTGAGTAATGATGCTAAAATTCAGATCAGCACAATTGAGTTGTTAACCAGAAATCCCCCAATGAAACACCATTTTCCAGCCAAGCCACTGCAATGCAGAAACCCTTCAAAACAGGTTCTTGTGTCCTCCAGTCTAATTAAACCCCCTATTTACTCTTTCTTAATTACCACCCATCTGTTCACACACTGAACCATGCTGGCAAACTAGCAACATATTTATGCAAAACTGATCTAATATTGAAATCCTATTACATGTCTGAAAGTACAAACAAGTCATTTTTAGGCTTGTTACAACTAAAAATACATAACTTTATTTTTTTACTTTTAAAATTTGCATAAAGATAAAACAGGAAATTTTAACTGATCAAATAACAACAATGTATACTACCACTGAAAAGTTTGGGATCTGTAAGACTTTTGAAAGAAGTCTCTTATGCTCAGCAAGGCTGCATTTATTTGATCACAAACACATTAATATTGTAAATATTATTACAATTAAAAAAAAAAAAAATGTATTTTAATATAATAAAAAAAATAATAATTCTGCACCATTACTCCAGTCTACAGTGTCACATGATCCTTCAGAAATAATTTTAATATACTGATTTGGTGCTCAAGAAACATTTCTTCTTATTATAAGTGAGTTGTGCTGCTTAATATTTTTTTAGATAATCATTATAATTGTTTGTTATAAGTCACAAGAATCTCTAACATTACAAATGTCTTTACTGTCTATTTTTACATCAATTTTATTAATTACTGACCCCAAACTAAGAGTTTAAATACTCATTACTCACCCTCTGAATCTGTTTTTGCCATGCTCAGCCAAGTACACATCCTTGTTTTTCTTCCGGTTAGGATAGGGGTTGTTGAGCAGAGCAACAGGCCAGAGACAAGCAAGGCACAGCAGCCTGAGAGTTAGCAGGACCAGCTTCATGACCAGATACGATGATGGAACACCTGTTTTTCTTCGTCTGAAGCTGGGGTCCAAAAATCTTCCACAGTGGCAAGATGGGATGGTTCCTGGGTCCTGGCCATCCCAAGCAGACCTCAGCTGAGAGGGCGCTGGGAAACGTAACGGCTTCTGTTGATGTTCAATCGTAAATCTGAAATCTAGTTTGATCTTCTTACAGCATATATTCAGCGTCCATACTTCAGCTGATTGTGTGTCTGCATGTGTCTGGTTGCTGCTGTCGACACGCTCTGATTCGGTGGTGCTTTGTCACCCAAACATAAATCAATAGGAATTTATTCTTACAGTAATAAAAGAATGACATTAATTCCTCTCAAATCCTCTTATCTGTAGCTGGTGGATATTCCCTTAACCTACACAGTGGGACGGGACCATCTCTAATCAGGATTTCCACATGCCAGGAGTTATAGCTTTATGTCATTTCTGTTAAGCTTGTCATACCTGTCTACTCATGCTCATACACTTCATTCGCTGATGCTGAGTTGGAAATCCTACAAAGTGAACAAATGAGAGACAATAAGATGTAAACATCAGAGTGACATGCTGCAATGATGTATGGTGATGCAATCCTGGCATTGTCCTCTTGTTCACCTTCAGTACTAATATCACAGATGTAGACATGTGAGAATAAATATTACAGCAACTGAGCGTTTGAAGGTAGTAGTGTTTTTTGTAGAGCACTGCTCTGGCATCACCTGATGATCTGCTCCAGTTTCAGGCAGATTCCATCATTAGTTATTATTATAAAAAGCTCAGGGACTAACCAATCAAATCACATTAACGCAATCAATTACATTACAGAAGCGTAGAGAGGGGGGAGGGGAGAGAGAGCAAGATCATAGGATGGCCCGATACAAAGAGGGGAAAAAAATTCATAAACCAATCGTGGTCTCCCGGTGTCCAGTAATCCCAGTGCATTGCCTAATCTGGTGGATTACGGCCTGATCAGCAGCAGGGACAAGCTACATCATCACAGGTTCTGTAGCTGCATTAAGTTTGACTGGTTAGCTAACCATATCACAAGAGGAACTTGGCAACATATCAAAGAAAAGAAGAGAGATCACTTCCTGTAATAAAAAAAGATGATTAACCTTGGCCCTTGTCTTATGGCACCCAACAAAAATAGCCAGGGTGTGTATGTATGTATATATATGGTGCAAACATGGAGAAAATACCAGGTCAAAAGTTTACATCCCCCTTTTCAGAATGTTAATTATTTAAACAAAATAAGAGGGATTACACAAAATGCATGTTATTTTTATTTAGTACTGGCCTGAATAAGATATTTCACATAAAAGATCTTTACATATAGTCCACAAGAGAAATTAGTAGTTGGATTTAAAAATGACCCTGTTCAAAAGTTTACATCCCTTTGATTCTTAATACTGTGTTGTTACATGAATGATTCACAGCTGTTTTATTTTTTTTTAGTGATAGTTAATAAGTCCCTTGTTTGTCCTGAAGAGTTAAACTGCATGCTGTTCTTCAAAAAAAGTCCTTCAGGTCCTACAAATTCTTTGGTTTTCAGCATATTTTTGTATTTGACAACTGGACAACTGAGGGACTCATATGCAACGTTTACAGAAGGTTCAAATGCTCACTGATGCTCTAGAAGAAAACATGATGCATTAAGAGCCAGGGGTGAAAACTTTTGAAAATAATGATGTGTATATTTTACTTATTTTACCTAAATATCATATTTTTTTCATTTAGTGCTGCCATTCAGAAGCTACAGAAGATAGTTACATGTTCTCCAAAAGACAAAATAAGTTAAATGATCTTCAAATTCAAATTCAAAATCAGTGAGTGTTTAAACTTTCTGTTATAGTTGCATATGAGTCCCTCAGTTGTCCTCAGTGTGAAAAGATGGATCTCAAAAGCATACAGTCATTGTTGGAAAGTGTTCAAATACACAAAAATGCTGAAAACCAAAACCTGAAGGATTTTTCTGAAGAACAGCTGGCAAACAAGAAACTCATGAACAACTATCACTAAAAAAACAGCTGTGGATCATTCAGGTAACAACACAGTATTAAGAAACATTTCTTGACGTTTTGTGTTGAAAATGGTTATGCTGCTTCATATATTTTTTTGGAAATCATGATGCATGCCTTTTAGGATTCTTTGTTAAATGGAAAGTTCAAAAGAACAGCACTTTAAATACTATGTTGACGTCTTTCAAACAAACAATCAAAAAATAGCCAAAACTTTTGTTTGTATATACAGTTTTGTCAAAAGTTTTGATACACCTTGCAGAATCTGCAAAATGTTAATTATTTTACCAAAATAAAATGCATATTATTTTTATTTAGTGCTGACTTGAATAAGATATTTCACAAAAAAGATGTTTAGATATAGTCCACAAGACAAAATAGTAGTTGAATTTATAAAAATTACCCTGTTCAAAAGTTTACATACACTTGATTTTTAAGCACCAAATCAGCAAATTACAATGATTTCTAAAGGATCATGTGACACTGAAGACTAGAACCATGGCTGAAAAAATAATATTCTTAATGACTACTGTATTTTTACTAAAGTCCTGAAGAAACTCCACCCATTTATGTATCAGCAAAAAGCGGCAACCCTATGCTGGTACTATGGTGTATTCTAAAATAAACTAGTTAGTCTAGTCACAGACAAGTTCACCGTCAGAGAAGAGGCTTCCTCCACAATCAAAACACACACACGTGAGTCTGCTTTTTGAATCATATTGACCATGACACAATACAAAGTAATTGGTTAAAGCCTTAGAGGGCCTGAGACAGTATAACGTTACTTTTCTAATTAACTACTAACAACAAAGAGACTACAGAGATATTTTATTTTCATCATCTTCAATGTGCTTTTGCAATGTTTTGATCTAAAGTCTGTAAATTAGTCATTTTAATTTAATTTAATTCGCTTGTGCTCCTTTAATGATGTGATTTGTTTAGTTAAATCTAATTTTGGTAAGAGATTTCTGCCTACAAATGTTCTGCTATCATGAGCAATCACAAGAATGAACTTGATCTGGTAGATTCCACTACAGAGAATGTGATCAACAGATTTGACACATTATAAAAACAAGATTATGCTCAAGCTTAATGTAAAATGTTCGGATCTTAGAATTGAAAGGCAATGTATATTTTCATGTATGCATACACACCTCCAATATCCAATCATATACTGAATTTGAGTCTCTTGGTTCATTTAAACAAGTCTAGTCACCTTAAATTAAATCTTTTGTTCACTGGATTAAACAGTTGCATGAAGCGTCTGAAGAAAATATTTACAAAAGTTTGAATCAATCATGTTTGATTGAGTTAATAATGACTGATATTAATAAATGCAGTAAATGACCACTCTTTTTTTCCACCATAGCTCATGCCTTCACGGAGAGATAGTGCTGACAGCAATGCATTCTTGTATTTATTTACTATTGGTGTGGATTATTGCTGATACAAATGGGAAAACTCCAGGTAACAGACATTTTACTGCAAGACTTAATATAAAACCCTCACTTTTGTAGGCCAACAGTGTAGTTCAGGTTCAACATTTTTTTATATGATTCCGTGGTGTAAACTGGACAAGTCATTGTCTCAGTGAAGTCTGAAAGAAACATTGCTTAGACCTATAACAGAGTTGTGTGAATTAAACTAATAGACAAATTAGGTAGACACATTTAAATGACGACTTGCTCTTAAAAAAACTTTTAAGTAAAATCAGACGAAAGAATCAAAACAACAGTGTCTGACAGACAAAACATTTGCCTGATTAATTGCCTGATGTTTATCATCACCAGGGAAACCAGCATTTCAGCTCTGTTTGTTGAACTACAACCTAAATAGTTTCGGGTCAAATTAAAGATCTCATGATGGATTCCAGCAATAAGAACAGATCGTACTTTCCCATGAATGATACTTAACTATCCGATCCATATTAGCAGGTTTAACCGCTTAACTGTCACCGTCCGTATACGGGACGCTTGGTGCTCTTTTTTTCATTGTACTTTTTCTCTATCAATTTTTTTTATTAATCATCATAAATGATATATCATTTGAAAGCTTAGAAGCCCAAGAATCATCCTATGAAAACTATTTTAAAATCGGAAATTGCGTTACCATGGAAATGGTACTTTAAAATCTTTTGGCGGTCTCCTCCCCCTTAGCGGCAGAGTCAAATGTCATGCATTACGGTCTTTTATAATGAAAACTTTTAATAATCTTGACAAAAAACTCAGGATTTCAGGATTTCATATTTGGTTGAAATTTGTAACAGAAAAATGCATTAAAAAAATTATATTGAGTTTAAATGGCACCCGGTGGCGGTTTGTGGTATGACGCCCTAAATAAACTTTCACAGAAACCTACATTTTTTTCATAGCAACTTCAAATTTGGAACATAACTTATTTAGACATAGTGCTTCAATTTAATAGCAAATTTAGGGTAAAACCTGTTATTTAAAATATGTTTTTTATATCAAATATAATAAAAATTGTACAGTGCATTTTGTTTATGGTAAATTTAAATCCCTATAACGTCTCTCTTTAACATTTTTTTTTTTAAATTCCACTTCTGCAATAATCTGCTGATTGTCTTCTTAAAAAAGAGACCAACCTTAGCTCTGTATTCCAAAGTGTTCACGAATTACAACAATTTTAGTTTGGATAGTGCACTTTCATGTCTATTTTAAAAAATGGGGGTGACAGTTAAAGGGTTAAATACAACGTAACCCTTCAAAGTGTCTGAAGATTAGACAAGACAAAGTACACTTAAGTACACCTAAAACCTCATGTTTTCTTCTTTACCACACCTCTAGATGTTCAAGTGACCTGCATGTTCTCAGAAGACTGTGTCCTACCCTGTGTCTTTGATGCAGTTGGAGATGAGATCATACACTGGTTCAAACAAAATGTCCCGATCCACAGTTATATACAGGGGAGCGGCCGGTTAGATCAGCCAGATGAGAAGTACGATGGCAGGACCTCACTATTCACTGAAATGATTTCCTCTGGTAATGCATCTCTTTATATCCCGAAGTGCGGCTCACAGGACAGGGGGAAGTACAGGTGTCTTGTCACCAGCGGACGAAAAACTACTGAGCACTTCTTCATAGTCATGGTGGAAGGTGGGCTGTCACAAGTTTATGTTCAAGCAACCATAAATGAAATGATTTTACTTCATAAAAGCTTAGTAGTTACCATGTGATGTGTAAGACATAACTAATATCACGTGGTGAACTGTAACTATTTGCTAAAGACCCTTTCCAATAATAGAATACAAAACGGGGCCTGAAAATCTTGATCTCAAGTGGTGAAATTAATGATATGAAGTTTGAAAATACATTTTATCATAATTATACTTTATAATTAAAGAAAATTATTAATAATAAGATGAACAAGAAGAAAATGTACTTTCAAGTAGCAATTATTTATCAAGTACAGTTGCTTAACTGGCACAGAATCTCAGACAGGACAGGACAGGACAGTAAATTATGGATTTATAGTAGTAGTTGTAGTAGTGGTAGTAGCAGTACTAGTTTAAATGTAGGACAAAGCTTAATATTAAATATCCTTAGGATATTAAAAGTCCTGCAAACTGCCATAGATACCTACTATTGACTTTCATTAAAAAAATGTAAGTAAAAATTTAGCTGCAAGCAGCGATTACCGGGTTCAAGTGCTTTAAGGCACTTAAGCACACATGAAAAAAAGATATATTATTTATCAAGCCTGTAACTAACTAAATTAGTGATTTTAAAAGACATTTTTGGCAAATACAGCTATAGATATATAAGGACTTTTAACATTTATGACTGTTATAGCAGCAGCTGTGGTCCGATCTCCCTAAAACTTTGCATGAAGAATCACTTGTTGCATGTTCTCACTAGGTTTTGTGAAGTTTCGTTTAGACTTTATAGGTTTTTGGGTATATTTGGACAGGCCCCTTTTCTAAACAACCCCATCATAGGTTTTTTTTTTTTTTTCAAATTGACGGACTATTTTGCAAAAGTATATATATATTTTTTTACATTTTCTCATTCATTTAACAAACAGTCTCACTGACAGAAGTAGTTTTAAAGGCGAAGTCGTTCAGAAAGAGGAGGTCTATTGTATGATACGAATGTAGTGCATATGTGTGAAAAACCGTGCAATATTTATTCTTTCCCGTTGAAACCGTTTGATAGGGCAAACGGTTGCATAGTATGGCGGAGAAAAGGCAGTATTGTAGAAAAGGCAGCCCTGTCCCTTTCAAACGTTTTGGCGTCCCTTTATGAGTGTCAAGTTTTTTTTTTGCTAATTATTGATATTCACTCAGATATTCACTCATCTGCCCTGGTTTAGTTCAGATCAGTTGAAAAACCTAGGACTAGTTTTTTTTTTTTTTTTTTTTTAAATGCTAAATACTTTAAAATTTCGCCAGGGTGACAAACCGGCGTGAGCCAAGGATTAGCCATTGACATATGACACTTGAGTTTGCAACAAACCATTTAAGACTTACGAGCATTTTCATACTTTTGATCGCTGTAGCGCCCCCGTCAGACCAATTGGGGAGAGCCTTGGTGACATTGTAGATAGTGTGAGTACTACCATCCCTCCAAGTTTCAAGTTTCTATGACTTACAGTTTGGTCTGCCTGATCAGTTTTATTTGGAAACTGACGATTCTGACCACTCTAACAATTAATTACAATAGGGTTTAATATGATTACAAGTACAGTTTACCTCAGGAATCTTGCTAGAATTCAACAGTGCAGATTGGTGCAAATCGTCCTCCATAGTGTGTACCCAGGAAATTAATAAATGTAAATATACATATTTTGTTCTTCTAAAACTTTAGAATAAAAATGTGGCTAATTTTTATGTGTTTTTGTAAGTATTTATGACACAGCAATTCCATGTAACTTAAAAATGATAACACCACCACAAACAAGCCAAAACAATAAATAACTCTGTCATTCCAGCCCCTATCCAGTCAGTGAGCCTGGAGACAACACGTCTCAGTGGTTTTGAGGAAGTCAAATGCTCCAGTCGAGATGTCTACCCTGCTCCCCGTGTAAACCTGTTCACAGATCCTGCCGTTCTACCCGATTCCCTCCAGCCCGTCACACGTAAAACGGCCGACAAACAAGGCCTGTACTCAGTGGAGAGCAAGCTCAAGAAGTTGAAAGATCTGACCTACATCTGCCTCGTCCAATCGTTCTACAGATCTCAGACATGGAGGGCATCACTGCAGGAGAAAGGTTTGATCTCACAGAGCAAATTCATAGATGCCTGGATGTGTTACATTGCATTTCATCATCATTATTATTATTATTACATGACATTGCATCACCAAATAGTTCCGTGACCAACTAAACAATTACACGAGATGAGAGAATACCATGTATCACAATGTTTCTTCATCTTGCTAATGCCTAGATACTATTTAAGCAATTTTCAACTAAACAGAAATATACAGCATGGAAGGTCAGGACTTCATCATCCCTTGTGTGGCACCATGGAACCTGCAGAACTTCACACTGACATGGTCCTTCACCAAAGATCACAAGTCCATTACCATCTACACCTATGACAGTCTAACACAGCAGAGCTCCAGCAGCTGGAAGGAGAAGGTGCAACTGGTGACCCCCAGGGGTCAAGGTGGAGACGGCTCACTGCAGCTACACAACCCAAGTCTAGAGCACACTGGAACCTACACCTGCATCCTCTCTGCTCACCAAACCAAACACAAGGTCCATACGAAATTCAACATCACACAGACCAATCATGAGGTCCATATGAGAGTCAACATCACACTAAAGTCTGGTAAGAACATTTTAGACCCTGTAAGCCGCCAGCCAACAACTTGCACAACATTTCTAACTGTAAAAATGAAGTTAAATTCACAAACAACAGTATTTTCCTTTATAAAGTATTCAGCTTTTCCTGCAATTCGTAACTATCTTGCGTTTCGGCAAACTGGTGGCTATAGGGCAGTGGTTTTCAATCCTGGTCCTGGGGAGACACACAAAATGTGCAGAGCAGTGGGTCCCCAGGACCAGGATTGAAAACCACTGCTATAGGGTATATGTCGAACGTCACCTGACTGAACCCGGAAAACAGGTCTCATCGCTTCCACTTGTCGGAGAACATGTTAATAGCCAGAATAAATAACTTAAATAACTAAACTTAAAAGACAAAAAATATATATCAATCTGCATATGTGATGAACATTGGTTATGATCATCTTTAGTGTCTACTTTAAGGCACTGCAGGCAAAAACATAGTTTTTTTTCATGCACCTCTCAAATTGTGATTTTGGGCTTTTTGGTTTTTCATAAAGTATTTTTTTCAGACTAGTGGAAAGAAAACATCTAAAAGACAATGTTAAGTGTTTCTTTTATGGCACGTTATCTATTTGTGTCAATAGATTTCAAATACAGTATGCATTTTTAAAGACCATTTTCTCAAAATGAGTTTTTTCTCCTACACTGAGCCAAAAATCTCCACTTCAGTAGCACTTACACACACCAAATTTTACATTTTTATTCCTGTCTATATCCTGAAGGTTTTTACAGAGGGATTTGTTCATTTATAATTTGCTTGATTATATACAACCCCCCCCCCCCAAAAAAAAAAAAAAGTATTAAAAAAAAAGTAAAGTAAAAGTATAGTTTCCTGTCTGTTCTAAGTATTTACAGAATTTTGGAGTGACAAAATGAGATACCCCAAATCCCCTCTGTAAAAATATTTGACTCTAATAGGGCAAAAAAAAAATATAAAAATAAAACAATTAATATATTAAAACTGACTTCATCCAATGTTTAGATTTTTGTTCTAGAAATGTATGCAAATTAGTGCATATTTCATTAAATAATGCCTCACTTGCATATTTAAGCCTAACATCTTAGAAAACTTGTAATTGTTTGCAATTATCAATGTAATCAATCAACTGGGCAAGTAAGGTGATAACTATTATTTTTATTTTATTTTATTTATTTTTTTACCCTATTCACCTGCAGTGTCTCGCCTTAGGCATCTTGAGTAAATCAGCTGCATATTTAACGAGTAAATTGCAAAACGCGTGAACCGGAAGTAACGAGAGATTAGTATTAATGTGAATACATTTCATTATTTTTATGAAGACTGGTAAAAATGCGTTATTAAACGTAACTTTAATATTTTCATGATGACAAGTAAAATTAACATGATGGAACTAAAAAAAAAGGTAATAAAAAGTTTACCTTTGCCATTGTGAATGATTTAAAGTTATTTTTTTATTAAAGTTTCATTTCATTTAACTTTTACCATTTTGATTATAGCTATCATTGAGGTTTCTGTAATTTTATCAAGTATTACTTTCTTAGAGTGAAACAAATGCAATACAATCACAGAACTTACTGTACTTGTACTTACTAATGTTTGTGCTGTTGTTTTCCCTCCAAAATTATGTCACTTCCTGAAGTGACTCTTGTTTGTTAAAAGGAATGCTAAAAAATACACTAGAAAGTGATATCAAGGGTCTGTGGTGACACTGAATATACAGGAAACCCTGTCGAATAACTGCCAGTTAAAACTATATTACAAAATGAAAAAGTTAAAATATCTTGAACTGTGGTGGATAATTACTTCGGTTAACTAAACAGTAAGGTAGAATGTTGAAATCTCTTTCAACTTTCCTAAAGACATATTTTTCAACTAACAAGCTAATTTTTCTCGCATTTCATTGACTACTCAAATCGTTTCTTCACTGCAGAAAAACAACAAGCCAAGAGCTCCCCCCGGTGGTGGATTCGTACTGCTGCGATCACAGGCTTTGCAGTCACTGCAGTCGTAGCAATCATAGGAATTATAACATGTAAAGGTATGGATTAACAGTATCATCAATCAATCAATCGATCAATCAGTCAATACCCACACTTACACTTTGTATCTTCAAACCAGCTGACTGTACAAAATCAAGTAAAACCCATTCCAAGGCTACAGAGTTGCAACCAATCACAGGTTTGTGTGTGGTAACAGATACATAATAAATACTCCTCATCTCACAGCATCATATTTACAGATCTCTATCCTTTACAGTCACTGTTGTCAACAGCAGAGCTGCAACTGAAGATACCTGTTTAACAGAAGAGATCGACAACAGACCAACATGAGAATACTAGGGGCAAAAGTTTGTTTAAAACAGCATTGTACAGTTATCTGAACCACCTTTTAAACCTACCTTTAAATCCTGAAAAGGGATTGATTTACTGCCAAGACAAAAGGAAAGACAAGAAATATTTACTAATTTTACTACTACTACAACTATTATTATTATTATTATTATTATGGAAATATGTTGATACTTAGAGTAATCATAACATAAAAACAATCCAGTGTTGAATTTATATTAACGTTTACTAACTTATATTTTAAATGTATGTACTTAACAGTTTTTAAGTTATAGTTACTCAAATAATTGTATGCATACTGCATGTTGAACTCATACATTAAAACTAAATGATTTTAATGTCTGTATCTTTATCTGTATTAGAACATCCACTAAATGTCTTAACTGTAATTTCTATTAAATATATTAATTATTCAATTTTAACTTTCACACATTTTAACAATTTTAATTAACAATAATTTATGTGAAATTCTATATGTATCATTAGTATATATACAACTACCTCTTCCCAGCTCTGTCTTAAAATTATATTTGAAATCATCAACAGTTTTGTGTGTGTGTGTGTGTGTGTGTGTGTGTGTGTGTGTGTGTGTGTGTGTGTGTGTGTGTGTGATAAAAGTCTCAGTCAGATGCTTTGTTTTCAACTATAAATAACAACAAATAATGGTTCTGTACACCTGGGGCCTGTTTCAATAAGGGGGTTCAACCAACTCTAAGTTTAAACTTGAACTCTGGGTTGAGTTACCAAACGGTTGCATTTTTTAATTAGAGTAATGAAATTAACATTTCAGTTCTACTCAGCCAACAGCAAGAAGGCTTGCAAAATAATGAAGAACATATGAAAAGGAGATGGCTACAATACCAAGTATTGGAAGAATATTAAAATCCAACATGAAAAAGGCACACTTTTTTCACCACTCTGCATACAACGGCCATACTAATGTGTGCTCTTCATCCCTGATGTTATATAGAAAACTACCATTTAAAAATGCTACCACTCAAATAAATACATGCAGCATGTATGTGGATATGGCAAAAATCTAAATAATCCTGTATATAATATTAAAATAATCCTATGTAACATGCCGTTTTTGTCACTTTCAGTGTCTGTGTGATGAAAATGTGTTATGAATGAATGCACCTGGGCTGCAAAAATGCTCTTCTTACTTTTAAGTATTCTTGTCTTGTTGTTTCCAATCAAAATATCTAAGATACCTAAATCTAGATGCATTTTTTACATAAGAAAAAGGACATAAGGTATTTAGTCGTTTAAATATATTTTTCTTATTTTGCAAATTATCTAGCTCTATGGGGTAAGAAAAATAATCTTGTTTCCATTTGCATTAAGATTATTTTTCTTGTTTTAAGTGAAATACACTACATTTACATTTTGCAGTGTAAATGATTGAATGAGGCATTTAAACATTGCTTACAATTTAAAAAGGGGGAGGAGACCGAAAGAAACTCTGGGTTTAATGAAGAAAACCTGCACCTGACCAGGTTAGGCTCACAGAGTAAGTTACCAAGGTAACTGAGTCAGTTACCTCTCTTTTAGAAACAGGCTTGACTTACCCTGCATTCTCAGGTTTGACAAACCTCCCATTCTGAAACGGAAAACCTCAGAAATGGCAACAATATAACTTTGCCGACGTGTTTTTTTTTGTTGTTTTTTTTTTTTCCATGAATCAGTCCGTAACCACCACTTTTCTTAATGATTAGGGCCGTTTGTTTCTGTGATACACTGCCATTTTTATAATGACAACTTGTATAATTTACACTCTGAAATTCATGGAATGAGGTGAAGTTAACTTTAGGTTGTTAACAAAGTGGGAGGATTCTAAGCGTAGACTGGTCCTGTCCCAAATGGGAAACTTCAAGTGCACTTACAATGGCCGCCGCGTGCGCGTGTCCGTTAAGTCCACGAGAACGTAGAGTGTCCCATTCGTCATTTTAGCGTTCAGAACGTTCAGAAGGGTGCTCGCGAGCGCCCCCTCAGCGGCCTTTATGCGGCCTCGATCCGCACTTCTGCCGAGCCCGCTCTCGTGCAAACCTCGCAGGAGATTTCTACCCGACAGTCAAAGCGGCATTACGTCACGAAAGTGCGGACTGAGGGAATTTGGAGTGTGATTTGGGACAGGGTTTTAATAAGACTTGTGCAGCCTGTTAATCTCCACAGAGGGTGTATTGCACTGAAGAGAAATAGAATAGTAGGCTAATTAGAAAATATTCAAAACAGAAAGTTGTTCAACAGGCTACATATTTCATTCAAATAATTTAAACTAAGTCACTATGAAGTTGTTTTTCTTGCTGTGGATTCTTCCTGTAACCTTAGGAGGTAAGAAACCAAAATATCTACTTACATATCTGATATGTGTCTCAAAAACTGTCTTGGCTCATTACCTCAACTTCCAAAATATACAACTCATATTAAGTGTTTAATTGTAACTTTAATTGTAAAAATGTTAGTTTAATGTTATATTACAATAATGCCAATGCTTGAACTGTTTTTGTATTTCTTACAGAGATCAATATATTTGTTACTTATTTAAGTAATACTAAAGACATTTGTATCTCAAAAACAATAAGAAATAATATTATTTTTTGTATTGCATAACATCAAGAACAGCATGAATTAGTAACAGTTCCTACTATTTACATCACATTCAGCTGAAGGTAAACATGTACTGAGTTTGGACCTTTGATTCAAAAGTAAATAACTGCAGACTTGTTGGTATCACTTGTTCTATTAAACCCAAAGGTAATTCGCAAAAGTGCATTTCTCATTAGCCTGACACTGTATGTTTGTGTGTTGTTTTTCACACTGTAATTCTGTGTTTTTACAGACACTCATGTCACCTGTATCTATTCTGAGGAATGTATGTTACCTTGCAAATCCACAAACCTAGACATCATCCACTGGTATATGAATGAAAAACCAGTGCATTCATTCTTTTACAATAAAGACCAGCTGGACCATCAGCACAAGGACTACAAGGGAAGAACATCCCTGCTGTCAATTCTGAGATGAAAAATAGAAATGTATCACTTTTGATAAGAAACATCAACATCCAAGATGAAGGCAGATACAGGTGCTACACTGCTGATGATAAAACAAGTGATGAGCGTTATGTGGTTGTGTCTGTGGAAGGTGAGAGTGAAAATTTCTGAAACTAAAAAAAAAAAAAGATCTTTGACAACCCAGAGGAAAGGAGTTTGCACACTAGTTTAAATAATTCTCTAAATAAGACACTCTTATTTCCTTCGAGTGTAGATGAGAATACAAATAAAACACAGTACTTGAAAATTACAGCATATAATAATAGTTGAAACTGTGTTGCTATATTTTTTAGCTCCAGCTAAATCAGTGAACATCACATTAAAAAATGATACAGTCATCTGCACCACCAGTGGAGTTTATCCAGAACCAAAAGTCTTGTGGTCCTCAGACCCTCCAGCAGATCAGGAACCACTGAACACTGTGAGCCAAACAGAAGATCACCTGTTTAATGTGACAAGTCAACTTAAAGTGGATGTCAGTGATACCTACACATATAACTGCTCAATAACTACTAAAATTGCACGCTATACAGCTAGTCTGAAACCACAAGGTACATTTACAGTTTTCAATACAATTTCAATACTGTGAACACTTTTGTAGGACATATAGGCTGAGAAAAAAATATATAATATAAAATATATATAATTCTAAGGAAAATGTATGTCAACTTTATTGTTACATGCATATTTAAAAAAAAAAAAATTAAATACACTTGAGAAATTTACAGATTTAACCCTTATTGTCTTCCATACAGGTGTAAGAATTGAAGTCATAAAAAATATCCCCCAGGCTGATGCTGCTCCACCAACAGATAATAAAAAATATAAAAAATAAAAATATTTGAAAACATTAGTTAGAATTATAAACACAATATGGACAGATGGATCTGCAGAGGATCATCTTCCGAGTCAGTAAGAAATTATGATACTATAATCTAAGAAATATGAGGTGTGCAATTTCAGCCTAAAAGGGCATGTTCTGCAGTAAAGCACTGTGATCAAAAATAAATGGTGACTAAATAATTATGTTCATGTCTATGTCTCTTTATTCTCTTCGAAAATATCAATAACTACCTGATTTTGCATGCTTTTATATTCCTGACAGAAATTAAGAATTATTACTGTCATCGTAACCAATTATCATTATACACACACTGTAAAAAAAACTATTTGTTGTGTCAACTTAAAATGATTAGTTACCTGGCTGCCTTAAAATTTTAAGTTTAGTCAACTTGAAATGTGATGTTTTACTATGGGACAACTTGGATATTTGAGTTGATTCAACTTCAAATTTGAAGGCAGCCGAGTAACAAACACAGCTGTTAAGTTTAACAAACAATTTTTTTTTTGTTTGTTTAGCCAACTCATATATCTAAGTTGTCACTTAGTACAACTTAACATTTCAACTTGAATAAACTTATTTGAGTTGATTGAATGTAAAATGTTAAGGCAGCAGTGTAACAAATTATTTTAATTTGACTCAACAAATGGTGTTTTTTGTTTTTTACAGTGCAGTGGTCAAATAGTGAAGCTATTTAATCTATCTAATGATTCAAAGCTGAAGATCAAATCAGAATTCAGATTGATAAAAAACAGCCTATATGGTCGACGTACATCTACCTCTTCCCAGCATCCCATCTTAATATTTTTTTTTACATTATCTGCAGTTAAAAAGTGTCTTGTGTCCTAAAATTGTAAATGTTCACTTCAATCATATATCACAAGAAGTAAACATAAATAAAATAAAAATATGACTCTGTCCTTTAAATTCCAGTTGGAGGCAGCACATTACTTACAATAATGACTTGATGGGAGGGTTCTGAAACAAACCTGACCAGTGATACTACTTTTAAAGCCTGTTAATCTCCTGTGTACTGAAAGTGTACTGAAATGTGAAGTCGTCAAAATAGAAAGTAGCTGGCCAACAGACTACTTATTACCTTCAAATAATTTTAAACTATGTGACTATGAAGCTGTTTTTCTTGCTGTGGATTCTGCCTGTAACCTTGGGAGGTAAGTAACCAAAATATCTACTGACATTTGTTTACATCTGGTATGTGCCTCAAAAACAGACTGCCTCATACACTCACATTAGAACCTCTGTCTTTTCACTTTTCACTTTAATTCAAAAAAATTATATTTAACTTTATATTACATTAACTGTCAGTGTCCTCTCAATGGGACGCCTGAGTTTGTTTCACCATTTTACAAATAAATCCTAATCTAATCATGACAAGCAATATATCTTTGGAAAGGTCTAAGACTTCTAAATAGATATTCTGTGTGTGTGTGTTACAAATTATGTTGTTGTGTAATTATGTCATTTCATAACATGAGTTCTGACATTTGTCACAAAAAAAGCATTCTTTGTTGCCTTTTTCCCTATCACGCTTTAGAAATCATAAGAAACTATATATCAATTGAAAAGTTAAAATCTCAAAATTCATCCTTTAAAAGCCATTTTAAAATTAGACATTGCATTACCATGGAAAATGTACATCAAAATCATATTACTTTTTTTTTCAATCATGGATCATAAAAATGTAAGTTTGAATACTGCATTTTCACGTCTATGTTCAAAAATGGGAGTGACAGTTAAAGGGTTAAGGTCAGTATGTGTGTATAAATAAATAAATATACACACAATATTTTTGTATTTTTATCCTACATCAAGAACATTATGAGTTAGCAACAATATCGACTATTTAAACCACTTTTAGCTGAAAGTAAATGTGTACCCAGATTTGACCTTTGCTTTCAATCACAAGTAAATGATTGTTGGATTTGTTGGAAGCACATATTCTATTGGCCTAAAGGTATTTTGCAATAGCTATTTCAGCGTATTTCTCAGTGGCCTTGTGGAGGTCATTTTGTTAGTGATTTTATTTAATAAAAGGATTTACAACACAAATTACAGTACAGGAAATGCTTTTAGAATATATGCAAGAGGCCTGCCTTTAGACTTAACATGACACTGTATGTTTGTGTGTTGTTTTTCACACTGTAATTCTGTGTTTTTACAGACACTCATGTCACCTGTATCTATTCTGAGGAATGTATGTTACCTTGCAAATCCAAAAACTTAGACATCATCCACTGGTATATGAATGACAAACCAGTGCATTCATACTTTTACAATAAAGACCAACTGGACCATCAACACCAGAACTACAAGGGAAGAACATCCCTGTTGTCGGAATCTGAGATTAAAAATGGAAATGTATCACTTTTAATAAAAAACATCAACCTCCAAGATGAAGGCAGGTACAGGTGCTACGCTGCTGATGATAAAACAAGTGATGAGCATTACGTGGTTGTGACAGTGGAAGGTGAGAATTTCTAAATTTTCTAAAAAAAATGTAAACTGTGTTGCTTAGGAGTTTCTCTTTCATCACTCAGCAGATTTTTATATTAATACTGTAGAATATTACCCTATTTAAATCAACGTGATTTGCAAATTAGGTCACAAGTAATCTAAAAGTAATAAAAAAGCCTGATTACTTACATTATCTAAAATGTGTAATGTAATGGATTATGTTATGAAATTTGGAATCAGACAGACTATTATTAAAAACTAAGAAATTAAACAAACCATCTGAGAGTTGCAACTGCTATATTTTGATATTTTTTAGCTCCAGCTAAATCAGTGGATATCACATTAAAAAATGATACAGTCATCTGCACCACCAGTGGAGTTTATCCAGAACCAAAAGTCCTGTGGTCCTCAGACCCTCCAGCAGATCAGGAGCCACTGAACACTGTGAGCCAAACAGAAGATCACCTGTTTACAGTGACAAGTCAACTTAAAGTGGATGTCAGTGATACCTACACATATGACTGCTCGATAACTACTACAAGTTCACGCTATACAGCTAGTCTGAAACAACAAGGTAAATTTACCTTTTTCTGTATTACAGTGTCACTGTAGATAGATACCCACTGAGAGTTAGTTTACAGCACAGTGATATTAGGGGGCGGGACATTCTCTTTCTGAAGCATTTGATTGGGTAAAAATACTGTAGTGCAGGATGAGTCATCAATGTATTTTAAGAATTGTAAGAAAAGTGTGAAATTTTTATCTGTCAATTTTGTTGTTGAATGCATATATTAAACTTGTTTTTTTATACATTTAGCTGCTTCAGAACTCAAGAATGAGTTCATTTTCAAATGTCCAGTCACTAAGGACTTCCACTATACTCTCACCTTTAATTTTTCCACCATCATCCTGAGATATGACAGCAAAACCTCTAAGGAAGAAATCACAGAGCAGTGGAGGGACAAGGTTACCTTTCATCCTGAAGATGGAACCATTAAACTCTCTAATCTTAATCAAGAACAAATGGGAACGTACACATGTGAAAGCACGACAGCCCAGAACAAATACATTACACAAGCCACAGTCCAATCAAATGGTAATATTTCAATATTTCTACTACTGTATCTATGCTTCAAATTCACTTTATCCACTAAAGCATTTAAACTGACACAAAATACACAAATACAAAGCAGATAAAAATGTGCTGATCAACATTATTAAAAGAGATTTAACCCTTATTATTTTCCATACAGGTGGGGGAATTGCCATAATTATCGGCATTATAGCAGGCATTATTATAATTATTATTGCTGCCACTGTTATAGGAGTAATTAGAAAGAAGTTATCAAAGGTAAGTTAATTTTTGTTCTTCTGTTGTTATGTAATAATTTTATGTATAACTTTGAAATTGACCAAAACATCACACACCAGTTTCATGTCATGCATATAAATCTGCTTGTTTTTTTCAAACCCAAGATAGTAAGTCTTTCACCTTAACATGATAACCTGAAACTGAGCTCTTGTCTTCACACAGAACTCTAAAAACAAACCAAGACCAAAATCAGAATCAGAATGCGCTCATAAGTTGATGGACTTGAAAAACGGCACACTCAAGGATGAAAAATGACAAGGAAATCCAGCACCCCTTTAGCATTCATATTTATTGTTCAGGACTTATTAAATGAAGACAAGCCTGAAGATAAATACTGGGATGAACCAGAGAGATGAAAAAAGTGTGTGAAATTTCAGTGAACATTGAATGGGAAAGTTCACTGATCCAGTCACTGCCCAGACTCAATGGTACACTTGTGAACTCACTGTAAGCTCATGGACTTTCAGTTCTTTAAGGTTTAGTAAGTATTTTCTCTATGTTGAAGGATTTTTCTACAAATTTTTAACATATTTTACCTCAGAAGTGATGGGTGACATTCTTGAGGACATGACGCACATAAAACCTGTTTTGCTCATTCCACGTACACCAGGAAATCAGTCTTTAAGAGTTAACTTGCTACAGACTAAGAGTAAGTCAGAAAAATACATGAACAAGCAAGTTTCATTGCTTGATTGTTTCAGAAGGTGCTAATCTGTAACTCTAACAAACTATCCACTTCATACCAACACTACTATGATCTATTCTGTCTATTAATCAATGCAATCATGTTTTTCTGCTGCTTCTTTACCTGATATGTAAATCTGTAGGCTAAATTCCTGATTGTTTAACAATCTTAATTGCACTATGCTTCACTTTAATGAAGATCAACTTGGCTATGAAGGATGTAAATAATTTCTACAAATTCAAATGTGATGTGAAATTCTCTTGCTGCCTCATTCCATAACAAGGCCTGGTAAATCACACTCAAGAACAAAACTAAGAGAAACTCTGAGTCAGATATAGTCATCAAATCATAAAAGAAATCATACCTTTAACCTGAAACTGAGACACACCTTTTTCAATCTGTAAAACAACAACAAAAAGATAAGACAATGTTTTAAGTGTTCAGCTGCAGCAATTAGGTTACAAATAAATCAGAATTAGTGAACAAGTGCAGCCTGTCTAGCAATGTTTTAAGACGTCTTCTAAACTGTTTCAAAAATATATATATATAATGCAACATCAACACTGGTTTTAAAGTGAATTGACGCAATACTGGACTGAGGCTTTGTCCACACTAATACGACCTTCCGTCTACACAGAGACCGCATTTTTGTCTAGGAAAATGGCTTTTTAAAAACACTCTGTCGTTGTATTTTTTTATCCACTTTGGAGAGCGTTTTCAAAAAGCTTCGTTTTCCTTGACAAACACGCCGTCTCAGTGTGGACGGAAGGAGAAAACGGAGAGAAAAATATGCGTTTTCAAACTAAAACGTATTAGCGTGGACATGGATATATTTGAAAACGCCGTTTTCGCGTTGTAGTGTGGAAGATTTTGAAAACGATGACAAATATTGTATCAATAGATGTTTATACCGGTAATCGTGCCTGTTATGTGCTATTTGCTTTCACACTGTTGCTAAAGATATATTTACTTTGTATACTTTTTATATTATAATATAAATGATGACATAACTTACTCACAATTGCTGTCCTGTGGCAAAACATTAAGGTGATCTGTTGGAATATGTGCATAAAATAACATCTATGTTTGTTACATGTCCACCATGTTACCTTTACTGGGTAAAATAGTTGACAGTAAACTTAGTTGACATTTTTAGAGTTTTGGGCATATAACTCAACATGGAAGCCTAGAACTACTGAGCATTTGGTATGTGTATTTGTATTTTCATAAACACAACGTTTTAGTTACATCATCTCAAATTTGCAGCAATAATACTTGGGTACCACTGTTGACAGTTAATTAATGCACTCTTGACACAGGTTTGCTAGTTTAACCAAAATTAGGGGAAAGAGAGATAACATAACTTCTAGTGTTTCATCCATGTGCTTCTAGAGGAAATGTCATCATAAAGCAAGTTATATCACTATAAACACTTCTTATTTTTGAAGCGCACACCCAAATGTCTTGATAACCTAATCTAAACAAAGGCAAAACTATGAAATTAATTTATATTTGAGGTCAATTTCATGCTTAAATGCAGAGTAGAATGAGCAACTTTATAAAATTGGACAGTTGAATACCAGGGTCCTATGTGATATGAAAATAATTTTTTAACTAAAGATATGGCTTTTTCAACGTATAGTAGTGTGATTGGGAAAAATATAATTGTGTACTTGAAAATTAAGCATCAGGGCTTTATACTGATGAAAATATATTTAAAATATGCTTCACGGACATGAGATGTACCCACAATTATAGAACGACCCTGTCAATTATTGTCATGTTTTGGACTGTACTAAACTGTTGAACGGGGGAAAACATTTGGAGTACTATAAACTGCCAAAAGTTCTAACAAATTAAGGAGAAGAGTGGGAAAAAAACTGTCTGAGGAATAAAAGGCGTTTGTAGTTGGCCAAACTTCCAGGGGCCCATTTCAGAAAGGTGGTTAAGTGAAAACTGTCAACCCTGAAATGAGGGTAACACCATTTCAGAATGGGAGGTTTGTCAAACCTGAGAATGCAGGGTAATTCAAGCCCATTTCTGAAAGAGAGGTAACTTGGTAACCTTGGTAACTTACTCTGTGAACCAAACCTGGTCAGGAGCAGGTTTTCTTCATTAAACCCAGAGTTTCTTTCGGTCTCCTCCTCCTTTTTAAATTGTAAGCAAAGGTAAAATTGCTCAATCATTTACACTGCAAAAATGCCAGCCATCAAAATATTGATTTTGAAGTCATTGAAAACAAAAGCTTTGAGAATGTTGAGATCGTGAATATGAGCCAGATGCTGAATATACTGTGGAAGTGTGTTCTAAAGATGACGGCAATCGTAAAATCATCTGCTCAAATTGAATCCTTCTAAGTTTCAGAAGGTAACAAAATATGTGTTATTTTATTCTTCTGTAATTGTTCTTAAAATATTAAGAAAGTTTTTTGCTATTGCAGAAGTTAGAGGTTGAATTGGTGAAACATTCACACATTTAAGGGTTAATGTAAACTGTAAAAGTATAGCTAAATTAAATTTAAAAAAAAAAATGCACATTTTCACAAAAATAAAGATATTTTTACATTTTTTTCAAACAGGGACATTTATGCAGGATGTAACATACTCTCTATTTTCTTCTGAAAAAAAATGGATATAAAATTGTCTTTAAACTCAAACAAATAAATGTTTTTATTTTCTTTTGCTAGCAGAAAATCTGCAAACTGTTCCCAGAAAGTATGTGTTTTCAAGTCCACACACATATTTAATATAATCGCAACATTTTCCCATCATATAATTGCACAGGCTGACATTGCGATTATTCGTGCAGCACAGCACTACTTCGAACATTCCGACACGCAAAGTGAATCATGCACAGGACTGGATAGAAAGTGAGGCTTTGTTCGTCACTGGTTCTGTGATTTATATGTACACAACGCAAGCCTCGAATCAAGGCTTCATCTAGCACACCTCTTAACACAAGCTCTGATGCCTCAGTTTAAATGTCACATCACTAGTTGACAGTCATTCAAGATTTAGCAATACAAACTTGCTAACGATGTGCAAACACAACTTTGAACAGCACATGTTGTCCCTGAGCACTACAACCACATCTCTCATAAAGGTTTGCAACTTTACAAAGTAAACAGTGTCTAAAATGTCTAAAAACATCTAGCCTCTTCGCTACTTTTTTTTTTTTTTAATTACTGCATACAGTTCAGATACAAACTTTAATGCACATTTCAGTAACTGAACACATTGTTAGTGTTGTCTCTTCGCTAATTAGCACACAAAATACCATTGGTATACTACTTCCACCGCAGCACCGGTAGTTGTACCCACATTCTTTTTTACAGTAGCGCCCCCCGGAAACGTGGATAACAGTGATTCAAAATCAAAGTTAAGCATTGACTCGAAGATCAGTGTTGCCAAGTCCGGAATTGGACTACTTTCATACTGTTGCCACGGGTTGTCTTTTCATCTCCGCTGGTTGAAGCGGACCTAGTAACCAAAACCAAGTCCCCATGAAATCAAAATTAAAGTTTTTTGGCTTTTGTTATGAATATGTTAACCGTAAGGTTATCTATAGTGTGTTCCAAAACAATGACAAAATTTTTTACAAGTTTACAAGATGTGAGCATTCAAAACTTACAGTCTCATCACACCAATATGAATAAACGATTTTGATGATATCACGCTGCACTTCAGCTACTCATCAAACCTTCTGTCCAATCAAATGCGCTCTAGAATCCGTAGTGTCCCGCCCCCTACACTATAAATTGATGCTGAAGCTGAGGCTAAGATCGATCACTCGTTCACAGAGTTAGTACTTTCTGTATGGTAAACGGCAGGTAGTGCGCAATGTAGGCGATAGGGAACGATTCAGACATTGTAAATATGCTTTCAGTCGGGGCACATGAGGTCTGGTTTCGCGTTGTGTCACGCGAACCGCGGCAGCTCACAGTCTACTCCGGACTGTGACCCCATCCAGAGACGCGATCGCACGGAGAAGATCATATGCATGATGATCTGCCTCAGCATGATTATGATTACTATTTTGTTTTAGTAAGTTTCATATTGAATCTAGGGGGTAATCTATTAGACTGTGACTGTCATAAGCTGTAAAATGTGGCTTTACCGAGCTCAACGGCTCTGGCACGAGCAGATATAAATCAGGGTTTTTCACAACAAAACCCACCCAATTGGTACTCAAAACTAGCCCAAATGTAGCCCAATCGCGTTTCGAGGGGGGTCCCCGCATTACAGGGGGTAAAATACACGTTTTGTGGTGGGATTTCTCTGGTAAAATAAGCATTTCATGAGCTAAATATTAAGTTGTTGGGGTAGCTTCAATATGCTGACATGAAAAACAACCCGCAGCATCAGTATGAAAGTAGCCCATTTCAGACTTGGCAACACTGATATAAATAGAACGCTATTGGCTATTTAAAAAGTGGGCGGGGCTGCTCGATATTGCTTGCCCCGTTTTCCTGTTTCAGTTAAAATTACAGCACCACATAGAAGAACGCTGCGTGTTTCAAGGCACTTCAGCGGACCTTTAACCCTCTACTGCATGAATTTAGATGCCACATGATAAAAAAATTATTCCACATTAGTTTTTGGTTTATTTGGGAACATTTTACTGATAAAACATTTTTTCTGAACACCCCTCACCCCCCATCCCAAAATATTTTTTAGTTGCCTCAGGGCAACAATGGTGCAGAATCACAGAGCAAATTCTCCATTCACATTATCATGAGACAATGTTCAGAGAGCAAAACAAAATCACAAATCTGTCAGAAAATGTCAAGAAATCATTCATTGAAAAGGGAAACACTTAAAAACACATTGCTATATTGCATTTGATGTATATGTAGGTTTGTGACAGTGCAGGGCTGGGAAACTTGGGATCCTTGAGGGCCACTGTCCTGCAGAGTTTAGCTCCAACCCTAATTAAACCTAATTAAACATACCTGCCTCTAACTTTCTAATGACCTTAAAATACATTTATTAGCTAGTGCTGATGTGTTTGATTAGGGTTGGAGCCAACTCTGCAGGACAGTGGCACTCCAGGACCTAAGTTTCCCAGCTCTGGTGTAGTGCGTCGTGTCACATCATGTAATTCATGACATGATATTTTACACTGTGTTAAACTTCAAGAAGCACTTCTTTTCCGCTGTGAAACAGAGGTGCATGTTGCAATTTTTGCACATCACTTTGGGTGTTTCTGTGCACCCAGGAACACTGCATCTTCCTTTTTTGTATTGTCAATGGGAAATCCAGGTTAGGGATAGGAGTTTCCTTATCCCTTATTGTGCAATGTTGCCCTGAGGCAACGAAAAGAAAAACTGAATTTCTGAACATACTAAAAAAGTAAATAAATAAATAAAACCTTTTATGTACAGTTCATGTCATTTTAAATTAGATTACTAAAGCAAATAATCTTGCCTTATTCTCACACCATGTGCACGTGTCAAACACAGAGTCAGTCTACTCAGAGTGGATTGAACTCAATCCAGCTGTTCTGAAACCGAAAACTCTGTTTTTCCCATCTCAGATTTCCAGTTTAAACTTAGAGTTGGTTGAACCCCCTTGTTGAAACAGGCTTCTGTGCAAGAATCTTGAAAACATTCGTGTTTTTTCTTAGGTGAAATATTATGTGCGTACTCAGTAGTACATCAACCCTGCAATTGCTGTTGTTTACATCTGAGTATCTCCAATATGGCTGCACATCCTGGTAATTGACCAAACCATGATTTGAAAACCCTTTATAGTGGATTATGAACCGAAAGTCTTACCCATAGGCTACTATTATGTCAAAGAAAAAGGTGAATAGAAACAGAGGGGGGGGAAATCAAGTCACCACTTTTCAGTTACTTTTTGAAGTCTGTTGTTTGTGGTTACTGATTTATCTGCTGCTGCTAAAATTGAGTTACTCTGACAGGTGAAGTAAGATTAACAGGTGTCTATTTAAAAAAAAACATTCACACTCCGATATCAGAAAAACTCCCACATCTGATAGGTGGAGTTTTGCACTCAGGTATAGTACTACAATGATAGTCAACTGGGCCACATTCCTCTGACTGGTATGTAACAAAACTAGTATGTAACAAATCAGGTTCTTCAAAAACAAAAAGTCCAGGATTAGCCATTCAAACACTGAAACTAATGTTGAGAGTGAAGATACTCATGAAGATACACAATATGACAGCATTTTTGTTTAATAAAACTGTACTCGTATACTAAATAAACAGAAACTATGATTTAAGTCAGTCATTTTTTAAAGACCTAAATGAAGATGTCATATCTTTCACATAAATGGCCCTAATAAAGCACACTGTAATCACCCTTATCAATTATGAAACTGAAAGAACAAGACATTTTCTTTCAGCATTAATCCAATTAATGTCACTAACTAGTCTCAAAACACCTGGAGAAATAATAGAATATGTAATGAAAAAACAACAACAACAACAACAACAACAACAAAAATTAAGTTAAAGCACGGACAGCTGTTTTTATTTATTGACTAAATTAAACGGAAAAGTTTAGTTAGTGCCCCTCACAATTATAGGTCACAATCTGTAAAGTTTTTGTACGGTGCCCTCTGGTGGCCAAAGATTAACATTTAAAATCTTCAAATGATAAATGCAATCCAAAATGACAGCAAAAAAATGTAATGTTAATATTCTAAGTTCTACAGACACTTTATTCATTCGCTCATGTACATAAGAACATGAGAAGTAAGAAAACATACAAAGTGCACAGATTAAAAGAGACAAAACGTACAGATAAAATAAGTTATTTTCATTTCATGAAGCATGTGAAGTATTTCAAGGCTTGACGGTGTGTTTCATGAATGCGCACGCTTCACAGAGAAAGATTGGCGGTGGCATCGCCCTTGAGTTTGCCGCTGCTGAGACTGTGTATCATGGCGATCATTTGTGTGTGTTTGCTCAGCTCTTCCTCCATTTTCTCCACCTTGGCCTCTAGCTGAGATTTCTGCAGCTCCAGAGAGGAAGCCTGCAAGATGAATACAACAACAGAAAGCGCTGGATTATTATGATTTAAGACTAATCTGACCGAGTGATTGGTTTGAGTAAGTGCAGACGGCACCTTGATGCTGGTGTCCTTCCTCGCTTGCTCTGTCTTATTAAGCTCTTTCCTAAGGATGGAAATATTCTCCTCCATTTCATGGATCTGTTCTTCGTGTCTCCTTAGATCATTCTGAAGACCTGGTACAAAACAGAAAGAGGTTTTATAGTATACTTTACACTAAATGAAAGTGTGTATGACTTTGCAGGAATAGCATAAAACCCATGCAACAAATTAATTCCACAGTTTTTTTTTTCCTCACCTATTATTTTTCTCTCTTTCTCCAGCACATCTGTCTTTAGGCTCTTTATCTGCTGTTCTTTTTCTGCCACCTCTGCAAGAGTCCTGAGCAGATAAAAATCCAAAAATAAAGAAAAATGACAAAAATTATTATTATTATTATTATTATTAATAATAATAATAATAATAATAATAATAATAATAATAATAATAATAATTATTATATATTTAAGTTTTATATAATTATTTAATATATATATTATTATTATTATATAATTATATTTAAAAGTAAAATTATAATAATAGTAATATTAATAATTATTCTTTTTTTTTTACTTTTGTGGAGGGTGGCATGAAGTTTAACCTAGCTTCAATAAAAAAATAAAAAAATAAATAAACATAAATAAATACCAATTTTAGATAACAATAATAATGATAATAAATAATAATAATAATATTAATAATAATAATAATAATAATAATAATAATAACAACAACAACAACAACAACAACAACAACAACAACAACACAGATAAATATTTAAAATATATAAAAAATAAACAAAAAACAACAAAATTATTATTTGTATTATTCTTATTATTATTATTCTTATTATTATTATTAGATGCGCATGAATTTATCGATCGATATATATCGCCCATCCCTAGTTAATATTAATATGGAGTCAAAAAACCATTTCAAACACTGACCTCTCCTGTTGGAGTTTTAATCCCTCATTGGTCTTTCTGAGCCCTTCAGCCTGCTGGGTAAGTGAGATATGGGCAGCCTGCAGTTCCTTCAGCATCCCTTCACTTTTGTCATACCTAAAAAAAAAAAAAAAAAAAGAAAGGAAGTTGCTTATCTATAACAAAACATTTGATGGATCCATTCCTAGAGGACTAAAAAGTTGTATCTGAATCTGTGTGTGTGTGTGTGTGAGAGAGAGAGACACTGACCTACTGAGCAGCTGGTTGTAAGTGCCCTTTAGCTCCTGATGCTGGTCAGCGACTGCCTGCAGACGGCTGTTGTGCTCCAAGAGCTGCTGGCTGTCGGATTTCAGTCTCTCAACCTCCAACAGATGATCATTCAACTCCGTCTGCAGATCCTCTTTCTTCCGTTCCGTGTCTTTGAGTAGAGAAGCCAATTTACGTGCCTAGAATGGAGAACAACAGCAAATAAACAGTTCATAATAGTGCAAACATTAGAATGATTTCTGAAATATCGTGTGACAGAAATCTGGAGTAATGATTTGACAACACAGGAATAAATTACATTTTTAAAGTATATATATTCTGAATATATAGAAGAAGAATATACAGTTGAAGTCAAAAGTTTACATACACCTTGCAGAATGTGCAAAATGTTGATTATTTTATCAAAATAAGAGGGATCATACAAAATGCATGTTATTTTTTATTTAGTACTCACCTGAATAAGATATTTCACATAAAAGAAAAAAGTAGTTGAACTTATACAAATGGCCAAGTTTACATGATTCTTAATTTTTTTTTCCATTCCATTGTTTGCCCTGAACAGTTAAACTGACCGCTGTTCTTTAGAAAAATTCTTCAGGTCCCACAATTTTTTTTTTTAGCATTTTTGTGTATTTGAACCCTTTCAAACATTTAAATTTAAACTTAAATAAAATTTACATTTAAATGATGAATTTAAAGATCAGGGTAAATTTAACTTCTATTTTTCTTCTGGGGAACATGTAAGTATCTTCTGTAGCTTCTGAAGTGCAGTAATAAATGAAAAAAAGATGACTTTTAGGCAAAATAAGAAAAATCTACACATCTTCATAATGTGTAAAAGTTTACACCCCTGGCTCTCAGTGCATAGTGTTTTCTTCCGAAGCATCAGTGAGTGTTTGAGCCATGATTAATAGTTGCATATGAGTCCCTAAGGTGTCCTCAGTGTGAAAAGATGGATCTCAAAATCATACAGTCATTGTTGAAAAGGGTTCAAATACACAAAATTGCTGAAAAACCAAAGAATTTGTGGGACCTGAAGGATTTTTCTGAAGAACAGCAGGCAGTTTAACTGTTCAGGACAAACAAGGGACTATCACTAAACAAACAAAAAAAAAAAAAACAGCTGTGGGTCCTTCAGGTAACAACACAGTATTAAGAATCAAGTGTATGTAAACTTTTGAATGGGGTTATAAACTCAACTATTATTTTTTTCTTGTGGACTATATGTAAATATATTTTATGTGAAAGATCTTATTCAGGTCAGTACTAAATAAAAAATAACATGCATTTTGTATGATCCCTCTTATTTTGGCTAAATAATTCTGCAAGGTGTATGCAAACTTTTGACTTCAAATGTATATATATTTTGTTAACAAAAATGCAGTCTTGGTGAGCATAAGAGACTTATTTTGAAAAAGATGTACATAGCAACTCAAAAAACACATGTATAAATAGTGGTCATGTGAATGTAGTCAGCTTTCATTGTAGGAAGAAAAAAAGAAGAAAAAAAAAATGTGTGTGTAACCTCAGCTTCCGCCTGAGCTCTCTGACAGCGGTATTGAGCAATGAGGCGATCGGCCTGTGACAAGGCGAGTGCTTTGGCTTCCAAAAGGTCCTGCAGACGGCTCTCTTTGCACTACATATACAAAAGAACAATTACAAAGTCCACATGTAATAAATACATACACAGGAAGTTCCTTTAAACCCTGGTCTCTTACCGCTAGTGCTGAAAGCTTCTGCTCGTAAACATCGATGATCTCTGACATGTGCACATCTTTGACCTCCTTCTGTAACTGTAATACCACAACATTAAAAATAAAACAAAAAAAGAAGTATACCATCCACATGTGGGCACACTTCTATTGTGAATACGGAATTATTTGCGACTAAACCCACGACGGAACGTCTGCCAACACAAAGGTCACAGAACTAATGAGTCACTATCAGACAAACGCAATCACCTCCACTCCATTCTGAAGCTTCTCGATGAGGCTGTCGATACTTTGGTGAGCAGAACCAGAAGGTTCGGGATGCACCATAGGAAAACTCTTTCCTACGAAGGATGCATCTTCGCCAGCAGAACTGCTCCGGATCGAGGACTCACCGTCCCTCTGGCGGTATGCATTATTGGCAGCAATACTGTCCCCCAGACTTAAAACAGGAGTGACAGAGAAACATTCATTTTCCAGGATTTATACATTTATTTTATTTTTAAAAATGGAATTTAAGGGATAATGTCACTGAATTTGACAAATTTTGGAAGAATAAATCAAACATAGGTCAGTACACTTATATCAAAACACAATATGGACTCTGTGAATATTAAGCTGCAAAAAGACTATTTAAATATAAATCCTGCGTGTTCTGTGTCTGATTTGGTACTGCACACATACTGAAATGCACGTGATGCTTCCGGTGTTTTCAGCCTCTGCTGACTCAATATATGAGTACATGAACGCATAATCTCCAGAACTGCTCTGAGAGTCACTTCATTCGCATTATATCATATACAAAGAGAAACTTAAAGCAAACGGTCAAAATAAAGTGAAATGAAGAAACTGTGACAGAAATATATTACTTAAATGAATGATAGTACTACTACTAATAAAACTGTTATTAAAACATTTTTTTCTAAGAAAGTTTACCAGAAAAATTATTTACCAGAAAAATGTAAATACACAACTCAGTATTTCTGAAAAAAAAATATAATAATAACAACAATTTAGATTTTTTTTTTATATATAAAAAAATCAATAATTTAGACATGCTTATGATTATTAAAATTTAATGAAACCATTAAAACAGAATCCAGAAAATGATTGGAAAACAGAATTTGGTGAAAATAAAACTGAATTTGAAAAAACAATTTATAAAAGATTTCATAAGGCCTTAAAATTTTAATTTTGTGAAACTTTTAATAAATTGCTGTTAAATTGTAAAAGCTTCATGATTTCAATTAATTAGACATGCTTTTTGATAATTGTTTCTAATTTAACTATTAAAACAGAGTCAAAAAAAAAAAAAATTAAGTTTCATTATTTCAATTTAATATTTTTATTTACTTATTAGTCTATAAAAAATAAATTATGTTTCATGATTTCAAACAATTAGACGTTTTTTAAATATTATTTTTTAATTTAACTAATAAAACAGAGTCTAGAAAAATTTTAACATTTTTTAACTTTCATGATGGCAATTAAAGGGATAGTTCACCCAAAAATGAAAATTTTGTCATTAATCACTTACCCCCATGTCATTCCAAACCCGAAAAAGGTTCGATCGTCTTCGGAACATAATTTAAGATATTTTGGATGAAAACCAGTAGCTCTTTGACTGTCCCATTGACTGCCAAGTACATTTCACTGTCAAGGCCCAGAAACATATTAAAGACGTTGTCAAAATAGCCCATCTGCCATCAGTGGTTCAACCATAATTTTACAAACCTACGAGAATACTTTGTGTACGCAAAGAAAACAAAAATGACAACAGCGCAGCCTTGTGTTGTGGCTGATACAGAACAGTGTACGTTGTTTACGTCCAGTGGATGCTTTCCAAAATGGTGCTACGGTGACATAGAGGAGACGAATTGTTGACTAAAGTCGTTTTCTTTGCGTACAAAAAGTATTCTCGTAGCTTCGTAAAATTATGGTTGAACCACTGATGGCAGATGGACTATTTTGACAATGTATTTCATATGTTTCTGGGCCTTGACAGTGTAATGTACTTGACAGTCAATGGGACAGTCAAAAAGATACCTAAATATCTTAAATTGTGTTCCGAAGACGATCGAACCAAGTGATTAATGACAAAATTTTCATTTTTGGGTGGAGTAACCCTTTAACTAGACATTTTTTTGATCCATATTTTCAAATTAAGCCATTAAAACAGAGTCTAGAAAAAAAAGGGGGGGGGGGGGGGAATCCAGAAATAATAAAAAAATAAATAAAAAAACTGAATTTGGAAAAAATAAAAATGATTTCGTATGGATTTTCACTAATATATTAATATATTTTAATATATTATTTTAATATAGAAATATATTTTTTAAAGAAAAGTTTTCTTTAGCAAGAATGCATTAAACTGATCAAAAGTAACAGTAAAGACATTTCTAATGTTACAAAAGGTTTATATTTCAAATGAAATGCTGTTCTTTTAAACTTTCTATTTATCAACATATCACAGTTTCTACTAAAATATTAAGCAGCGCAACTGTTTTTACATTGCTAATACTAAGAAATGCTTCTTAAGCATATTAGAATGATTTCCGAAGGTTCATGTGACACTAAAGACTGAAGTAATGATATTGAAAATTCAGCTTCACAGGAATACATTACATTTTAAAACGTATTAAAATAAAATAAAAAGGTTATACAACAAGTAATTAATATTACATAATAATATTTCAAAATATTTGTACTGTATTTTTGATCAAATAAATGCAGCCTTGATGAAACAATTTTCAAAACCTTATAATAATCTTCAGAAACTCACACTTTTGAACGGTAGTGTACAGTTTGGTAGTTAAGCAACACATCTACATTTAAAAAGGAAAACTTGCTTGCGTTTTAGCATGTTACTAATGTACATTTAATCATTATGGAAATTTTCTGCAGATTTTTATCATTTTAAATTCATTAAACATAGTTATGCTTACAATTTTCTAATTCCAAGTATGAGCAACAGTAATAAATAAAACAGCTTGGACTGTCAAGCTGAGTGTTTTGACACCTCAGAGTAGATGTTCACACTGTTGACTCACATGACAGAAGGGAAATCGGGCAGTGGGGCCGCCTCAAAAAGTATGCGAAGAGCAACCTGCACTTGTTCTCTGCAGTTCGAGGTCAATGCTAAGGAAAGAGGTGTCACCATGCGCTGGTCCTGCATGCAATGGAAAAGACATCACGGTAGAGGAAGCGTTATAAATATCTCATACAGAAAATCTGAGGGAGGGTAGCGTAGGGTACCTGTAAGATCCTGTAGAAGGATGTCTCCATGTCTGGCATCTGCTGTCTAAGATGACTCATCAGTTCTAGAGTCTTCAGCACCACCTCAGAGCACACCTGACTAGAGATGCACAAGAACACTTTTTCTGAAGGACAATTTCTGAAGAATCATGTAAAAGCTTTGCCATCACATTAAAAAATTTGATTATTATTGAAGTATTACTTCCAGAACATTTCATCACCTGAGATGGTAGTTAGAGGTAGTGCAGGTGGACCCAGAGAGGTCCTGACTGTAGGACAGCAGAAGCTCCACCTGTGAGACACACACCTCAGGACTAAGCCGCTGGGACACCAGCATCCTCAGAGCATCATCACCGCAAAGCAGTAAAAGAGTCAAGGATATTTATACTATTACAGTAGAATTAGACAATCAAAATACATTACTGGTCAATTCATATATGGGCCATTCTACAGAACTGGTGCAAACTGCTGTCCCACAACCAGAAAACACTTTTAAAAAGCACTTAAGCAATCAAATCTTAGATGTTTACAAAGATCCTTCTATTATCTACTGAAAATATTTTAAATATTAGAAAGCTTAATATATTTAAAATAGTGCTGTCAAACGATTAATCACGATTAATCGCATCCAAAATAAAAGTTTGTTTACATACTGTATATTTGTGTACTGTGTATATTTATTATGTATATATAAATACACACACCTGCATGTATATATTAAGGAAAAATATTTTAGATTTATATTTAAAGTATTAATATTTATTTATAATCTAAATTGTATACAGGTATAAATATACATACGTATAAATGTTTTGCTTTAATATATACATGTATGTGTATGTATTTATATGTACATAATAAATATACAAAGTAAACACACATAGTATGTGAACATAAACTTTTATTTTGGATGCGATTAATTGCGATTAATCGTTTGACAGCCCTAATTTAAAATCATGATTTATTGAGTACTTCAAACCCTTAAAAGTCAACTAATAGAAATATTGAAATATATTTTTTTTTTACATTGTTGTTTTTGAAGGTTTCTTTTTCATTCTTTTAAAAAGTGAAGTTCAAAAAACAACTTATATTTTCTTTGTAAATTAACAAACTTTATGTAAAAAAAACAAACAAACATTAAATCACACTTTTTTGGGAGTTATCACATAACGTTTAGATTTTATATGTGTACCACTGTTTAGAACTGTGCTTGCTAACCATGTGCCATGTGACCATGTGATGTTTTGTCAAAAATAAAGTATACTGAATGATCAACTAAGATGTTATGATAGTTTTTGGTTCAATGTGCATTTAAACTAATGAATCCTTAACTTTGAAATCAATATGATCAACGTTTTGCCTTTTCCAAAGAAACACTGGATTCAAAATACAACAAATCTCATAAATTACACTTGAAATATCGTTAAAAAATTTAATTCTTATTGATTCACCTCTGAAAAGTAAAATAAATTAGCAAAAATATGTATTTACAATGTAGATGTAAGCAAAATCTTAATAGGTCAATATAACCCTTCTAATTAAATTATTATTACTGTGTTTCACTAGTGACAAATTTGGGGAGAGAACAAATATTCCAAAACTTTCTGAATTAACTGCACAAAAACTAGCAATACCTTGGATATTATGCAATTTGCATACATAAATTTTTTGGGGAAATATAAAAAAAATAAATAAATAAAAATTCAAGACGTTTCTAACTCTGACTTTGGAACAATTCAGTAGAATTGCCAGGCTAATTAATTATGTAATATTTGCTGATACTGAACACTTTGCTTAATAAGTAAGGATATCGAGTAGAAAGTCAACGACGCGGCCTGCACGCAGACAGTGCTTTTTTAGCAGCTGGTCTCCTTCAGTGGAGTCTGGAGACTGGAGCAAAACCAACATTTCCTGCAGGAGGAGCTCTACAAACGACTGAGCTGAGCTGCACAGAGAGGAATCAATTGCCTCCTGGATGAACAGAAACACAAATATATGGATTATTCGTGCAGAAAATCACCAACGTGGTAATAGAATAACTACATCCCATCTATTTGCATCTTGCATGGATTCCTAATTTGTTACTGATAATTATTGTAGACATTAATAGAATTTAATAGAAAAATGGTAATACTTTATAACAAGGCTCCATTTGTTAACTACATTAGATAACTAACAATAAAAAAAATACTTCCAAAGCATTTATTCTCTCTTGTTTATTTTAATATTCACTAACACATTATTAAAGACAAAAGTTGTACCTGTTAACATTATTTAATGGACCTGACCTAACATTAACAAAAATTAATAAATACTGTTTGTTTTTTTAAATGTATGCAGTAACACTTTACAAAGTTAATTAATTAACTACATTAGCTAACATGAACAATACTTCTACAGCATTTAATGTCAATTTCAGCATTTACTAATGCATTATTAAAATCACAAGTTGTGCTTGTTAACAGGTTAATGCACTGTGAACTAACATGTATTTTTATTAACCAACATTAACAAAGATTAATAAACACTGTAATAAATGTATTGTTCATTGTTTGTTCATGCTTTTTAATACATTAACTAATGGTAACAAAATGACACATTGTAAAGTTTTACCAATTTCAGATTATATAGCAACAACTTATAAAATATTAAATAAACAATGAAATAAAATTTAGCATTACATTCCATAAAATTTTAGAATTCTATTAACTTTGTGTTAAGCGTACACAATTTAATTACACATTTTTATAAAAACAAAATAATTCATTGGTATTTTATTGATTATATCTTTAATAGATAATTTATTAGATAACCTTCAAAAATTAAAATACAATAAACATTTATTTTAATTAAAACAATACTACAAATTGTTAATAAAAAAAGGTATTTTAATAAAATAACTACATTAAAATAATTTAATGACAAATATTTTAAGTTGCAAATTACATAAAACACTCTTAAATGTAACCTTTAGGAAATCTAAGTGAACATCCATTTTTCATACTGTGCTGCTCATACCGAAATTAATTTTAAGTTCTAATAAATGATTTTAGTTTTTCATGTTATTTTTTAATTTTAATAAAAATCGTATTTTTAATATTCAAGTACTTCTATAATTCCAATACTATTTCCAGTTATTGGCCACAATGAAATGCATAAAAACATTTTGGCCACAAGTGACCCTTTGCAAATAGCTTGACTGACTGATCTGACCAATCATAATGCTGCTTCCACCATTCTGTCCAACAAAGAAATCAGACAGGAGAGTAGATTAACTTCGGTGCACTTAAATGCCTTTCAGAATGGAAGAGTTTCAGAAAATACTGCTGTTCATTCATGTTTTAAGTATAAAGAAGAAAATCTGATCGGTTCATGCGTCGATTGATCTAATAAGGCAATAGAGTACTCTGTCAGGACACATTAAAGAGTCACAAAACGGTATTTATTGTTTGAATTTGTTAAAAATTTTAGTTTTAAATCTACATTTTAAAGCTGAGATCTTGTTTCATGTCAGAAGTAACCTGCTCTGTTTTGTCTTCAGCGTATTGTAAGTTTCCTGTATTTATCACATGATGTGTAGTGTGAGAGCAGCATTGTTTATCAAAAACAGCAAAAGTAACTAAGGAGAGCGGGAACTGACCCTTCTTGCAAAGGGTCAGTTGTGTTGTTGGTGCACAAAACATCTTAGGGGTTTTTCTTGTCACAGTCACAATTAGCTTATTCTCTGGTGCATGTGTGTTTTAGAACTTTTAAAAGCATTACTCAAATAAACTGAATTTAAACACTAGCATACTTCAAAAAGCTCAGCCAGCAGAGACAGAGCCTGCATGTAGCACTGCTCTGGACCATCCAGAGGTGACGTGACCCAGTGGACGAGTGCTAAACTCGGTTCAGACCCTCGAGCCTGAACACCTTTTCTAGTACCAGGCTGCAGTCGAGGGGCTGGAGGTCGGAGCACCGTCTCACAGACGAGTTTACGCAGGACAGGAACTGAGCACAGAGAAACCAGCAACTCCATAACCTGCACAGACACGAGCTTATGACTATCTGCACCAGTTTGGACAAGGATTCATGACTACAGGCTCATGTTTAGAGAAATTAAATAAATGAATTTCTAGTCAAAACAAAAATGATATGAAAAAAAAATGATGTATTTGACCTTTGATGCAGTATCAGGATCTTTGCTGTGTAATAGTCCGAGCACCTCAGACAGACAAACTGAGAGGTGTTTATACCTAGCGTGAGAAAAAAAGATGTTCAGACTGTACTAGAAAGACTTTTAAAACAGACTTCAACAAATACATACTTGGTCAGGTAATCAGCAATTTTAGGATTCTTCAGGAGATCCACTAACAAGTCCACAGCATAATTCCTTGTTAATGTGCCATCTCCATTGACAGTGATGTTGAATATTAGCTGAAAGGTTTGATGAATGTTCTTTGCATTAAAAAGCTGCAAAAGAAAAAAACACTTAAGTAATACAACCACAAATGGAAAATAACAAAACAGGGCCACAAGTTTCCAGCCACAAGATGACGAAAAAGATACTTGAGCTAACCAGCATCAGCGCTACGCCTCAAACTTACCTTCTGCCCAACCTCTTCATTTAAAGTCAAACTTGATAATATGGACAGCGAAAAGACGACGACAGTCAGACAGTTATGACCCAGGAAATTAATCAGAGCTCTGTAGAAAGCCTTCACGTTACTCTGAAAAAAAGAAGGAAAGGCTTGAAAGGTTTGTATGAAAATTCACACAGAATTCAACATGCAGAGCTGATAGCGATACTGACCTGAGATTTGATGTGTGACTGCACGGAGATGTCGTGTCGGCAGAGGTTGGCCATTAGGCCCAAGCAGGCCTTTACAATGTCATCATTACTTGACTGGCTAAACACAATCATAAAAACATTAAATGTTTGGACACAATCATAAAAGCATTAAAAGTTTTTATTTATAAATAAAAGAACAACTGGCGTTCTTCGTATAGTTGTGTCACATTTATAATTCTGTTAGCTTTTTCATGCAATACCTGAATGAATATTGCACTTAATAAAAAGTGCTGCTATACAGCCAGCCTCTGTGACTAAAAGCAAAAACTGTTTTTCAGTTTAGTGTTGTGGTTTTCCACTACACAACCCCTAGCATTTCTGCTTCCTCTTAATATGTGTGTTACAGGCAAGTGGCCACCTGTCAATATCATGATTATTTACGGCTCTGGATGATAATGAGAACATCCCTCAGATATGAATAGATTTAGTATTTGTTATATTTTATACACTGTGGCCAGAAAAATAACACTGATGATTAAATGTTTATGAAATATTTGTTATGCTCACAGATTATGCATTTATTTGATTAAAAATGCATTGAAAACAGTAATATTGTTTACAAAAAAAATACAATTAAAAATAACTTTCTTAAAATGTAATTTATATAATATTGTCACATGATCCTTCAGAAATCATATGCTAATCATTCTAATAAATTTTGTAGAAACTGATACATTTTTTCAGGATTCTTTGATGAATAAAAAAGTTATTCAAGAATAACCACAATCATTTAAAACATATGTTTTGTAACAAATTAAGTGATATCTTAATGAAATTTTCTGAAACTTTTGAAAAGTACTGTATGTACAACATTTTTATTAACATGAGGACTGCTCTGTTAAAAAGTGGCTAAAATCATTTACATCAAATGAACATTATGCACAAAACATAAGAGTGATTTTTGTGGGACTTACACATGTTGCATCAGGAAGCTGATGAGTTCATGGATGTGAGAGGCACAATGCAGAGTCCTCACGTTGTAGGTCAGTCGCTGCAGCACATTAAGGCACTGTGGAGAACATTAGAGACATTATTAACATCACCACATAAGATAACATTTAAAGAATTTTTCTTTATCAAACCATTTTGCATAACTTCAACCAAACACAACGAAATAAAACCACTCTCAAAAATCTGTGCATCTGTACTGATCAGAACTTACTTGCATGGATTAATTATCAATAATAGTGTACATTCTGATTTCATGCAGACTTCAATAAAGTGATTCATATCCTACCATTCAAAAGTTTATCAGTAAGGAATATAAAGCAATACTACAAAATATTATTGCTATTTAAAATAATGGTTTTCTATTTTAATACACATTTTTTGTGATGAATTTTCAGCAGCCATTACTGCAGTCTTCATTGTGACATGACTAATATGCATATTCTAATATGCTGATTTATTACTTTTATTTTCAATGTTAGAAACAGTTGTGCTGCTTAATATTTTTTGGAACCTGTGATACTTTTTTTAGACCTGTAAGTCTTTACTATCCTTGCTGAATAAGGGTATTAATTTCTTTCAAAAAAAAGAAAGAAAAAAAATTACTGACCCAAAACACTGAACGGTAGTGTATATTGGTTCAAAAGATTTCTATTTTAAATAAATGCTGTTCTTTTTAATGTTTTATTAATCAAAGAATCCTAAAAAAAAAAGTATCACAGGTTCTCAAAAATTATTAAGCAGCATTGATAATAAATCAGCATATTAGAATGATTTTTGAAGGATCATGTGACACTGAAGACTGAAGTAGTGATGATGAAAATTCAGCTTTGCATCACAGGAATAAATTCTATTTTAAAGTATATTAAAACAGAACAGTAATAATATTTCATAATATTGCAGTTTTTCTGTATTTTTAATCAAATAAATGCAACTTTGATGAGCAGAAAAGACTTTTTTAAAAAACATAAAAAAAATGTTACTGATCCCAAATTTTGAACGGCAGTGTATATTTTATAAGAAATTAATATTCTATTTTATTCAGCAAGGATTTATTGAATTTTATTCAGCAAAAGGGACAGTAATGGCACTGACATTGTTACAGAAGATTTTGATTTTAAATAAATGCTGCTCTTATTGTCTATTCAAAGAATCACAGTAAAAATTATCATGGTTTTCACAAAAATAATAAGCAGCACTGTTTTCAAAATAAGCATAAGCAGCAGAAATGTTTCTTGAGCAGCAAATCAGCATATTAGAATGATTTCTGAAGGACCATGTGACAAAAGACTAGAGTAATGATGCTGAAAATTCAGATTTGCCATCACAGGAATAAAACACATTGTAAAACATATTACAATAAAAAACAACTTAGTTTAAGTCACATCAAATATATGATAGTTTTTGATTAGCTATAAAAATATGCATTTAAAGGATTGTGAAATCCTTTGTTTCGCTTTGTAAGAGTTCAGCACAAACGTGAGTGTCGAACGCGGCAAAATAAGCCTAATAATAGAGGTGCAACAGCGCGTTCATTTATATGCTTTCAATTCAGAGTGCAAATGGCTGTGCATTTGTTTGTGTTGTTAACTCAATGGGAGTGAAATGAAACCATCTGATCTGTCTGAACCCGAAGTTGACACTCTCTCCCCTCTTCCCCCTCCGCAGCAAACCAAGCCCACTTTTGCAACTGTGGTGAGAGCTAACCAGTGCTGAAACAGGGGGGTTCATAACCCTTTAACAAAGCATGGTTTGAGAAGTATATTCTTAAAAAACTGCTGCACTCTCACCTGCAGTACAAGAGGCTCTTCTGGTGTGCTTCTGTTGCAGTGGATTATGGCTGCCAGAGTGCCGGTGAAGTTGTAGCTGCTGTGAAGAGCCTCTTTAGCCTCACCATCAGAAGCTGTTGGGCCATTAAATAGTTAAAAAGTGTACATGCATGGGTAAACAACTGGTGATGTGACTATAAAGTGACTGTGTAACTATATTCAAGGTTTTAATACCAAACTGTGCCAGCAGGGATATAATGGATCCCGTCAGTGCGTGACTGGTGTTGGGATCTCCAGCTACTTCCATAAGTCCACTCAGACACTCGCTGGGCAGCACCTGACCTGAGAACAGAACTCCACCACATTTCAGCCCCGAAACATCCTGCAGAATCAAAAAATAGCAATTAAGTGAGTGACGAGACGTGAGGCCAAGTATGGTGACCCATACTAGGAATTTGTGCTCTGCATTTAACCCATCCAAGTGCACACACACAGTAGTGAACACACACACACACACACACACACACACACACACACACCGTGAACATACACCCGGAGCAGTGGGCAGCATTGCTGCGGCGCCCGGGGAGCAGTTGGGGGTTCGGTGCCTTGCTCAAGGGTCTCACCTCAGTCGTGGTATTGACGATGTAGAGAGCGCTGGATATTCACTCCCCCCACCGTCATTCCCTGCCGGACCTGGGACTCGAACTCGCAACCTCTTGGTTACAAGTCAGACTCCCTAACCATTAGGCCACGGCTGCCCCCACTGCGGGGGCAGCCGCAGTATATTTTAATATTTTATAATGTTATTACAGAATTGAGGTTTCACTCACAAAGAGCAAAAAATCAAATGTCTTTCAAACTGCCTACCAGGGAGGGAGTGTTAGGGGGTCCACGAAAGGTTCAGAGAAAACATGTGAAAGGAGAGGGAGTAGGGCTACAACAAATGATTACTGTGATAATCAATTAATCTAACGCAGTGGTTCTCAAACTGGGGTACAGTGGGGCAAATAAGTATTTGATACACAGCCAATTTTTCACATTTTCCCACTTACAAAGAATGGAGAGATCTGTAGTTTTTGCAGCTGTTTGAAGTGGTTACCTGTATAAAAGACACCTGTCGACACACTCAATCAATCAGACTCCAACCTCTCCACTATGGACAAACCAAAGAGCTGTCTAAGGACACTAGGGATAAAATTA
Source organism: Cirrhinus molitorella (assembly GCA_033026305.1). Classification (NCBI taxonomy): domain Eukaryota; kingdom Metazoa; phylum Chordata; class Actinopteri; order Cypriniformes; family Cyprinidae; genus Cirrhinus; species Cirrhinus molitorella. The sequence goes on along the minus strand of CM065140.1, from coordinate 21,167,595 downwards.
TAGACCTGCATAAGGCTGGGATGGGCTACAGGACAACAGCAAACAGCTTGGTGAGAAGGCAACAACTGTTGGCGCTATTATTCGAAAATGGAAGAAATTCAAGATGACTGTTAATCTCCCTCAGACTCACTGCAACATCTTGCTTCGTGGAGTATCAATGATCCTGAGAAAGGTGAGGGATCAGCCTAGAACTAAACGGGACGACCTGGTCAATGACCTAAAGAGAGCTGGGACCAGTGTCTCAACGGTTACCATTAGTAACACACTACACCGTCATGGATTAAAACTCTGCAGTGTGCGCAAGGTTCCGCTGCTCAAGCCAGCACATATCCAGACCCGTCTGAAGTTTGCAGAAGAGGCATGGGAGAAGGTCATGTGGTCAGATGAGACCAAAACAGAACTTTTTGGTATAAACTCCACTCGCCGCGTTTGGAGGAAGAAGAAGGATGAGTACAATTCCAAGAACACCATCCCAACCGTGAAGCATGGGGGTGGAAACAACATGCTCAGGGGGTGCTTTTCTGCAAAGGGGACAGGAAGACTGCACCGTATTGAGGGGACAATGGATGAACCATGTTTCGCAAGATTTTAGGCAACAACCCTCTTCTCTCAGTAAGAGCATTAAAGATGGGTTGTGGCTGGGTCTTCCAGCATGACAATGACCCCAAACACACAGCCAGGGCAACTAAGGAGTGGTTCCGTAAGAAGCATTTCAAGGTCCTGGAGGGGCCTAGCCAGTCTCCAGACCTGAACCCAATAGAAAATCTATGGAGGGAGCTGAAACTCTGTGTTGCCCAGCGACAGCCCCAAAACCTGAAAGATCTTGAGAAGGAGCGGACCAAAATCCCTGCTGCAGTGTGTGCAAACCTGGTCAAGAACTACAGGAAACGTCTGACCTCTGTAATTGTAAACAAAGGTTTCTGTACCAAATATTAAGTTCTGTTTTTCTATTGTATCAAATACTTATTTCATGCAACAAAATGGAAATTAATTATTTAAAAATCATACAATGTGATTTTCTGGATTTTTTTTTTAGATTCTGTCTCTCACAGTTGAGGTGTACCTACTATGAAAATTAAAGATCTCTCCATTCTTTGTAAGTGGGAAAACTTGAAAAATCGTCAGTGTATCAAATACTTATTTGCCCCACTGTAAGTGAGGTGATGGAAGTGGGTAAAAACTGAGCATGCATTTCTAAAAAGTCAGAAGAATGTTAAATGCCCCAGTGAGTACGCTATTGTAAAACATTTGAGAACCACTGATCTAACGATTATTAGAACGATTAATCATAATTTTTTTAACTGATTAATCAGTAGACTTTGATTAATTAGCCTTTGCAATTAGTAAAAATATGTGTTATACATATTCTAACACAAATAAAGGTCATTTCAGCTTTAAAAATGCATATTACTAATGTGGCAATTAATTAATCGCACACCAAGTTTGGCTGAGATATTACTCCCAAAAGATAATTTAAAGGCATTGCTTTAAACAGACATTACAAAAAGTAGCTTCAGCAAGAAATATTTTTTTTGATAAAAATTTATTACATATAATCTAAAAGGTCCTACAGCTCTGTTTGACCTTTTTTTGTAAAGGGTGTTGGATCTTCTTTGTATGTTCACATTGTAAACACTAGGTTGGAACTTTTGCAGTGATGACAATTTTAAAGTTCGGATCACACAGACTACGCATGTGCATTGCAGAGATGAAACAAGATGAGCATTTGAGTTTAAAAAGTATATTTGTCCATTTGTTTCGAAAATAACCGATCGTTTCGCTAGATGCAACCCTTCTTCATTGGCTGGGATCGTTTAAAGCCCTTTGAAGCTGCATTTAAACTGCATTATAGAAGTTCAAACTTGGGGACACCATTCATATCCCATTATATGGAGAGAAATCCAGAAATGTCTTCCTCAAAAAACATAATTTCGTTACGACTGATGAAAGAACGTTTTTTTTTTGATGTTCTGAAAGTGAACTAATCCTGTAACAATGATTAATACATAAATGTAATAAATGTACTGTTCATTGTTCATTCATGTTAATTAATACATTAGCTAATGTTAACAAATGATACCTTATTGTAAAGTGTTACCAACTCATTATACAAACAGATGTATTTGGCAGTCAAAATGAGATGATAGGCAGAGAAACTGTCTTATACACATCATTCTGCCTAACATCACCTTTTGCAAGTCATACAGATAAGAAACAAAATAAGAAAAGTGATTAGAGGCTGTTTTTTTGGATAAACTATTTTATTCACAACATAATTCTTAAAATAATTATTACATAAGTCTTAAAATACCTTTTAGGGTTATGATAACCAAACCAGTCCTGAGCTAGATCAAGTTTTGATCTCTGTAAACCAAACTATCACTTTCATCATTTTTTTTCCCCACTAATACAAATATTTTCTCAGTAGCTAGCTCCACACCGAAAAGCTGATTTATAACAGGAAATCAAGTTGTAATTATAACTGAAAGCAACAGGTTTTTCCATGATAAATGCCACAAAGCTGTTTGGTTTAAGGCTATCTATTGCATAATGTACTATATAAATAAACATGATGTGACCAGACATTATTGGAGTAAGTTAATGTTACTGAACTGCAGAGCTCGTGCGAACATTCCACACCATTGTAATCAAATGCATTTTTAACTTCTGCTTTCACACTGCTGTCAGTTTTTGTTGTGTATATTTGTTCGACTAATCGTTTTAGCCCTATTGGACAAAAACAAATATTTTTGTCCAATACAAAGAGTGTTTTCACAACGCATCATCAATCGACCATACTGGCGGCACTGAATGTAAATAATGTCACTAAACTGAACAAAACTTGCATATTTTGTTGATTATTGTTGCTGAAAATGATCAGTTATTGTCACGTTAAGGCCTGTATTAATCAGTCAGGCTGGGAAAACATTTGGAGTATTATAGACTGCCAAAAGCTATAACAAATCAAGGAGAAGTGTGCAAAAAACTGAGGAACAAAAGGCATTTGTGGTTGGCCAAACTGAAACAGGCCTTTCAGGGCAAAAATTTTGACAACATTAGTCTCTGTCTCTTATCATTTCCTTTCAGGTAGGTGAAATATTAGGCCGATATCTTAATTACTACTGCTTGTATGTATCTTTAGCACCTATTAACTTTAGTTTGTCAAAATATTGCATGCTTTCCTGCTTACTAAGCCCTTCTCTATATGATTCAGCAGTTTTTCTGTGGTTAGGACAACATAAATTAGCAAAATAACATACTCAGTAGAACATTAACTGTGTAATCCATGCTGTTGTTTACATCCAAGTATCGCCAATATGGCCGCACTGACCATATTGTGACGCAAGTGCAAACCCTCTATATTTTTTTACACATTTATAATAGAGATTTTGGGTCTTGATACATTAAATAATATACAGCTGCTTTTTAAATTTTAGGATAGGGATCCTTCGCACAAAGTTGATAATTTTTGACGGTCTATGGCATCTAAAAGCATCATTATAAAATTTATAATAATAATAATAATAATAATAATAATTTAAAACCATAACCAGATGAACATTATGTTAAATATTTTAACAGCTTCAGTCACCATTCACTTTCATTGTATGGAAATACTGAAAGTAAATCAATGTTGACTGTCATTCCCTAACATCTCCTTTTGTGTTTCACGTGTCTTTTTGGACTTTGGAACAACTTGAAGGTGACTAAATTATGACAGAACTGGATAGATCACACAAACAAAACTGTTTTCAATTATCCCATAGAAACATGTTTCCACTCACTTCAATGTGTTTCTGCAGCTGTGATGCATTTAAAGCGCTTCTGTTGTTTCTGTACTGACGAATGGCCAACAGAAGAGACTTCAAACAGGTCGATACATCCATCTTTACACCCAAGGACGGTCAATGGCGGCCTTGAACAAAAAATAAATAAATAAATAAATAAATAACAGAATTGGGAAACTAACGTTACCTAAATAATTTCTCGGTAGCTTTTGTAAACATAATACAGTAGTCTATGCTAGTTAATAATAGACGCTGTCTGAATCACAGATATATCGTATTCTCCCCAGTACAACGTTTTTATCAAGCATAGAGGTGACTTCTATTTTAGCAAAGATATTTACTAGTATTTTATTTTACGTAGTATTTACTCAAAAGCTTATTTTGAGTTCCCCACACAACAAAAACTTCCTCCCGCTAACACTTCGAATCGCCGGAAGAGTCCATTATCCAAAAGTGGAGGGGGTTATGGAAACATTTACAAATATGTTTAAGTATTTGCGTTTAAAATATAGGGCAATTTTTTTTTACAAAGCAACACAATACTTAATAATCGAATAGGTGTGTGTTTTGTTCTTATTAGGTTAGTCCTCTATTTTTTTCTTATGTTCCTAGGAAAGCTTAAACCCCTTTCTAAGAAGAATGGTTGAGAGCCAGAATTCGACGACGCACTGACGTAACTACGTCATGGTTTTACGTTTTAAGCACGTCACCTTATTGTATTTTTTTTTTTTTTTGACGGTATTCATTAGAAGAAAACATGAAAAAGTCAGCATTTCTATTAAAATCAGAGAGATACATTTGAAGATTTTGCATAATGTTTATCCAATGAGCTCCCAAACTGCTTGTTTTTTTGATCTCTCTAACTTATGTGTATTCTGCAAAGTAGCATTTTTTTCTATCAGTGCAAGCAGGTAAAATTTATTTGGGAGAACTTAAGTTGTTATTTATTCCCTTTTATAAAATGTGATTTTAATCAAGAAAACAAATTAATTTGTAAAATAGTATACTTTTTACAAATGCAATTGAGGAAGGATGAAATAGGCCATATATATTTATCTTTAAGAAAGTGCACTGGCTGGGTTAATTATATCTACAACATGTTTGAAACTTGTTAAAAGTTATTTTCATAATGGTGGCACATAAAAATACTTTAAATATTACCTACACACACATACCCATATAAACTAACAGGATGAAACCTTTGAAACAGGATGCATAACCTCATAAGTTCATAACCCCAATGACAGGTCCATGCTCACTCAGCCCAACAACTAGAGTCTCAGTAAGGGATGAATGAGGTGTATGAGATGTATGATGTATGAGAATTGTTTGTAGTAATATGTTGTCATATCATTGAAGTAAATAAGGTTGCTGTATGAGTTCGCACCTAATACTATGGCATAAGAGACAACGTCATATTCTATGCACTGATATTTGTTTGTTCCTTTGCCCTTTAAAATTGTACTTTAAAAAAGTATTTTACTATTGTGCTTTTAACATAGGGCTAAATATAGTCTACAGTATATTCAGTGAAGGGGGGTTAATAAGTCTCTCCTCACCTTACTTTTTTACAGGTTGTGAAACTGAATTCACCCACATTTGGTTTTGCTGCACTTTTGCTAAACATCTGAACTCAGTAGAGTGCACACTATTTGGAATCTCTGTTGAAGATTTGGCGCTTCAGAGTGTAGAAACTCATTGCAGTTAAAGACACAGATCTCATGTATTTTAAATCTGAGAATGATGAAATTATTTTAGTTTGGGCAAACACAAGAAAATGTGAAGTAGGAATTGAAGCATTTAGTATGCTTCTGCTAACAGGTGCTATAAGGGCAGAATTTCCAAATGCAACTTTTCTTTTGCTTACAGTGCAAATGTAACACTGATCAATTTGCAAATAGATGATTTAATTTGATAAATATTGAAATGATATGTAAGTAATTTATTTTTGTTGAATCCTCTGTTGACCTATTATGTTCCCTACAATACACTGTATTTGAGTTCCACTTGTTGAGTATAAAAATAGTATAGATAAAAGGAAATGTTATAATGTAATGTAAAATAATAGGCTAATTCAAAATCATGCAGTACATTTTATAATTAAGCACTTTACTTTTTTATATATATATAATTTAACCACACTCAAGATATGTAATAAACAACGACACATACAGTAGTCAGTTTTAAATGGTGAAAAACATTCACGTATCTTGATCAGAAGGTTTATTAGTATATTCCTAATACACTCCAATGCACCTGTACAATGTCCCGTACGGACAACAGCAACATTACACTTTGAAATCTGGACTGCAGCCACACACACACACACACACACACACACACACATTAAAATGGCAATGCCATAACTTCAGAGACGTTAACAGCATGAAAAGTGACTAAATGAATAATTTCATTGCATTTACAATCATGTCCAAACGTTTTGGCAATGACATAAACTTTGTGTTTTGCAAGGCTCGCTGCTTAAGCTGTTGTGGTGTTCATTCACGATTATTGTGTGAGTGATCAGATGCATTTTATATAATTGCTAAAAGCTTCATTGGTCAAAAAAATTAACTTTGCACAAAAAAACTAATTTCACAGTTTTTTGATCCTGAAATGATCTGCTAACACCAACTGCACATGTGAAAGTGTGAATGAGCTGAAATCACTATCATGCCAATTAGATTGTAACAGCAGACTGATTGCTATAAAAGAAGGAAAGAAGAGCTTCCAATCATTGTGTTCTTGTTAGCAATGGTTACCTCCAAAGAAGCACCTGCAGTCATCATCATTTGCATCAAAATGGCCTCACATGCAAGGAAACTGCTACAAAGAATATTGCACCTGAAAGAACCATTTACCTGATCGTCAAAAACTTTAAGGAAAGAGCTTCAACTGCAGTGAAGAAGTCTTCAGGACATCCCAGAGTGCCCAGTAAGCGCCAGAATGGTCTCCTCCTGAGGAGTCAGTTACGGAATCGTGCCACAGCCAGTGCAGAGCAAGGTTATTATAGTTTTGCATTTTTAAAGTAGTTTTTATTATAACTTCGTTTTCAAATTTGCAATACAATTTAGTTAGTTTTAGTTAGTTTCATTAATGGTTTTAGTTTAGTTTTTATTTTGTGAAAACATTTCGTTTTTATATATTTAGTTTCAGTTTTAGTAATTATAGTTTAGCATAGTTAACATAACACTTCCAGAGCACACACAAAAAAAATATATTTCAGCAACATTTATCTCTGTGCTTAACTCTGAATAACAAAAATAACATGGTTTGAGATACAAATAGGGCTGTGACGGTCGCAATGACAACCGCGCCACCTCGGTCGTCGGTTGCCACCGCCGGTAATGTACGTAACGTCACACAAACTCTAACAAGCATAAAGTACAATGATTCTGCAACATTCATTCTGCCGTGGCGGCGTTTCGTGTCCCCGCCGCAGCAGTCAGCAGCAGCCGCGCTGTCAGCCTCAGCTGCATCATCATTCGCCACAGGCATGGCCGTATCTACCATTGAGGACACCGAGGTCATGTCCTCGGTATTTTTTCCCGAAATTTCAAATTAGTCAAAGCTGAAATCCAGCAGTAATGATCAATGCCAAACACAGAACCCGGTCCGTGTCCGAATCCATATGTCGTCTGTATTTTCTCCCAATTAAATTCACATTCTCCGTCTAATCTCAAGTGAAATCTCCGCCTCTATCTGTCTTTGCAGGCAGCGGCACTTGACACTTGACGTTACCTAGGCTAAAGATTCAGAGTTATTTTTTCACGTAAACTAATACGAATGCGAATTACGGGGGGTTTGGGGGGGTCTGACCCCCCTAATTAATGCGTCATCCCCCCTGAAGGACATAAACACAAGATGTAGGGGGGTCTTCCTTTTAAATAGTGGTAAATAGTTCGCACTGATCTGTATCTTAAATATTACTCATAGTAAAAATAGTAAGTTAATATAAATATAAAATTGACCACCCCTATAATGGTTCATACCATTGTCAATGCACGATCGCGCCCCAGCAGCCTATGCGGGAAAATTCAGTCTGCTGAATAGGAAACCTATAATACAGGTCCTTCTCAAAAAATTAGCATATTGTGATAAAGTTCATTATTTTCTGTAATGTACTGATAAACATTAGACTTTCATATATTTTAGATTCATTACACACAACTCGAAGTAGTTCAAGCCTTTTATTGTTTTAATATTGATGATTTTGGCATACAGCTCATGAAAACCCAAAATTCCTATCTCAAAAAATTAGCATATCATGAAAAGGTTCTCTAAACGAGCTATTAACCTAATCATCTGAATCAACTAATTAAAAGTAAGCATTTTATGTCACACCTTTGCATGATGTGAGCTTCTTTATCTTATTTTCATCAAATAAAATGCTACACTATTACTTTCTATCAGCGAATGATGATTCTAATGATTAAGGAACGCAACTTTCATGCATGTGATTGACAGAGAAACCTGCATTCTTATTTTAAGGTTGTTGTTAATGCTGTGGTTAACTGTTTCCTTTGTACTTTCGGTATAACAACATTAAGTTTAAAAGTCATTTATCATTTAATGGAATTGTGCATATGCTTTTAGACACTTAAATTGTTTTGCTACTTTCAAACGCACAGCTTTCAACTGCTCAGGTAATGCCACTGAAAAACTACAGAAAAGTAAAACTACTTCTAGCAGTACTGGCCACTCTATACACTGTCAGAAAAAATGTGCAAAATTTGTACCTTTAAGGGTACAATGGCTTGTCACTGGGGCAGTACCCTCTAGGGTACCACCATTGTACCCTTTAACATGGGTACGTATTGGTACCCCTGCAGTTAGTAACTTCAAAGGGACAATTTGTACCTTTTGTGGCTAAATTGTACCTTTTATATGCACTCTTAAAACAGATTGTTGTTATATTTGTTATATTTAACACATCTGTGTGTCTAGTTAAGGACAACACATTTTGTTATTCTTAACACAGGCAGTGTGTTAAAATATTTAACACATTAATGTGTAAAAAAAAAAATCATGCAGTCACCTGATCTGATGTTAACAAGCAGAATCACTTGTCACTGTTGAGGAGATTCATGTCCTTATTCTTCACGCCTATGTGTGCCTAAAATAAATGCTTTTTACAAGTTTCTTTTTTTTTTTTTTTTGGTCCTAGAACAGCTTGTAAGAAACCCTTCCAAAAATAATAGAAAATACAGATATTTTTCACTGTGTAAGGAGAGATCCCATATAAATAATTTAGGGGAAGCATTTAAATAATCCTGTGAATACACAAAGTATGCAGAATCGAATCGTTAATAATCATATCGCATTGAATTTTATTGTGAATCATCTTGAATCGAATCGTCGGAATTTGCAAAAATTGTTCTTGAATAAAATCAGAACCCTATGAATCGTGAATCGTATCGGTTCACTACTCAAGGATTCACAGCCCTACCATTGACTTTGTATTGCAGGAAGCTACCTCCTTGTCATTTCTGCTTAGTATACAATTTTTTCACTAGGGCATGCTATCGATCGTGTTGTTAATTTTATTGTTTTGCATGTATAAATCCAAATTTCTCAATATGTTACCTAGATTTGATGTCCTTCTTGCAGAGATTTGCTTATTGTTAAATCTCTTAGAATCATTGATATCAAAAAGAATAATACGTTTCAATTTGACGTACATGGGTCAATGACAAATAAGGACGAAGTGTAGCTTCATTTCCATTAAAAAATACTATGTTTAGAATAAACATAGTCATTTTCATTTCTATATGAACTATTACAAATTTGGTATCTTTATGTAATATGTTGATTGTAGCTAAGTTTTATATACACAAATGTAGATTAGAAGTTTCTCCTGGTTTTACAACATTTAAAATTTTTTAAATATTTCACTCCATAAAACATTTAAGCTTCTGTTTTTTATTTTAGTGAAGCCTATATTTGGATAACATTTTTGAGTCATCTTTCAGATCCCTACACAAACTTGTAAGGATATAATTGTCAGTATGCAAACTGTCAGCAGTAAAAGTCCAAATAAATTTGACTTCATTAATAAGTGCAAGATTGGTTATCCTTTTTTTAAATGCTGGTAGGTCAGACTATAGGTTTTTTTTTTTTTTTTTACCATAGTGGCTTTGCTTATGCATCTGGCCACTGCTCTATTTAAAAAAATAACATATTTGGTCATTTATAAGAGGCATTAAACACTTGGAGAAAAACATGCTAATCAAGTTTTTGATTTGTTTTGTCTAACTGGTTTATTACAGACACCAACCAGCTTAACATAACATCAGGCTAAATTGTTTTCAGTCTTTGACCACAATGGAAACTGTTCGATCGTCTAATGTGGGCCCATCTATTTTAAGCTGTGGTAGTATCATGTGCTCATACAATCTCACTCTGTACATACATATACAAATATACAAATACACATAAAAAAAAAACCCTATACAATCAAAAATCTCTTCTTGTCCTTGAGTTAAAAGCAGGTCATCAAGCACATTTCTCTCCCATCCAGATTAGTATTATTCTAACCAGACTTTATTGGCCAAAGACAAAAAAGGACTTTAACCAACTTTTAGAATTTTTATGATGTTGCAAAATAAATAAACAATATTTAATAATTTACACTATTTGTAGGACACCAAATAAAACATGTGACGTTGACCATGTCAACTCCTCTGTACACTGAATCATGTGTCATTAAAATAATGTCACACTGTGACTAAATCAGTCCGGCAGAACAACAACATAGTCCCCTGAGCAATCGACATCTGAGGGAAACAAAACAAACACAAAAAGTGTTTACAGTTAATGATTCTCATTCAAAGCTAATTGTAATTATCTGATAATATTTTGCCACTGTAATGACATTAGCAATGTCTCATTTTAGCTAATGCCTTATAGTAACAGTCGACACTTACTTTCATAGTCATTGTCCTCATTAGGCACTGGTGATTCTGCAAATTGCATAGGCTGATTTTGCAGCTTTTTTATTTTCAGCGAACGGCACAAGTGCGTTGCAAGTCCTTGATTCCTCTGCTTGTAATGACGAATAAGTTCCTTCATAGTCTTGAAAAACTTCTCCTCTGTACCTGAGCTAGCCTGAAACAAATTGCGTGACATGAATTTCATTAATTAATTTATATTTATATATTTATTCTAATCAATCATACTTGTTAGCAAACCAATCCAAACCCATAAAATTATGGCAATGAATCAAAGTTGCCAGTTATCGAATACAGAATGCTTATTTCAGTATATCCTACCTGTAGAGTGAAGTATCCGGTGTGGGTTTGTAGGATCCTGTAAGTATAGACCACTTTTTGTTTGCTGTAAACATGCAGAAATAAGTAAATAAATAATTAACTAATTAATTAAGTGAACATAATCCACTTACATTCAATCTTAAACATAAAAAAATATTATTATGTTAGACTATGCCCTTGGGTGTTTGATAGTCAGGGTTTCTGTGGGTCTTAAAAAGTCTTAAACTTATGAAATCATGGCAATACATGTTGCATGCACTGGAAAACAATGAATATCCTCGTATTTTTCTATTTGGATATAATTTAAAATTGAATTTATTTCTGTGATTTCAAAGCTAAACTTTATAGCTTCATTTCTCCAGTCACCTTCAGAAATTATTGTAATATTCTGATTTGCTGCTTAAAAAACATTTATGTTGAAAACAGCTGAGTAGAATTTTTTTCAGCTTCCTTTGATGAATAGTAAGTTCAGAAGAACAGCATTTAGCTGTTAAATATATATATATATATAATGTTACAAAAGCTTTTTATTTCAGATAAATGCTGATCTTTGGATCTTTCTTTTTAAAGAATCCTGAATTTTTTTTACTTAACTGTTCTAAATATTGATGATAATAATAATAATAAATGTTTTCTTGACTGGAGTAATGATGCAGGAAATGTAGCTTTGATCACAGGAATAAATTACATTTTAAAATATATTCAAATAAAAAACAGTTATTTTAAATAGTAAAATATTTCAAAATTGTACAGTTTTTGCTGTACTTTGGATCAACTAAATGCAGGATTGGTAAGCAGAAGAGACTTCCTTTAAAAAAAACATTCAAGATCTTACTTAAAACTTTTAACTGGTAGCGTAAAAAAGTGTGACATCTTGTTTCCTGAGAAACTGGACAAAATGAATGAAGTTTAAAATGTGGTATGAACATTTTGAAGCCCATTGGTAGTTGCTCTTGTTTTAATAAATTAATTGGTTCAATTTCATATGTTAAGTTAATGTATTTGTTTCTACAAGTCTTTAGACATTTGCACTTCAAACCAAGACAGAATTACTGATGAAGAGCATAACCTTTTTGCATTGTAATCAGAAAGTAAACTTAAAAAATATTTTCATATTGTAGTGGTTGGAAGCACAGCTATTCAGTCATTTTTGTACAAATCTGTAGTGTTTTTTAAGTGTTGCTAATAAAAGATTGCTGTATTGTTTTATATTTAATAATCTTTAAATTGAAATGTGTTTAAAAGTCTTGCATTTACCTGGACTGTATGAAAACACTGAAAATATTCATGGCAGACAATGCTACTTTTTGAAATGTTTGTGGTATATTTTGACATTGGTATGTCTGTTCTTAGAAGACACTTTCTTAGTAAAGTGACCTCCAGAAAATACCATGCTATGTTTGGTTTGATCTTAGATTCAATGATAAGACTTTTAGTGGTTTTCTTTTTTATTAGAATTCTGCACGGAGACTGTTAAGATCTAGACAGCAAGAAATATCATCAAGTAAAGCTATTTTATCATCACTGATAATAAGTAACATGTATAGATCGTAGCTGAGTTCTATTATATACGGCAACAGTTGTTTACAATATATGATTTCTAGAGAATTATATTTGGAGGTCACTCTTAACATATACTGTACTATAGAGGTGGGCGATATGGCCAAAAAATTATCAAAAAATTTTTTTTCAGTCGATATTGATAATTATTACAATATTTCAAGTTTAAAAGCAATTTTTGCTACAGTGTGAAAGTTGTAAAAACCGGATAGTTAAATGTGTGTTAAAAATATTCTTTATGGTTTTATTGCTTTTTTAATTCTTCACATGTTTTCCAGTCATTTTTCCTTAACAAAATAAGTGCCTTAATAGAAAAAAACAATTTTGTTTCATAGAAATACACATGTGGCTTAATTTAGAATGCAGATGTAGATTTATGTTCATTATCAAAATCAGTAACATCTGTAAAAAAAATTGTAGCAATCTCATTTTTATATGGTGAAATTTAATTATGCTGGCTGATTGAGTTTTGTTTTTTTACCATTGCTCTTCCATAGTATCATCCATAGTATAATGATAACAGTTAAAAACACAAATAGCACCTCAATACCATGGTAAAAATGTAATATATGTAATGTAATATGTATTTGTATGAAAAATAAATGCATAAACGCTATAGCTTAATCACAAAAATACTGCAATTACTGCAGTTATTTCGTTACTCCTCCTTCAATACATTTAATACATGTCTACATTATTAAAATAATAAAATTCAATACAAATATCCTCACATTTCTGACACAATATAATTTCTGACATTGCGATTTGTAGATTAAAAAGCCTTCTGACTTTATCGTTGAGCACAAAGTTTCTATTGTTGGTCAGCGCTGTTTCATCTTGCTGTAAACCGAGTCATTTGTGTTCTTCACTGAATTTAAGCGCTTCACACTGGTGCTGTTTAGTGACCGAGACTCATCCGCAGTGTTAGGGGTAATGCATTACAAGTAACGCAAGTTACGTAATTATATTACTTTTTTCAAGTAACTAGTAAAGTAACGCATTACTTTTTAATTTCTAAGAAAATTTGTGTTACTTTTTAAAAAAAAATAACGCCAGTTACTTTTTGTTTTCTTTATGTATTTAATCCCATTTTACTAAGCAATGACTAGTCTAGTTCAGCCATAAACTGCAAAAATACTTTTCTTACTTAGATTTTTTGTCTTGTTTCCAGCCAAAATATATAAAAAAAAAATTAATTCAAGAAGGATTTTCTAGACAAGTAAAAAATATTGTCTTGTATTCAGAAAAAAACAAGTCAAAATTAAGTGAGTTTTTGCTTAGAACAAGCAAAATAATCTCAAGAAACAAGACAATTTTTACTTGTATTTAGAAAATACTCCTTGATTTAAGAATTTTTAGATATTTTGTCTGGAAATTAAGAAAAGCATTTTTTGCATTGTACTAATAAGCTAAACTTGCTTTAGATTAACTAACATTTGTGCTTAATTTTTCTAATTGCTGAACAGTGTTGAACTTCCTTTTCCTAAAGTTCTACTGTACAGACGTGAACTTACTTTTCCTTCAGCCTTAGACTTATTCTCTTCATTTCATTTTGGCGTGAAAGGGCTTTTACATTTGCTAAGAATCTAACTTGTTTATATAAAAAAAAACAAAAAAAAAAAAAACAAACAAGCCCTGTCCAGATTTAAAAAGTAACGCAAAAGTAATGCAATGCATTACTTTCCATAAAAAGTAACTAAGTAAAGTAGTTATTTACTTTTTTAGGGAGTAACGCAATATTGTAATGCATTACTTTTAAACCTTTAACTTTCACCCCTAAAAGGAGCTTATGAAAAAATTATTTAACATTAAATTCTTATTAGTAGACATCTAATAAATAGCCTCAAGCACTTTTTTTTTTTTTCCCAATTTATGTCTTTTATAAAACTCTACCGTACGGTTGAGATGTCAGTCCATGGTAAATCTTGACTTAATTTCAGAGAACTATATAGTTATTTTGCAATAATAAACATTCTATTAACTTTATTAGAATCTTGGATACATGTCTTAACACTCAGTGTCCACAAAGTTAAAAAAATATATATTTTTAAGTGTCTGTATAATATGTATAGCTGTATGGCAATATAAATGTTATACCATGTCTTTTACTGACATATCAACCGTACGGTCACGCATGATTTGGATAATTATAAATAAACATTTCTACATTTCTCATATATTTTGCTATATTTCTGTTCATTACCCTCTACCCTATTCACAACAACTTTATGGTTTCACCCCTACTTTCCTGATTGCTTGCTTTACCCTATTATCTGATGACTGACCAGCACCAATCTCCCTTCTGTGTGACTGACTGAAGTTTGTAAACTGCTGCTGTCACATTTCCATCCCTCCATGGAAACAGTAGACAGAGATGGGGCAGTACAGCTGTAAAAAGATTGCTCTCTCATCTCCTACTTTTGATAGATTTATACCCTATCAAATTTAGCTCAACCGTACGGTAGAGATATCAGTTAAAGGGTTAAAAGTAACTTTCCCAACACTGCTTATCACTGAGTGAAAGCATCTGTTCTAGTAAGGTCGCGCTGTGCCGCCGTTTGAACTTTGATCTGAGCGGATTAATGGTCAGAGTGACGCGCTTTGCAGAGCGTTTTCTTGCCACATAAAGATTGCATCATATGGAAATTCATATCGCGCGATAATTATCGTTATCAATTTATCGCCCAGTCCAACTGTACTGTCTGAAAACATCCAGAATACGTTGAAATTAGAAACTGTAACACTGTAACACTGATACGCAATTGATATACAATCGCACAGGATTCGTTCTTGAATGTAATGTAACACGGGGGTCTCGAGACATGTTTTTCGAAGTTTAACTACTTCTAACAGTGCAGTAAGGTAGAATGGAAACAGTTGGTACAGCTGAAACACCTTAAATAACTTGCGTGATGTGTGATATTTGCTTCACATATACATATTAGCGCCCTCTTTGAGCGTGGGAAACTTGAAGTGCGTGCTTCTCCAGTCTAAAGATATCAGAAAAGGTTTTTTTAGGTAAGTTTTTCACTTCACCACATCAACTTCTCATCCTTACATGACTGTTAAAGTTAACTTACATTTTCTTAAACCTTAATCTGCGCACTACAAACTGACATATTGCATTAAATGTTCAGGTGGTCAGTGTATCACAATGTATCAACTGTACCCACCCTAGAATCCTATTGCAGCACATGCAGTTTAGTTGCACGATGCAAGATGTAAGTTAATAGTCACAATATGGTTTATTAGGCTATTGTTATTATTTTTATTATGTTCATTGTTATTATGTTTATTAGGTTATTGTTTGCATCTGATCTGTTTTATTATTGCAGTTTGCTGATATAATTAAACATTGTGAAACATTGTATCGCTGTTTGTCATTACAATAAAATGTTTTACAAATGAATGAATTTTAACTTAACAAGTACTCAAATAAAATACTAAATGGAAATGAAAAAATTTGAATTCTCATTTCTCATATTTCACGTTTGCAATGAATTGGTTAAGGTTATTTCAGATGGGAGTCTCAACTGTACTCAGGTACTGTTTCAACTTTACCTGACAAGTAAAGGAAATGTCATATGAAAAATCACTTCTTTTCAGTCCCTAGTTTTGGTGCGGTAAAGAAAAAAGTGTACCAACTGTACCCAGTCTACCCTATATTAAATGTGCGCCACACAAGACATGAGGCAGTTAAAACAACGCAATTGCCAAAGTTGTCCATATGACTGAATGTAGCCTACCTAAACAAGCAGAATGCAAGAACACATTCTTTGTGAATGGCCAGAGACGAATCACACCCACACAGCATATTGCTCTCATCCCTTAAATTGTTTCCAGATGGTTTTCATTTTCTATTTATAGTTTATTTTAAGAAGTATATATGTTTCACAATGCAAAGTCTGTCATATTATTTTTGTGTGCACTTATCTGTCAGATCTACCAGTTCTCTTTTTCCACTGATGCTCATTTCCTCTTTTTTTATAATTCTGCATTTGCTAAATGCTCAGTGTGAAACTTGCCTAAGACATCAATTTCTTTTTTAGTTTAATAGTTCACATTTCCACAAATTAGAGGGGTAAATATCCATTTATATATTGTGTTTTTTGAAAATTACAAAACATCTGATAAAGCAGCTAAAATTAGGAAGTGATTTTAAACAGAAGAAGTGGTGAAAAGCACTTTCTTGTGTAATCCAAAACATCAGAAATTAGCGGATGACGCTAACATGGGTTTGATTCGCACCATACTGAACTTACATGAACTGATAACATACGACTTCAATGCCATGTCAGTTTCCTTAAATAAAAGCATCTGCCAAACATAAAAAAATTCGAAAGTTTACATTCACTTGATTCTTAATACGTTTTTTTGGTTTTGTGATATTTTAGTTTAGTGATAGTTGTGCATGAGTCCCTTGTTTGTCCTGAAGAGTTAAACTGCCCGCTGTTCTTCAGAAAAGTCCTTCAGGTCCCACAAATTATTTGGTTTTTTTAGCTTTTTTGTTTTTAAGATCCATCTTTTCACAATGAGGACAACCGGGGAACTCATAAGCAACTATTACAAAAGTTTCAAATGCTCTCTGATGCTCCAGATTCTGAAGGCAATACAAGAAAAATGTACCAATCTTCATTCTGTTCAAAAGTTTACACCCCTGTGGTTCAGAAGAAAACACAATGCATTAACAGCCAGGGGTGTACACTTTTGAACAGTTTTTACACTTTTTTTCATATTTTGCTTAAATATCATTTTGTTTTTCCATTTAGTACTGTCCTTCAGAAGTCACAGAACATACTTGCGTGCTCTTCAATTCAAAATTGTTTGTTATTTTCTCTTGCGGACTATATGTAAACGTCTTCCATGTGAAATATCTTATAGAGGTCAGTAGTAAATAAAAAAATACATGCATTTTGTATGATCTCTCTTATGTTGGTTAAATAATTAAAAAGGTGTATGTAAACTTTTGACTTCTGTCTTTTTTCAACACAGTCAGATATTAAAAAATGTAAACACTAATCAATATTAACCCTAAATTTTAATACTAAAGAGCTGCTTTCCATATATATAGATTAGATTTTCTGTCCCAATAATGGCGAGTAAATGTCTGGGATTAATATTTATTTACATACTTTACATAGTTCCTAATAGCAGTAAGACAAACAGCTACAGCATTTACCACTACTAATGTGTGATATGGAAAACATAGTTAGATTTCTCACCCCATCACTATTTTTTTTCTGATGGTGGTAGCTACTAACCTAATAAAAAAAAAATCATTATTTTAGGCTGTGAAGTTGTGAAAACTAGATGTGATTAAGTGAATACTAGATTTAACAATCTGTCCATCTCGTATCTTATGGTGGCAAGGAAATTAAATGAAGCTGGAGATTTCATCAAAAAGAACGCATTGTTCTATTAATCCTTGATAATCAACAATCAGTCAAATCAAAATACTCACTACACACAGAGGCAGAGAGCTCCCTGAATGGTCTCGCTGTCACGAATGAGGTATGTTCCATCCCGTCCATTCTTGCCGAGCAGTTCTTCACATCTCTGTTTGGTTATCGGTCCATGATACGCTGGATGATCCATGCTTCACATCGCACGTGTGACGAACCTGTTGTCAGCGCCAAGTCACTTCTGTTTGCTCAAAGGATACTAATACGTCACGTCTGCTTCTGCAAGTCCACAATCGACGGACTGGTGGGAATCTTCCTTCATACCCACGCTCAGAAATTATGATACACCGCGAGATAGTCTGAGCATTTTTCCGTCTGAGACTATGAAAAATACTGCACACGCATACATACTAATGTCACACAGGAAGTCAGTTTGCGTGTGTGCTTTTGCTTACTAGTAGGCTAGTGGTCAAAGGAAGTGTAAACGTGAAAATCAACAAGTGCCCGTAAGACCACGGCTAAAGCCACAGCTGTATAATAGGTTTTAATTTAAATTTAATTTTACATTTAAATCTAATTTAAGTTTAAATTATTCGAATTCTTGCTAATAATAATAAAAAATAGTCGGATGCAAGTTCGTAACATTCGAACTTTCAGGCCTTTTACATTCAGTTTTTTTAGTCATTTAAACATTCCTATTACGTAGCTTTTATTTGAAATTGCAGTTTATTTACAAATCATGCTTTATAGAGGATTTGCACTTAAATTATGGTTTGGTCAGTTACCCGCCATTTTGGAGATACTCTAATGTAAACAACAGCATTAATTGTACGGTTAATATAATTTGTTCTGCTAATTTGTGATGTCTAAACCACAACAACAACAAAAAAAGTGTGGAAGTTGCTAAATCATACAGAGAAGGACTTTGTTAGCCAAAAAAGGCACAATATTTTTGCAAACTCTTCTCCTTGATTTGTTATAACTTTTGACAGACTATAGTACTCCAAGCATTTTTTCACTGTCTGACCGATTAGTACAGCCCAAAACATGACAATAATTGACCAGTTCAGTGCCGCCAATGTCGCCATTTGATGACACATCATGAAAACACTCTATTCCCATTTAACTGTTTTAAAAGGCATTTAAAAGATTTTAAAAGAACTTGTGCGTTCAGCCTTCTGTGATGCCATAATAATGAACAAATCTGTGTTTTTGAACAAATCTTTTAAGTGAACAAATCATCCTTGTTGCTTTGGTTATATATATGGTTTATATGGTTTTCCTCTTAATCTTTTTCTGTAACTCGATGCATTTCAGTTCAAGTTGAAGGATGAGTAAAAACATAAGGGAGAAATTGTAGATGAGCTGAAAATAATGAAAATGCTTATACTCAACGCGTACTCAATTTAAAAAAATCCTTGATTGTTTGGGTTTATTATAACGTTCATCTGGGAGTGCAACGTGTGCCATTTCATCAGATTTGTAAGGTCAATCATTTATAAACCTCTGCAAACACATCAATATCTTTCTCAATATGCTAACAGTTCATCGCATTTCAAAATAAAAGATTAAAGTTTGCACGTTTCATATCCACATACTCAAAAAATTAAAAAAAGATAAGAGATTGAAATACAAGCTAAATCGGGATGCTTGTGTTTGAGTTTTTACGTCACATTTGTTCATACTATCGAGTAGGTTTAGGTGTAGTGCAGATAGTATGTTATTTTAAAATGTCACAGAGCATTAGAGTTAAAGCACCACTCAAAAGACATTTCAAGTCAACATTTTAAGACAAAACCAACGTCACATAAAATGTACCATATGTACGTTCATCTGTTCCAGGGAAAAAAAAACGAACACTCTTTTAGTGCCACTCAGTGGACATTTCACATTAAATATGTCACGAAGCGTACATTGCGTTAATAACTCCAGAGGGCGCCAACATCCTGACGATTGCTGTAACATTTTACAGCACAATGTAATTCTTGTTAATGAAAATAATGTTCTAATACTTTAATTATTCTCTGCGTCAAATGCTGAAATGTATTCACGGATCACACTCATGTGTAGTCCATAAGTCAAAAGTGAATGTCTAAACCATCATGCTCTTTAAACATGACAATATCCACTTGAAGGTACTGAAGGTGAAGTGTCCCATCTGTTACCTGTCTAATGGAGAAGAAAAAGGGCGGGGATAATCAGCCCTGACCAAGACGTTTAAACTCCAGCAGGAAAGCAGGGAGGAGGATAAGGATTGTAATTTGAGTTTAAGAAGATTAACTTTGTAGAAGAGCTCGCTCTCCATCTGCAGTCTGCCTCATGCTTCCAGTGATGTTACAATGACTAAATCATTATCTTGATTCAAATCACGCGTTGATGACCCGACTGACCGTAATGATTTCACGGCGCATTACGAGCATCTCTGGATTGGCTTGGCCTGGATATGTGTTGAACTGGCATTGTAAATGTTAAAGCTAAAACGCTTTAATAGAGGAAATGAAGACGCGACCCACAGGAAACACATCCAACGCAGACTGGATGGGCGCCCTGTGCCCAGCCCTCACATCCCTGCCCCTCAAGCACCTGGCGGTTCCTGGTGAGATAACTTATTTAACTTTTTGACATTTAATAAAAATAAATGAAATATTAAAATGTAGGTAAAAGTAAAACAAGGTATTATTGTAAAATTGTTACACTGCAAAGACAGCAAAGAGCATAATGTTATTAAATGGCATTTTCTTAACACATTAGCAAAAACTCACTAGCCCAGTTTCCATTTTCTTGCTGTATTCTTTTTTGTTGTTGTTGTGTAGTAGCAACAGTAGTAGTAGTAGTATCTATTTAATATTACATTAATTCAATTGTTGGATAACGTAATATATATTATAAATCTTATATTGTATACACATATATACAAAAACACACACACACACACACACACACACACACATACATATATATATATATATATATATATACATACATATATATGTATAAATGTGTGTGTGTGTGTGTGTGTGTGTGTGTGTGTGTGTGTGTGTGTGCGCGTATATACATATATACATACACACCCACACACACACACACACACACATATATATATATATATATATATATATATATATACAGGGGTTGGACAATGGAACTGAAACACTTAGTTTTAGACCACAATTAGTATGGTGTTTGGCCTCCTTTTCTGGCCAATACAGCATCATTTCGTCTTGGGGTTGACAAATACATGTCATGCACAGTAGCCAGAGGGATTTTGAGCCATTCCTTTTTTAGAACAGTTGCCAGGTCACTATGTGATTCTGGTGTAGGAAAACGTTCCTAAACATCCCAAAGTGCCTCAGTAATATTCAGATCTGGTGACTGTGCAGGCCATGGGAGATGTTCAACTTTACTTTCATGTTCATCAAACCTCTCTGTCACTAGTCTTGCTGTGTGTATAAGTACATTATCATCCTTATACATGGCACCACCTTTAGGGTACAATGTCTGAACCATTGGGTGCACATAGTCAACCTTCACACTTTGCTCTTAAAGGTGGAATGTGAATTAAGTGAAAATTGGACACCAGGCAGCGCAAATATAGACATGAAACTTCCAACACTATATTGGCCAGTGTTTCAGTTTCATTGTCTAACCCCTGTATGTATGTGTGTATATATATATATATATATATATATATATATGCAAATGTAACATTTATACATGTTATATATTTATATACTACTTATATATTTATAAATATTATATAAATAACATGAAATGTATCATAAATATTTTTTTTAAATATTAATATATTATAAATATTAACAGTTTAAATATATAATACATATTGTGTTAACATAATATAATAGTAATATAAATATTTTGATAATTCTTATTATTATTATTAGTAGTAGTAGTAGTATTTATATATTACATTAATTCATTGCTCGTTTTAATTAAATACATAATTATATAAATAGAAATACATAAATATAATTATATATAAATATATATTACATATTATATATATATATATTTCTATACTTTCTGTATATTCATAAATATTATATAAATAACATTAAATATATTATAAATATTTGATTAATATTAATATATTATAAATATTTTAAATATGAAAGATTTTATCAATATTAATATATTATAAATATTCATATTTTGATAATATATTATTGTTAATCATTATTATTAGTAGTAGTAGCAGTAGTATTTTTATATTACATTATTTGTTTTAATTAAATATATAATTATATAAAAACATACATTACATATATATTTTTACACTTTTTATATATTTATAAATATTATATAAATAAGATTAAATATCAAATATTTTATGAATATTATTCTGTATTATAAATATTACTATTTTGATCATTTATTATTATTATTAGTAGTAGTATTTATATATTATTACATTCATTACTTACTTGTTTTAAGTATGTAATTATATACATACATAATTAATATGCAAATGTACAACTGAGATTAAATATATCATAAATATTGTATTCATATTACTATATGTACATATATTAATACCTATATATATTATTTTTTTTTACTTAAAATCCACCCTTAATAAAAGAATGCAAAATGTAATCAATCAGTAAATAAAATCACATGATGTCATGATGACATCATAATCCTTTCAGGATGACAAATCTTTAAGGACAAATATGTGTCCCATTTTTTGTTAATTTGTAATTTATTTATTTTTTTATTAAAGGACCTAAATGGTCAAACCTGTTTCTGTGATTTTGTATAGTAACCAGCTGATTATTGAAAGCTGGATATTCCCAATAAATCTTTAATTTTGTTAATAATCTAACAAACAATTTATGACATAATGGCTAAATGAACTGTAGAGCTGTCTTAATGTTGTCTTGATGCTCGTGCTACAGGTTCTCATGATTCCTTCAGCTTCTGGGTAGATGAGCAAGCTCCAGTCGGTCCAGACCAGAAAGCATATGTGAAGCACCTGGCTGCGATATTCCGCTTTCTAGCCAAGAAGGTGATGAAGAAGTGGTCCATGACTCAGAACCTCACCTTCAGGGAACAGCTTGAGGGAGGAATACGTTATTTCGACCTGCGTGTTTCCTCCAAACCGGGAGAACCAGGCCACGAGATATACTTCATACACGGGCTGTTTGGACAAAAAGTACGTGATGGCCTTATTGACATTAACAATTTTCTAAACATGCACAAGAAAGAGGTTGTTTTTCTGGACTTTAACCATCATTATGCAATGAGCGAGGAGCATCACTATTACCTTATCAAGATGCTGAAGGACATATTTGGTCACAAGCTCTGCAAGATTGACGTGGTGGAGGACATCACTCTCAACTATCTGTGGGAGAACAGATACCAGGTGAGCATCTGATGATACTTTGGCTTTACATAAACATGAAAATCTTAAATGTAATTTGACGAAAAGAGAAAGCAGCAAACATTGATGGAAAGCGTTGGTGGACAGATGGTTTTAGATCAATGATCTGCATGATATCTAACATAAACAACTGTGAAAATACCTCTTTGAGAACTTGAAATAACAGTTAGTGCCATTTAGATGGTGGAAATAACAGAGACACTCATTACGAGACACTTTTAACAGATTCAGGCCTTCGTCATTGCGAATACTGATCAGTCAAACTGAAACTAATCTAAAAACAGCTGTCAAATACTGGAAAACGTATTTCCTGTTACCAACATTAATGCTAGTTCTGTCTCACTGTGTGAGATATACAAACACATACACATCCAAAGCTGTATCGGGCTAAAGTTTCTATCAAGAGTTTAATATTAAATGAAAAGATTTTAATAGTTAAATAGTTTGTTGTCAGAGAATTGTATGTACTTGATCTGTTTTTGCATTAGCGCTATAAATGGGACAGATATGGAAATAAGTGGATTTTTTTGTGTGGGTTTTTATACCAAACTTGAAATTTTGACTGTTTTGTAACCAATTTGTTGTGTCCAGTGTTATTTTAGTATCACTGAGATACTAATATTGCTTTTATTCATATTTAAAAATCAGAAATGTGTATTTTTTTTTTTTCATTTTAAACTTTTTTAGTCATTTTGTTTTGTTTTTAAAATTTTCAGAAGTTTTTAGTTTTTTGTTTGTTTATGGGCCATTCTAAAGAATAGATGCAAACTGCTGTTCCACAACCAAAAAAAAAAAAAAAAAAAAAACACATTTAAAAAACATTTATATATTAAAATCTTAGATGTTTACTAACAACCTTTCATTATCTATTGAAACAAGACAATATTAATGTATTAATATAATATTATTACAATATCATCTTTGAGCTAGGTTTAAAAGTTTATATAAAAATGTCACTACCAAAACAGTCACAACCAAAACATTTGGTGAAGTTTCAGTAGTGACATCTTTGTTTTTTGGGTGTTATCCCATAAAATTGTCACTAACGAAACAGCAACGACCGAAACATTTTCGCTGGTGACATCTGTGTTTTTTTTGGGTGTTATCCCATACATTTGTCACTACCGGAACAGTAACGACTGAAACAATTGGTGAAGTTTCGGTAGTGACATCTTTTTTTTTTTTTTTTGGAGCATTATTCCATAAAATTGTTACTACCATAACAGTCATGACCAAATCATGTCATATTTAGATTCACATTATACTTTATTTGGAGAAAATAAACAAAATACTTCACCAAATATTTCGGTCGTGACTTTTAATAGTGACAATTTTATGGGATAATGTCCAAAAAAAAACCAAAGATTTAATTAGATAAAAAAACATCTCTGCACAGCGGCGCGCGACTCATTCCAGGGGGTAATGCCTTGCCTAGGCACAATTAATATTGATATTTTCACAATATTTACGTTTACATACATTTGTTTACATTTTGCAGAACAGATGGAAGAAGATGCGTCAATGTGCATTTGTTTCGTTATGTTCAGTAGCGGTCGTGTGAGGAATTTTCAGTTTTAAAATATAAAAATGTAATTTAATTATATGATGCAAATCAGAATTTTCATCAGCTGTTACTCCAATTTCAGAGTCATCCGATCCTTCAGAAATCATTCTAATATACTGATTTATTACCAGTGTTGGAAACAGTTTTGATGCTTAATATTTTTTGGAACCTGTGACAGTTTGTTCAGGATTCAGCATTGATAATAAATCAACATATTGGAATGATTTCTGAAAGATTATGTGAAACTGAAGACTTCTGCATTTGAAAAATTCAGTTTCACTGAAACAAATCTTTTGAACAGCAGTTAGCCTATCTAAATAAAAATAGACTATAGTTATACAGTATATAATCCAAAGTAACTAGTAACTAACTACTTGAGTAGTTTTTTTATCCAATACTTTGTTACTCTTACTCAAGTATTCAGACTTTTACTTGAATACATATTTCTAAGTACTTTTACTTTAGTACAATTTTTGGGTACTCTACCGTTCTCTGGGTGGTTGTGTACACACACTACCAACAACACATTTCAATTCAAACAACTTGTAGCATGTCGCATCTGATGACCCATTTAAGTAGTTTCACTTTAGTTTAAGTTAACTATAGTAACCCTGGTTGTGTCTAAACTAGTGCTGAAGACTCTTTGTGTGTCTGTGGTGTGTGCACCAGAGGTCAGCTATTCCTGCTGTGTACTGACCCTAATCACTATAGGATTAATGTCTCACCTTCACTCTGATGGAGACAGACAGGTGCACAAATGTTTAAGGTTCAAGTACATGTTCACATTTTGAAAAAAATATAAGATATAAATGGTTATAGCCTGTTAGTAAATCACAAAAAAAATTGAAAAGTCATACTGTTAGTAGTCAAAATGGCGAATAAATGCTTTTCTAGGGTGTTGTGGGTGGTTACCATGTGGTTGCTAGGGTGTAAGAATGGTTTTACCACATTGTAAAGAGGTTTCTAAGGTGTTTCTGACAGGTTACTATATGCTTACTTGCTAGAACACAACATTTACCAACCTAGATAAGTCTCTGCTACCTATGTGAGATTTTTTTGGTCAGTTGTCTAAAAGCAATAGCACACCTCTCAAAGCAATAGTTCATCGAAAAATAAAAACTATCATTATTACTATTTAGTTCTAAACTTAAATGACGTTCCTTATTCTGGTGAAAATGTAGAAGAAAATAAAAAAACATACAAGTTAGTCAATAGGAAAACTGAAGTGAAGTAAAAGTGAAGTGAAAGTCATGACTTTTGCCAAGTATACTCAGCTTTACAGAAATAAACAGGAAAATACTGAGTCAGTCAAAAATGCAAAAGGACAACAGTAAACAATTTTCAGTTAAAAGGTAGTTCATCACTGAATTCAGTGATGTTATCAAACACTCGGAGCAGTGGACAACCATTTTGCTCCTTGCTCAAGGGCATTTCAACCATTGTTATTGATGGTGGAAGAGAGTGCTGGGCATTCACTCCTCCCACCTACAACTCCTGCTGGAACTGAGACTCAAACACGCAACCCTCGAGTTACAAGTCCGACTCTCTAACCCAGTGGTTCTCAATCCTGGTCCTCGGGGACCACTGCTCTGCACATTCAACATTAGGGCTGGGTATTGACACAAATTTGACGATACGATTTTCAATTCTCAAAAATAATAATACATTTATAATATTAACCTTATAATTGCATTATTATATTTCTACTCCAATTAGTTGTTTGAAATATAAACATTTTTAAAACTTGATTTATTCAAACATAAATTAAATATTGGAGAACAGTAAACAAATATGTTATATGGTACGTGAGATGAAAGGCACAACAAAAAGATGAAATGCAATGACAAATATTTAATATAAATCCACAATAGGTAAATCCACAGACAAAGGGCAGGAACACACATACACATAGACAAAACTGGATGATAAAACACAGAACTCAAACAACTCTTAAAGGGAGACTAATGATACAGATGTGGGTGATTGACTAATAATGACAAACGAGGACATTATGGAATAAAAAAAATGACAAAACCAGTCCATGGGTTGTGACATTTCGCGACCTCGCGCTGTAGAAAAGAAACAGGGATGTACGGAGGGGGTTTCGGAGGCAGACAAAAGAGCGGGGGTGCTTCTCAATATCCCTCCTCATATCCTCGATTCTCCGTCCTCCATCCTATGACCTGGAAACTGATCAAGCTCAGCCATCTTGTAGGACATCTCGGTTCTCTAATTGGACCATGAGGAGGGGAGGATCGAGGAGTGAGGAGGCTTCCTGAGGAGTCTTGAGCGAGGATGCACACATGTATCCTATGCGGAAGTCTTTTTCTGTGAAAAATCTGATGTAAACTCTCCTTCCCCTTCACATCTGTCCTAATAATTTACATTTATATGTTACCTTTGCAGTTTAGATACACCTTACATGTCATATATTTCAACAGGGCATCTTGCTTTATTAATATTTATTATGAAGGCCTTATATAACCAACTTTAATAAGATAAGGGCAGATTCCTTTAGCACAGTTGATGCCACTTTGAAGTGATGCTTGAGTGGTCAAAAATATTCCAATGTTCATCCTTGATTCCTCCGTTCTTTCCTTGCATCCTTCCCTCATATCCTAAGTGGGATGGAGCTGAGACACGAGGAAAGGAATCAAGGAAAGGAAACGAGGATGGACAAATAAGAAATGAGAAGCACCCTGGATGTGGGATGGTAAGAGGAAGTTCATGTTGGTGGAGGCTTTAGCGAGGATGGACTCCCAGAAGGAGTACAACAGACAATGGTGGAGACGATGGAGGGAGGAGCCAGAAGGTTCCAGGGCGGATCAGATGGAGGGAGGAGCCAGGGAGGAGACAGAAGGGATCTGGAGCAGGAGGAGCCAGGCGAGACACAGGCCGCAGACATGATGGTGGCCCACGGTGGAGCCAACGGAGGGAGGAGCCATGGTGGAGGAAGGGCTAACGACTCCAGGGGCCAACCGATGGCGGCAAGCAGGTGGTGGTGGAGCCCGAGGGCTGATGAGCCACGGTGACACCAAGGTGGAGCAGATAGCGCCGGAGAGAGCTGGAGGAAGGGAGGCGATGGCAGGTCGACGACCGACCAAGGTGGAGCCGGAGGGATGAGGGAGCCTGGTGGAGCTGGTGGGCCGACAGGCGACAGTGGAGCTAGGTGCCATGGTCAAGCCGCTGAGTCGGAGGTCAGAGGCAAAGTCTGGAACTGAGAGGCTGGAGGCAGAGGTGAGGGATCCACCAGCCATGACACCGATGGAGATTGGCAGACCCCCAGCGAGCCCAACGCACAGATGGTGGGCTGAGGGTGAGCAGAGGGGCTGCCAGGAGACAACGGTGGCAGTGCTGAGGCAGCGTGGATGAATGGAAGATCCAGGGCGGGTGGGAAAACTAGGCTTATGTCTGTGATGACCTCTGAAACAAAGTCTATTAGCTCCCCTGGGTTCAGGGTTTGCTCAACCCCAGCAGTGGTGCAGTGGGCAGGGCTCTCCGTAGCCTTCTCATTCTCCACTGTGACAGCGGGCGCTGGCTCTCGTACCTGGTCAGACATGACGGGCTCTGGCTCCAGGGCAATCCTCAGCTCTGTCGCTCCACTTGGCGATGGCTCGCTAATCGCTGCGGGCTCTGGGTCTCCATCTGTGGTGGGCTTGGGCTCATGCTCCACGAATCAGGTGATGGTTAGCAAAATGCTCATCTTTATAGTTTATTTTTCTAGCTGACTGACGAGTCTATAGTCACTGAATATGTTTTTCAGAGGTAAATGTGACGTTACCTGATGTAGTTGACTGAGGAAGTTCAACCTGCCACAAGATCTGCTGAAATAGTTCTACTCTGCCATCATCGAATCCATCCTGTGCACTTCAATTATCGTCTGGTTCAGCTCAGCTACCAATTCTGACCTCAGAAGACTACGTCGGATAGTCCGGTCTGCTGAGCGAATCATTGGTACAACCCTCCCCACTCTACAAGATCTGTACTTATCCAGAGTGCGCAAAAGGGCTAGTAAAATCACTCTGGACCCCTCACATCCAGCACACTCGCTCTTTGAACTGTTGCCATCTGGACGACGCTACAGAGCCCTGAGCACTAGAACGACCAGGCACAGGAACAGTTTCTTCCCTCAGGCATCATCATGAACACTTGAAAAAATAAACGTGGAACACACAACACTATTATAACATTGATTTATTTAATACACATTCTTGTTTACATTCCTAATTTGCACCTGTACATAGTAAATTGTTTAAGTTAGTTTATTTTAAATTGTATATTGTGTCTTTGCTTTTTCTTGCACTTTTTCTGTATATTTGTATATTGTTCTTTTTATTATCTGTGTCTTGTCTTGTCACTGTCATTCTGTTGCACTGTGGAGCTTTTGTCACTTAAACAAATTCCTAGTATGTGCAAACATACCTGGCAATAAAGCTCATTCTGATTCTGATGTATTGTTTACAAGCTCTTATATTGACATCCTTCTGTGGTTGAAACTCAGATTGAGCGATTACATGAGACAAGATACGAATTTCGTTAAATTGTACCCTTTGTTTTAACATACCTTCAGACGTTTATTCATGTTTTTTTTGTGCTGAAACTGTGAAGGAGAAGGCAAAGGAGATAATCAATTCACGACGCTTCTCCTGTACTGAGGCGCTACAGCAATCTGTCACTCCACATTAAATAAAAAATAGACAGGATTTGAAATCTGAAAACTAACAAAGCACAAAGCTTTAATACCCCCCTCAAGTTATAACAAACTGTATGAGATGTGCATCAAAGTTTAATTCTTCCATACACTTTCTTCTCTAACCTTAAATATATTGCTATAGAGACAGAGCGACGCGTCATAATCTGAAAACCATGCTGCTGTGTGACAAGGTGTACAGTAAACAAGCTAAAAAACACATAACTACTTTTTTATAAGCTGTCGACCCAAAAACGAGCGTTTAGGGACACAACTTTTGAGCGCAACATGTCATATTACTAGAAAAACTTAATCGGTTACGTATACATTCATTATTTTCAACCATGTCAAATGACGAGGATATATTGAGAAACTAAATTTTATTAGTCTATGTCAGTATTTCTTTTCCTTACCTTCCTTTTGCTGGAGAAATGATCCAAATGAATGGCCTAACGTGCAATTCCATGACATCTGTTACAACTATTTGTGCCCTTAAACGCTCGTTTTTTGGGGTCGAGAGCTTTTATGAATGTTGTTCTGTGTTTTTTAGCTTGTTTACTGTACACCTTGTCACATAGCAGCTTTTAGACATTGTTCTGTTTTTTGTTATAAGTCAGAAATGACAAGGAGGTAGCTTTCTGCAATACAAAGTCAATGGAGAGCATTCGATACCACTAATAATATAATCATCATGTCCTTTTAAAAGAATGGCTAATGCAGTCTTTCGTGTTTGTGTTTGATTTCACAGGTCCTAGTGTTCTACCACCATCCATCTGCTGAGGGCTGTCCTGTGATGTGGCCTGGTAGTAAAATTCCCGCCCCCTGGGCCAATACCACAGACACCACCAAGCTCATACAATTCTTGGAAACGACTCTGGGTGAACGAGCCAAATATGGCAGCTTTCATGTGTCTCAAGCCATTTTAACACCTCGAGTCAAGACCATCGCCAGGGGGCTGGTACGGGGGCTAAGAAACTACCTGGTGGAGAAGTGAGTATTTACATGAAGGAATGTGTCTTTCTCTCTATTAGTACTGTCAAATCTAAAATAAAAGTTTGTGTTTACATAATATATGTTTGTGTACTGTGTATATTTATATGTATACATATAAATAGAAATATACACATGTGCATGTAAATATAAGTAATATAGGCAATTTATATATAATAAGTAATATATAAATATGAATAAACACGATTAATCGTATAATCACATACAATTTATTACAATTGATCAATTTGACAGCACTAAATTTTAAATTCCAAATTAAAATAAACTGAAAAACAATAAAGTTTTATTAATTGATTAATCGCAATTGTAAAAAATAATGTATACATAAATATACAGATATACATGTAAATAAGAAATATGTAATTTATATACAAGTAATAGATAAATATTAATAAATGCAATTAATCATATTATTACATAAGACTAATTGCAATTAATTAATTTGTCAGCACTTAATTATACATTGTTGAACTGAAATACAACAAAATGTAAAAAACGTAAACTTATTTTAGCATATTATTTTTGTTTATTTTAAGTTGAAGTACTAAAATAACAAAAACAAAAATTAAATATTGAAATCTAATTCAAAATACTAACAAAAATCATGCATACATAATACTACACATATACATGTAAATATAAGAAATATGTAATTTATATATAATAGTAATATATAAATATGAATAAATACGATTAACTGTATGCTCGATTTGACAGCACAAAATTTTAAATTCCAAATTTAAAAGGAACTGAATCATAAAAGGTAAAAAAAGTCCACTTATTTTAGCATATTATTTTTGTTTATTTTAAGTTGAAGTACTAAAATAACAAAATAAATAATATATATATATATATATATATACACACACACATATATGTAAATAAGAAATATATGTAATTTATATATAATAAGTAATATATAAATATGAATACATATGATTACTGATTGATCAATTTGTCAGCACTTAATTAAAAATCCCTGAACTTAAATACAACAAAATGTAAAAAAAAAAAATAATAATAATATAATTATATTAATTATATAATTTAAAAATCATGTATATATAAAAATACACATGTACATGTAAATGTAGGAAATATATATAATTTATATATAAATATGAATAAATAAATTAGTTGTATGAATACATTGGATTAATTGTGATTAATCGGTTTGACAGCACTAACTAAAACCACAAAAAAAATTCAATACCTGAAATAAAATAAATTATACATAATTTATTTCAACTAGTTTGATTTTATGTAACTTGATGCTATAAAATAAATAAAAGTGAAACATAAATTCATGTATTTACATATTAAAAACAAACAAAAACGAATAAAAATGATAAAAACAACAAAATTACTTTACTTTTTTTTTTTTTTTAAATAAAACTAAAATAAAATCAGAAAATCTAATTATATATGAAATATATACATATAAAATATCAAAGAGCTTGTGTGTTGGAATAATTTTAAAATCATCCACCAGGTGGCAGCACCAGCAACACTGAAATTTGGTAAGCCGAGTCCGAGGAACCTTTCTTAAGGACAAACCCTTAAGATCAAAACCAAACCCAGTCTACTCATTGGGCCCTGGTTGAATGGGCCCCTCATAAAATTCCCAGGCCTGCTAAAATACACTACTGGCTTTTGATCTTTGATTTGCATATTGTGTATATATAGTATACAAACTATATATTGTATGCTTATTTGAACATGAATTAATAGGACATAGTGGCACATGTACTGACCGACGCAGAAGTATGGAGCCTTGTGCTGTGTCTTAGCGGACATCCTAGTGAGACAGCCGTCTCGGAGGAAGCCGTTTAATTCTGCCTGAGTGTGGAAGTTGGACTGTTTATTATTCCAGGATAAACACAGCCTGAGCTTCCCATTTCCTGGTTTTGTCCGGCCTGCTGTTATAGATGACTGTGGAGCTTGGGAAGGTTATTTCTAGTCAGAGCTGACTTTGCTGACCTGAAATAGAACTAACACAGTAAATGTTAATACTTTAAAAGCTCCCTGTAGACAAATGAGGGGTTTTGTCACATTAATTATTCCTGTTTATGCAAATTTTTAGACTACCATTTAAAAGTGGTTGGTAGGATCACTTATGCATATCCAGGCTGTATTTATTAGATAAAAAATACAGTAAAATCAGCAATGTTGTGAAAAATTATTGCAATTTAAAATAACTATTTTCTATTATAATACAGTTTCAAATGTAATTTATTTCTGTGATGGCATTGCTGAATTTTTAGCAGTCATTCAGTGACACATGATCCTTCTAATCATTCTAATATGCTGATTTGCTGCTCAAGAAACATTTCTTATTATTGATATGCTGCTTAATATTTTTCTGAAAACTATTATATTTTTTGTCAGGATTCTTTGATGAATAGAAAGTTCAAAAGAACATCATTTATTTGAAATATGTTGATTCTTACATCGACTTCTGTTTCTCTCACAGGAACCTTCCAACCATAATGTCGTGGGTGGAGGCACAAAAGCCAGGTGTAGATGGGGTCAATATCATCACTTCAGATTTTGTAGAACTTGTGGACTTCGCAAACACTGTCATTAAATTAAATAACCTCCTCATTCAAGATCGGCTAGGCACATGACCTTTTCGGCGACCTCCACAAAGACTGAAGGTGTGCTGACCATGAAGACCTTAAACCACATGAGAGGTCACAACCTGTGATTATAAAGCAGGTGATGGATATCTATGCCCATATGAGCTCTATATTGGCCATTTTTTATATTTCATTCAACAGAGCTTTACGTGCCATCAATCTGATACCCATGTTTTGCTAATTTCACTGAAACTCAAAAGTTATTTATATTCTTTTTAACAGCTGTTGTACACCTACACTTTGTGTACTGAAAGAAGCTAATGTAATTATTTATGATTAATTATAATATTTTAGAACTTACTTTTTAAAGAAATTATAAATGTTGATTCTATATTACAATATCAGAGCAAGAACAAACGTGGTCATTGAGTTTTGTTGTTGCATCATGAAAAAGAAAGAACCATATTTGATATAAATTCTCAGAACTTTAAAGCAGTTTAGCAATGGTTCATTTGTATACCTGATGTGATCAACAGTTTCTGGTCTATATTTGTTGTAATACAATAAACAACTATTCTGTTTTCCATTGCCTCGATTTTCTCAGAAATTTGTGAAAATAATAAATACCACCACAGTGGATAAAAAAATAACATTTCAATTATTTTTTTTTCTCATTAAAGTAATATGACAGGGTGTTTTTTTGACCAGTAAATGCTTTCTATAATTTTTTGTATTGATACAAAAATTCACTTTCTAAATTAAAACATACATTTTGCAGTGTTACTGTAACATTATTTATTAGTGTTTGTTTTATATTTATTTTATATTTTAGCATTTGTTTATAACTGTATATATTTAATATTAATATTTAACATTAAATAATATCTATACTTTATATTTAGTTTTATTTCTAATATTTACACTGCCGTAAGATTTGTACTGTTTTGTGTAATGTACATTTTCTTATGCTTTAGAATATAATTTATTTCTATGATGCAAAGCAATATTTTCATCAGCCATTACTCCAGTCTTCAGTGTCACGTGATTCTTCAGAAATCATTCTAATGTGCTGATTTATTGTCAATTTTTGGAAACAGTTGTGCTGCTTAATATTTTTTGGAACCTGTGATACTTTTTTTTCAGTATTCTTTGATGAATAAAAAGTTAAAAAGAACAGAATTAAACAAAATAGAAATCTTTTCTAACAAAAACAAAAGTATTTACTATCACTTTATCAATTTAATGCATCCTTGCCTGAATAAAATTATGAATTTCTTTTAAAGAAAAAAAAAAAAAAAGAAAAAATGTAATGACAAAATTTGAACAGTACTGTTTATTGTTACAAAAAAATTATATTTTAAATAAATGCTGTTCTTTTTAATGTTTTATTCATCAAAGAATCCTGAAAAAAAGTATCCAGGTTCCAAAAAAATACTTGTTGCCAACATCAATAATAAATCAGCATATTAGAAGGATCATGTGACACTGAAGACTGGAGTAACGATGCTGAAAATTCAGTTTTGCGTCACAGGAATAAATTCTATGTTAAAGTATATTAAAAGAGAAATACGCTCTTTTAAATTGTAATAATACTGTATTTTTAATCAAATAAACGCAGCCTTGATGAGCAGAAAATTCTTTAAAAAAACATTAAAAATCTTTTGAATGGCAGTGTTGTTTTATTTCAGTTTTACTTCATTACTGAAAACTATTTTTAATAGTTTTAGCTAACAGTAACTACACTGTATGACACAAAAATTAAAAGCTTTGATAAATTTACCTAAACCCTTTAAATGAAATGCTGAAATGTATTCAATTTATTTAATTGCTCTTCAGTATTTAAAAAATGTTCTTACCCTAAACAATGTGATAGCTGCACATCAAGGGTCCTTCAGAGCGCAAGATCATCTTCCACACCTGCAATTCGCTGTGACCATGTCCACATTCCAGTGAGTGTTTTCTGTGGTCTCTAGGATGGGAAAGCCATCAGATAATGATCAGGAGCATGTGAACGAGTCCACACAGAGCATTTCAATCCAATGAAGAAACAATTATGTGCTCAAAGCATGAAGGTATTTAGGAAGAGAGAAAGAAAAAAGGGAAAGATTTAATCAGCACAGCTGCTCTCTTTCACTTTGGCTTTAAAGTAAGTTTTTGTTCACCAGCGTTATCACAAAGAAAACGTTTTCCCTTCAGTTTTTTTGGTTTGGACATTAGTAGTGCATTTCAAATGAGAAATGCCAAATTTGAAACCAGAATTAGGGTCAAAAGATGCACTCAAAATGCACTCAATCTCAGATCAGTGAGGCATACACTCCTTTCTGTTTCACAAAAGAAATGGTTCTTTAAAGAACCTTTGACTGAATGTTCAGGCATTGCTGTGAAGAACCTTTTAAAGCACCTTTATTTTTAAGTTTTTTAGTGGTTTTGGACTCTTTTATACATCATATCAGTGATTTGATATGTAACACCAAGCCTTAAAAAACATCTTGCCAAACGACCTGGCCAGCTGTATTTTGAAACTATGATATTCTTTGTTCTTTCCTGCACCAGTGGTCATTTTAAAACCTTAACAAACAAAATTCCTTCTCTCCATCCTTTCTTTCACACTCTCGCCTCTCCTTTTGTTCACTCCCACTCTTTATTTCATTCCAGGTCCTGAAAGAATGTCAGGGGTTGTTTTCTTTTTTCATGTCGGCAGCAGTGCAGTAACTTTTATAAAGGGACACTAACTGCAGTGTAATTACACGCCGATGTGGCCTTGTGGGTACAGTGGACTTCCTCCAGTGTTTTCTCTAACTTGCTTAACACTTGTAGCTTCTGTCTTTTTGTTTGAAGGTTCTGCTGGGTCCTCCTGGACTTCAGGGTGAAGGGAGGCTGTGGGGGGCAACACTGGCCATCTGTGAACTGACCAAAGGTCATCCAGCTCTCCATTCCCTCTGATTGTCCAGCTCATTTATGAACTATATAAAGTAATGATGCATTTTTGATGGCTTTTTAGACAAGTATATGCATACAGCAGGTGATCCCAAGCAAATAAGAGAATTGGTTTCTTTAGGGATTTATTTATACAATTGAGGTCAAAAGTTTATATCCCCCTTTTAGAATCTGCGAAATGTTGATTATTTTACCAAAATAAGAGGGATGATACAAAATGCTTGTTATTATGTAATGACCTGAATATGATATTTCACATATAAGATGTTTACATATAGTTCACAATAAAAATAATATATAAAAATTTATAAAAATGACCTTGTTCAAAAGTTTACATCCTCTTGATTCTTAATATTGTGTTCTTACCTGAATGATCCACAGCTTTTTTTTTTTTTCAAGTGATAGTTGTTCACGAGTCCCTTGTTTGTCCTTTATGATTTTGAGATCCATCTTTTCACACTGAGGACAACTGAGGGACTCATATGCAACTATTATAAAAGGTTCAAATGGTCACTGATGCTCCAGAAGGAAAAACAAGAGCCAGCATTTTGAAGTTGAAAATCAGGGTAAATTTAATTTATTTTGTCTTATGGGAAACATCTTCTGTAGCCTCTGAAGGGCAGTACTAAATGAAAAAAAAATTGATATTTAGACAATATAAGAAAAATGTACACATCTCCATTCTGGCTCTTAAGTGAGTTTGAACCTTCTATAATAGTTGCATATGAGTCCCTCAGTTGTCCTCAGTGTGAAAAGATGGATCTCAATATCATAGTCATTGTAGGAAAGGGTTCAAATATACAAAAATGCAGGGGAATCAAGGAATTTGTAGGACCTGAAGGATTTTTCTGAAGCAAGAGTAGGCAGTTCAACTGTTCAGGACAAACAAGGGACTCATAAACAACTATCACTAAACGAAAGACACAGATCATTCAGGTAACAACACAATATTAAGAATTAAGGGGATATAAACCTTTGAACAGGGTCGTTTTCAATTATAATTTTCTCTTGTGGACTATATGTAAACATCTTTATGTGAAATAACTTATTCAGGTCAGTACTAAGTAAACAATAACATGCATTTTCTATGAGCCCTCTTACTTTGGTAAAATAACTAACATTTTGCAGGTTATAAAAAGGGGATGTAAACTATTGACCTCGATTGTATACTATAAGGCATTCGTCTTGTTTCGGAGATAAAGATAACTTGATGAGAATGCACTGGAGCATCCTGTTTACCAAAAGATTTCAGCGACACGTGACCTCTAATCACAAACTGGATGTAGGGTGTGAATGGTGGTGGGTGAAAATTTATGACACACATTGTAGACTGTGTATGTTAATTAAACGGTTTCACTCAGTGGATATTTTCATTTGACAGCTTAACCTTTAGATAATTTAGGGAGAAGGAAACGGATTGATTTTATCATCGTTTACCCACCTTTTTCTTCAACATGGAAATAAGCCTATGGATGTGACTTCTGGTTCATTAGCTGCTATAGAGGGTTTGCACTTACTCCACAATTTAGTCAGTTACCCGGATGTGTGGCCATACTGGTGATACTCGGATGTAAACAATAACATGGATTGCACGGTTAATGTAGTACTGCATACGTTGTTCTGTTAATTTATGCTGTGTAAACAATGGAAAAAATGTGTGGAAGCTGCTAAATCATATAGAGAAGGACTGTAAGTAAGAAAGGGTGCAATATTTTGACAAACTAAAATAACTATTAATCAAGACATTAGCCTAATGTTTCACCTACCTGACCAAAAATGATAAGAACAAACATGAATGCTGTTAAGATTGCCCTGGAAATCCTAGTTCAGTTTGGCCAACCACAAACACCTTTTGTTCCTCTCTTTTTCTTGATTTGTTTTAACTATTGTCTACAGTCTATAGTACTCCAAAATGTTTTTCCTTGTCTGACCGATTAATTCAGCCCAAAACGACAATAAATGTCAGTTTTCAGCAGCAATAAGCAGCAAAATATGCAAGTTTTGTTCAGTTTAGTGGCATTGTTTACATTCAGTGCCGCTATTATGGCCGAATGATGATGCCAACAACGTGCAGTAATCAGTAAAACTGTTTGCACTACAAACCAGCTTGTTCATAATTAAGATAATTCATTAAAATAACATGGTAAATCACACCTATTTGTGATATCAAGCAGCAAAACGAGCTATTTCAGGGTTTTTACAACAAAACTAGCCCAAAACTAGCCCAATCGCGTTTTGAGGGGGGTTTCAATGTTAAAAATCACATTCCAGAGTGTAAAATACACATTTTTTTTTCAGGGTTTCTCTGGTAAATTCGAATTCCAGGGGCTAAATATGACATTAATGGGGTTGCATTCATACATATCTATGGTTGCTTCAACCCGCGGACATCAAAAACAACCCACAGTGTTAAAGTAGCCTAATTCCGCAGGAAAACCACGGACTTGGCAATACTGAGCTATTTGTACAGCTTAAAATAGCTGGATGCAGATGAGACCGGAAGCCACACCTATAAAATTTACAAATGGCCGCGCCCAGTCTTACGGGAAGAAAAAGGTGGATGTCTTTTTGGTATTTGATAATATTGCATTATACATACAGAAAGTACAAAATACTAAACAATAATATACTTACGTTGCCCTCGAATGAGGATATAAGAGGTGAGGAATGACACTGCAGTGAAGAGACTAGAAGAACTAAATAAATAGTTTTTTTTAGACAATGACCGATCATTTTGCTAGACTCTTATTCCTCGGCTGAGATCGTGTAGACTAGAACCCTTTGAAGGTGAATTAAAACTGCAGTTTGGATCGTCAACCCGTTGGCCACCATTTAAATCCACTATTTGGACAAAAATCCTGTAATGTTTTCCTTTCTTTGCGACTGAAGAAAGAAAGACATGAACATCTTGGATGACATCGGGGTGAGTAAATTATTAAGTAATTTTAATTCTGGAACTAATTTTGATAAAATAAGTAGTCAAGATGAAAATGTACGTTTGCGTTATGACTACATATGTAACATTATATCGACAATCTCTTGTTATTTTAAACTGTTTCTTTAAAAAAACTAAAGGCTGGTTAATGTTTTGTCCCATTTCTCAAGAACCAGCGAACTGTCAGTGCTGTTGGCTGAAGTGCACGCGCCGCGGTCTCTCGTGCGCATGCGCACATCAGCGCACGGTCTAGTTCCAGCTGTTGCGCATTCCACAGCACAGCGGACTCGCCGCTGGCCAAGAGCGACAGGACAGCGCCTTGAAGTCACCAAAGAGCCACAGGACTTGCTTAAGTTCATTGGAAAATAATAATTTGTATCGGAGGGCTTGTTTTCAGCTTTATTAATAACGTTCGGCGGCGAGGTGGAGTTTACAAAGAAAGAGAAATTTTAAATAGACTTGATCTTTTCTTTCTATCATTTGGAAGCGCACAGGATATTTGGGGAAGAGCGCTGCGCACCTTTAGTATAAGTGTCTTTGGAGCTACCATTCAAAATGACAGACATCGTTTCGGCAATGGTGAGACTTTTTATGCTTTACACAAATAATGCTTAAAGTAAAACTTTATTAGAAAGCTGTCCTTTTTGAAGATTAGCAACTCGAAATAAGCGCATGGTGTATTGTGTAGTGTTTGTGATTCTTTAATTAGGAATGTTTGCTTGAAATATTGGAAGATTAATCTTTTCCAGTCTTTATGATTTAACTATGTTACTATATTTATAAAAATACGATGGAATCGCGTTTTTTATCAAGCTGGACTCACTAACACAAATATATTTATAAACATACGATGGAATAGCGTTTTTCATCAAGCTAACACAACACAAACAAGTATTTACAAGCCTTCTCAATTAAAAATCGCAAATACTGATTAGTTTGGTTATGACACCTTTAATTCCTCGTCTGTTATAATATAAAAACCTTCTCTATAAAAGAGAAACTAAACAAATGAATCATGTAAACGTCAAATGAGCTGAAATCAAGTGTCCCTAATTGTAGAATCACTCTTGTTTGCTTATGTCTAATGTTTTGTCAGTTTAATCCTGATAAATATGATTGATAATGTTTATTTTGGCGCAGTCTTTATGTAACCTAGTCTATGATCGACTCTTGGCGCAAGTCATGGCATGGGTTAGATGTGTTTTGTCTGTTGAATTCATCATGGGCATTGAATCATGACTCTGAACTGAGAGATAGGCATCATACAGTAAACATCAAACACTAGAGACAGAAATGGGGCACTTTTAAAACAACCTAAAAGAAAACAAGCAAGGAAATAATGCCATGGGGTGCCAGATTGAGCAAAAAATAATCAAACTGAACCAAACAAACGATTTGAGATTTATAGTTGCGTTTTTTTGTGTATCGTTTTTGTTTTACTTGACTTAAATGACCCATCTCTGCATACACAACAGCATTAGGAAACCCTCAAACCAGATGTTATGGTTGTAAAAACAGTCAGAGATACTCAGAGCACAATAGGTATAGTTGCATGCATAAGAGCAGCAATTATTTCATGAGTCAGTGTGAGGGGATGAAAAGAAATAAACATGTGGACAGACAGAGAGCGATGCTAGATGCTATGGTTGTGAAAACAGTGGACCTGTCATTGAACACACAATTGGGCTCAGGTGTGTTAACCTGTGATCCAGCTGACTCACACAGCTCTCATTGGCGGACAGGTTGTTGATGGTGCAGATGTTACAAAGATAGTAATCACTTGTGCTGAGTGATGACTCTGGCAATCAGTATAACCCCTGCGGCAAGTAAAAACATCTGCATGAGGTTTGTTTGCATTCAAAAACACCTCAGAGTCAGGTGATTTACTGTGGACCAAACATACACACTTAGTTTCAAAAGGGGGCTTTCACAGTGATGCCATAGAAGAAGTTTTTTATGCGTCACCGCAGTTATGACTGGAAATTTTGAAATCCTTTGAGTACTTTAACTCTAATGTACCGTGACATTTTATAATAATGGAATACACCTAAACCTACTCGACAGTATGAACAAAAGCGAAATGTGACATAAAAAAGCATGCCAATCAACACTGATTCCAGGTATCCCGAGAGGATTGGCAATGGAATTAGGAATTTATTTGATTATTTAACGTTTATTTTCTGGTTGTCAAACTCTCATTAAGTGGCCTCTTCATCTGCTCAAGCAGGTAATGTCCGTAAATATCGTTAATATCAGCTCAGCTATTCTCACGTCATGTACAGTGTAGGTCAAAAACACATAAACGAAGGTCTACATTTCAGTGCCTCTCCATATTAAACTGGTTAAATGTAAAATAATTAATCTTACGCTGCGGTACATGAACAGTGTTGATCCTGGATGTTGTCATCTGCGATCGTGGCGACCGTAACATGAGATTTCTTCCATTTGCATTGCGATCTGTAAACCCTCGATTTCAAATTAATCTTGTTACACACCATATTTATTTTAAAATCATTTATATATCTCTCCATGGCATATTAAAGCCCTACTTGAATGCTCCTCAATGAGAGGTGGTCCTTCTGTGTTCAAAATGTATTAAAAACATCTTCGGACAAGGTTTTCACACTGACAGCTGTCATTGTAATACAGTGGGAAACTCTGTTTGTTTGTTCGAGGCAGCAACAGTAACTAAGGGGGGCAGGGCTTAGCGATAGATCAATTCAGTGCTGGCTGAGCTCCCAAAACATATGGAGCTGTAATCATAACGAAAACAATTACAAGTGCTCACTTGTTTTACCTTCTCTACTGTTCATTTCAGTTGGAATCTGCGGTGATTTGTATTTATTGGTAAGTATTTTGCGTCTAGCGAGAAAGTTCCCACAGTTACATATAGGTACATTTCATCAGACACATAATTACTAGAGGCATCAAAAATAATGAAAAAGTTAACTTTTGTTCATTTATTGGTTCAACCTATTTTGGGTTCATTTTAAGCAATAGTCATTTTTAAGTAACAGTCGAGTTATATAAAACTACCTAGAAGGCTGGGTTTGGGGCTGTTCACATATGGCGTCTTTTGCACGCTCAAGTTTGTTATTTCAAATGTAGAAGCGTGGTATGCACGCTTGTAATGGAAGCAACACGGTCGTGTTGCTTCCATTCGTGTCGCTTGTAATGGAAGCAACACGCTCTATTTTTTCCAAGCGTGTCTGCACCGCATCGATCTTAAGGGGACGTTCATATGTCGCGCATAAAAATGCGTGGAAAACGCTAGGCACGTTGCTTTTTCCTTTTTTCCAAAGCGCCCTGTAGCTTGCGCTCCCGTGGCATAAGCAACAATGACCTGCGCTCTCCATGTACGTGGATGTTTCAGAAAAGAATAAATGGATTTCCAACACTAAAAATCTCTTGCAATAGCTCTGCTACTAAATTAATTTAAAAATGTACAGCTGTGATCAGCTATTCCTCCATCTTGGCTGAGCTTTCAATGTTGTTACAGGAAAGGATGAAGCTGATTGGTTGGTTCTTGTCACATGACTCGCGGTGCACATGCAGCATTCTGAAAATTTTAAATGAT
Source organism: Cirrhinus molitorella (assembly GCA_033026305.1). NCBI lineage: Eukaryota > Metazoa > Chordata > Actinopteri > Cypriniformes > Cyprinidae > Cirrhinus > Cirrhinus molitorella. The sequence goes on along the minus strand of CM065140.1, from coordinate 21,124,880 downwards.
TTTATCTTGATGCGACCGCATCACCTCCATTATGACCGCACGTACCGCGGCTACATTTGAAATAACGAACTTGATAACATTTGAAATAACAAACAAGTGCACCGCGGGTCGTGTGACAAGAACCAACAATCAATCCGCTTTATCCTTTCCTGTAACAACCATTTTAAATACATTTAGTAGCAGAGCTACTGAGCGCATTGGAAAGAAGGAGAAAGCGGCACGCATAGCATTTTCCGCACGTTTTTAGACGCGACGTGAACGGCCCCTTAAACATTTAACGCAATAGCTGGGTCATACAAACCTATTTTTTCAAACAGCCCTGAGATGTTTTAACCCAGCATACAGAGTGTAGTCTTTGATAAAGTCTAAATATATACTCAATTGCAAAACCTAATAAAAATGATGTCTAAAAGTAAATCACTAACATTTATAATATTATATATATAGAATTAAATGCTGCATAATTAAAATATGAAATAGATCAAATTAAATATTCTTGAAATGAAACAGTACATTACTTTTATTTTTAAACACAAATGTATACATGTATTATACCTACATATAAACTTATATTAAGTACCATTAAAAATAAACAAGTGATCTTAGCATAGTAAGTGTTAATGTAAAGTCAACTTTTTGTTAAAATGAATTTGTACAGTATAGAAATTTCGACAACAAGTTCTCAAATAGACTGAACTTTTAAATTGGTATTATGTGTAAAAAGCTCTACGTATTCTGTAGATTAAATCTGTGCTTTAGATGAATACTATTAGAATAATATTACGTAAGGTTTTGCAGCCTAATGTGGATTTCCTTATGGTTCTTATTCCTGCAGGCAGATGCAGCTGTAACAACATTCCACACTCTTTCATTTGTTAACTTTGGAATTCAGGGCTAATCATTTAAAAGGTCTTAATATGTTTTTTCAGACGATTTTAAAAATCTTGCATTAGACCAATTATTTATTCAGTTCCTCACGTCTTTGATTAAAAAAAAGCTAAAGATCTGCAATTCACGTGTGCCTTATTGCTGCAAACTGTTCCAAATTGCTATCGCAATTATGGTCTTTAAAGTTAACTATAGTTATTTTTAAACATAACAGCATTAATATCACCCTCCTTATACCACATAATGATTTTCAGCAGCCTGATATAGTGAGTGAAAGACTAAAAGGGGAGGAAACTCAGAACAGAGAGGGGTTTGTCTACCTAAAAGATCTCGCATCATTGAGTGTGTCCAGGGGAAGCAAGGGGGCTGTTTCAACCCTTCGTAAATGAGCTGCATGCCATGAAGGGAATCCCATATTAAGCTGAGGTCCAGGGACAATGAGATCATTGTCACATGTGACAGACTGGACTAAATAAGCAGCGCTGCTTCGCCACCTTTGAGAGATCAGATGGGTTTTCTATGCTGATATTGTGTGTGACCTTTACTCAAAAGACGATGACGCCTAATAAAAGGCAAACATGCCTCATGTCTTTAACATGACACTAAACTCAGAGCCAACACAAAGCCTGCATTCATGACATTTCTTGCATATAAGGCTATGTTCAAAATGGAAATATATGAATTTCCCTTAATTAATTCTCTTTAAAATTTGATGTAAATCTTAAAGCTTCATTTTGACATGGACATCACCAAAAATGATTAAAATAACTTGCAGTTCAGTAAGTCAGATGTTGATTCAGTAATGAAGGATACACTAGTTGCACTGTGCAAGTATGATTCATTTAAACGAGCAGGCTCATAAGAATCATTTGTTGTTGAATCAGGCTACACTGGATGCCATGTACAATTCTGATTCACTAAAAAGAAGTGACTCACAAGAGTCATTTGTTCAGGAATCAGACTACACTGGTCGCATTGTACAAATTTGATTCACTTAAAAGAACAGGCTCATAAGAGTAATTTGTTTATGAACCAGTCTGCACTGCTCATGCTGCATGTTTTGATTCAGTCAAAACAATTGGTTCATAAGAGTCATCTGTTGGTGAATCAGGCTGCACAAAGTCTGATTCACTAAAAAGAACTGACTTAGAAGAGTCATTCGTTCAGAAGTCAGACTACACTAGTTACACTGAACAATTTTATTCATTTAAAAGAACAGGCTCATAAGAGTAATTTGTTGGTGAATCAGGCTGCACAAGATGCCATGAACAATTCTGATTCACCAAAAATGAATAGCTCATAAGAGTCATTCGTTCCGGAGTCAGATTACACTAGTTGCGCTGTACAATTTTGATTTATTTAAAAGAACAGGCTCATAAGAGCCATTTGTTGCTATTGTTTTTCTCCTCAGTATATTCCAGGCAAAACTGTTAATATTTATTTTAGTTGTTTTTATTGTGCTTTATAAATACATTTTGACTTGATTTTTTAATTTGGCTGGTTCACCAAAAATGACATGCTCATTGTACTCTATGCTCATAAGAGTAATTTGTTCACAAATCAGATTATACTGGTCACAGTGTACAATTTTGATTCTCTAAAAAGAACTGAAAAGAGTCATCTGTTCATGAATCAGACTACTCTGCTCACGCTGCATGTTGTTGATTCACTAAAAACAACTGGTTTAAAGAGTCATTTGTTGGTGAATCTGGCTGCACAAGATGCCATGTTCAATTCTGATTCACTAAAAAGAACTGACTCACATGAGTCATTCGTTCATGAATCAGACTATACTGGTCTCACTGTACAATTTTGATTCACCTAAAGGCCGGGACACACCAAGCCGACGATCGGCCGTCGGGCTTCATCGGGCAGTTCGATGTGTTCCTCTCATCGGCTTTTGTCGGGCTCACGTCGGCAGAAGTTTGCCCGATTCAACAAGTTGAATCGGCATTAGGCTTGTTGTGGCCGTCTGCGAAAGAGAGCGCTCTGATTGGCTGTTCAGACATCAAATCAGAGCGCGTGGAGGACTTGAACGTGAAGTGACGTAACAAGCAAACGACGGAGTCAAGAGGGAACCAGCTTGCTGTCATTTCGCACAATTCTCTTTCGGAGAAAATACAGACTACTGCCATCTGCAGGTTCGCAAAGGTATATATCCTCATGCACACGCAGAAAGCACCTTCTAGTTTGTAGTCGGGCGTTGTCGGTTCGGTGTGTTCGAGCTCAGTTTTTTTTGCTCAGACGCCCGCAGACACAGCCGACGAGAGGCGACAACACAGTCGGCTTTCGCCGGCGCTAGTTGTTTGGCGTCGGGTTGGTGTGTCCCGGCCTTTAAAGAACAGCCTCATGAGAGTCATGTGATTATGTATCAGACTACACTGCTCACAGTGGTCCTTACCATTATTTCACTGTTCACCGTCTTTTTATTGAATCAGATTCAATGTAGACAGCGAACTCTAATCCACAATTGCTGTGGCACTAAATATTCTTGAACTATTCCAGCATTAGGGATGTGCCTGAATCCAAATACAGTGTTCGGAAAGGAAATGATGTGTTCTACGGAACTAAATACGGGAATGGGAGGAAAAAATATATTTCAATGCTTTCTCTCACAATTATATCGTTGGGTATTTGTACAGAAATTGCAGGCATCAGGGAGCCGCTATTAATATATGGGGCATTGAAATCACTTTTTAACACGTGCACTTTTTACTTTCACATTAGAGATTCATGATCACACATACTCTATGTATACTATGGAGCGGCAGCACTTACGACACATTTTACAAGATTACATTTTTGTCAGTGGTGCTCAGGATCTGCAAACTGTTTGCCATCATCCTATCATTCATTTCACCTTACTCTGTTTAATTGCTAAGTGAAAATTTATGTACTGTAATATATGTTAGATGTTGAAGGTTCTTCATGGAACCATAGATGCCAATATAGAACTTTTAAGAATGGCAGTAAAGTAAAGCTATTATTCTATTCCCGAGCACAGCCCATATGTAGGGCAGAAAGATGAACCCAACCATCACAACCAAGATCAGCCTACGCCAAACGCATTTGGAAATGACCTGGAAAGCGAGCGTCTTTCTGCCAGCGTTCTTGTTAGATCTGATGAGGGAAAGGAATGAAAACAGGGGGAGGTTGACAGACCGTTTCCCTTTTTAAATCTCCCACCCGTCCGCCAAAACGCTAACCTTGTGTGTGGCTGTCACCACCCGTCCTGCAACTCTGGGTGAGACTTTGAAATGTGTGATCCTTCTTTGATCACCCCATGTGCGTTACAGCTGAGTCGATGGAGTCGTCAAGAATGTCCTCCCACATCATGTCTTGCGTAAAGCACAAAGACTCAAAAAGGCCTTTGTGTCAAATTTTGGCCTTGCCTGCTTCTTCTGTTTCTTCATCATAGATCCAATGTCTCAATGTTCTTGTAAAAACTTCTGTCTCCACAGTCTTATCTTTCATCCTGTCTCAGTGGCTCATAAAATCAATGTTGTTTTCAAATTAACACTCTCCCCCTCTTCCTTCCCCCATTTGATTTCTTTCCTGCATGTAAATAACCCTCTGCAGTCTTTATGAATAGTCTGGCTTCTTTGTTTGCTGTAGATGTCTGAACATGCCTGAACACTGCAGCTTCTAATCTGAATCAAGAGGTCTTGATGACTTAAGCCATAGTCAGGGTCATCTAACAAAGATCAGCCACTGTGTAAACAGCAAACCTGCCCTTATCGCCCCACAGTTGCCCACATCTATAATCCCAAGACGGAGAGGTGCTAGAGAGGAATGTAGCTGGTATTTTCATCCTGGGGAGACATACCTAAGGAGCTTTTAAAAGCAAAACACTGGGACATTCCTGCAGGAACATGCCTGTCTACCTGTCATGAAAGAGGGCAAAGAAAGTTGAGGAAGGGGTTTATGGTTCATGTGCAGTTGTTGTTGAGCTGTAAAGTAGGTCATGTTATTGTCAAGTGCCCTCTTGGGATGTGGCCAGACGTGAACTTAGGGTCTTAAATATCCTAAAGGACTTCAAGAACTTAAAGTTGACCCTTTTTTCAATACAGTTTCAAATAGTGAATGCTATGGAAGCCCATTCATGCCACTGAATTGTTACAAACTCGCAATTTTTTTTCTCAGAATTGTTAGATATAAACATGCAATTCTGAGAAATGAAATCAGAATTGCGAGATATAAAGTCACAACTTTTTTTCTCAGAATTGCATGATATTAACTCATAAATAAGATAAAAACTTGCAATTCTGACTTTTTTTTCTCGCAAATGCAAGTTTATATTTCACAATACAGATTTTTTTCCTTAGAATTGTGAAATATAAACTCGCAATTACGAGTTATAAAGCAAGTTTGTATGGGGTTTTTTTTTTTCCTCGCAAATGCACATTTATATCTCGCAATTCTGACCTTAACCTAACTTATAATTGTGAGTTTATATCTCACAATTCTGAGAAAAAAGTCAGAATTGCAAGATATAAACTTTATGAGTTATAAAGTCCAATTTTGGGGGGAGAAAACTGATATATTCTCAGAATTTTAACTCAGAATTGCGAGATATAAAAAAACTCACAATTCTGAGAAAAAAGGTCAGAATTCTCAGATTAAAAGGCCTCAGTTATCGTTTATTTTTATATCTTGCAGTTCTCACTTTATAGCTCACAATTGTGAGTTTATATCTTACAATTCTTTGTTTCACACAATTCTGAGAAAAACGAGTCTAAATTCTGAGATAAAAAAGTATTTTTTTTATTTTTTATTCAGTTGCGGAAACAACCGTTTAATTTCTGTTCACTTTAAATCCATTGATGTCCAATAGTATAAATAACCACGTCTATATACACTACTGTTCAAATTTTTGGGGTCAGTATATTTATTTATTTATTTATTTATTTGTGTGTGTGTGTGTGTGTGTGTGTGTGTGTGTGTGTGTTGAAATAAATTATTACTTTTATTCAGCAAGGCTGCATTAAATTGACAAAAATAACAAAAATTATTTGTATTTACAATATTACCTAAGATTTAATTTCAAATAAATGCTTTTCTTTGAACTTCTGATTCGTCAAAAAAAAAAAAAAATCCTAGGAAAAAGGTATCAAGGTTTCCACAAAAATATTAATAAGAAATGTTTCTTGATATCCTTCAGAAATCATAATAGAATGATTTCTGAAGGATCATGTGACACTGAAGCCTGGAGTAACTGTACTGAAAATTCAGCTTTGCCATCACAGGAATAAATTACATTGTAAAATATCCTAAAATACATTTTTTTATATATATATAATAATAAATTATATTATTAAATTATAAATTGTATTATTATTATTATTATTATTATTATTATAAGTATTAGTATTAGTATTATTATACCTACTTATGATTAAATATTTGGAGCCTTGGTGAGCATAAGAGGGTTCTTAAACATTAAAAAATAAATAAACAAATAAACCATTTTCAAGTATTGTACCTAAGCAGGCATAAATAAAATATCTAAAATAAATACCTAAATAAAATATATTTTTTATATCATCAATATTATTAATATGTATTAATATCATATTTTATTAATTCATTTATTTTTATGATCACTTTTAAATATCATAAAACATACAGATTCTGCAAGGGGTGTGTAAACTTATGAGTATAATTGCTAACATGTTACTAACATGACAAACAGTAGTATAGGAGCATGGTGTTGCGCTCTGATTTGACCCTGGCGTGTGGATTGGAAATGAGGGTGTTTAAACAGCAATGACCTCATTCAGGAAGTCAGTTTTGTATCTGAGGAAACGGGAAAAGCGTGAGGCGCTTTTGGTCAGATGTTCTTCTCAGGCTGAGCGGGAATGGCACATGCAATTCCTGCTTTCAGGCCTGGACACTTAAGAAACACTTGAAATGTATAATTGCCATTGCAGTATATAACAAAATATAATTTTTATTTAAAGAAAGATAGCACAAGTACACTTTTACAGTAAAATCTTTACAAAAAAGTATTTAAATTATGTGACAGTTCTGCAGTCTTGGTTTGATATTTTGTTTCTAATGCAATGAAATGATTATAGTTTAACTGTGTCTTAAGTGTCTGAATATGTTTTTCTCTCTTTCTATATATTTATATGCATGGGTGAGCAGGGGTTAGCAGAAATGTACATGGACCCCCCCTCTATATGGTCACTGCAATTTTGGGATGGCAGGACCAAAGCAAGGCCCATTTCTCACTACATCTCCATTGGCATGGTATGCCAAATGGTATGCCAGTGGCTCGTGGGAAATAATAGGCATGGAACATTCCTGCCTTTTCCTCCCACTCTGTTTTTTGCTCCTTTGGGATAGTTTTCACACACATTCCGACCTATGTTACGTGTGGCTGCTGAATTAGAGAGTGCGAGTATGTTCGCTCTGATGTTTATGGCCCTCAGGGGCTGTTTGTGAGTGTCTTTGCAGTACCTATCTTGTTACTTGAGTGCCATTAAACATAATAGCTTTTTTTCTTATCTGGATTCACTCAGTGGTGTTCAAACTAGAACAGATAGATAACCAGCAATTGTTTGCTAATGTTGGCTTCAGATGATGTAAACCATCATGCTGGAGTAAATATTTAAGTATAATTTTCTAAATATCGTACAGATGTAGCGGTAGGACAGTGGATTAGAACTTATTAGGGTCATTTAAGGGGTTAATTAACCCAAAAATGACATACTTGTCTTTATTTACTTTACCTTCATGCCTTTCCAAACCAGTACAGTATTTATTCTGGAACACAAGAGAGGGAATTCTATGTTCATGCTGCTCTTTTCCATACAATGAAAGCTACAGATCGACAGGCACTGTTTTCCTTCACCAGAGCAGTAAAATCATATACATATTTACTTCAAATATAGAATTGTGAGATATAAACTTGCAATTCTGAGAAATGAAGTCAGAATCGCAAGATATAAACTTGCATTTGAGAGTTATAGAGAACTGCGTGACAATCTCACAATTGCGAGAAATAAGGTCAGAATTGTGAGATAAAAACTCGCAATTCTGACTTTATCACAAATGCAAGTTTATATCTCGCAATTCTTGCAAATTTTAAATGTTTTTCTCAAAATTGGGAGATATAAACTCACAATACTGAGAAAAAAAAGTCTGAGTCTGCATTTTCTGAGTCTATATATTAATTGTGAGTTTATTTCTCAGAATTGTGAGTTTATTTCTCAGGATTGTAAGCTTATATCTCAGAATTGTGAATTTATATATTAGAATTGCAAATTTATATATCATAATTGTGAATATATTTGTGAAAATTGTGTTTATTCCTCAGAATTGCGAATTTACACTACCAGTCAAAAGTTAAACACCCTCTCATTTAATGTTTTTTATGCTTATCAAGGCTGTTTTCACTTGAACAAAAATACAGAAAAAAAAAAGTAATATTGTGAAATATTATTACTATGTAAATCAATGTTTTTCTATATTAATATACATTAAAATGTAAATTATATTTGTAATTAAAGTTGAATTTCCAGAATCATTACTCCAGTCTTCAGTATCACATGATCCTTCAGAAATCATTCTAATATGCTGATTTATTATCAGTGCTGGAAACAGTTGCGCTGCTTAATATTTTTTGGGAACCTGTGATACTTTTTTTAGGATTTTTTGATCAATAAAAGGTTAAAAGAACAGCATTTATTTAAAATAGAAAGGTTTTCTAACAATATACACTACTGTTCAAAAGTTTGGGGTCAGTACATTTTTATTCTTTTTTTTTTTTTTTGAAAGAAATTAATACTTTTATTCACCAAGGATGTGTTAAATTAATAAAATGTGATAGCAGAGAATTACATTGTTAGAAAAGATTTATATTTTGAACAACTGTTTCCAACATTAATAGTTCTAATAATAAATCAGCATAATAGAATGATTTCTGAAGGATCATGTGACACTTAAGACTGGAGTAACAGCTGATGAAAATTCAGCTTTGCATCACAGGAATAAATTATATTGTAAAGTATATTAAAATAAAAAACATTATTTTATATTGTAATAACGTTTTGCAATATTAAATTTTTTTCTGTATTTTTGATCAAATAAATGCAGCCTTGATGAGCATAAGAGAAACATTAAATGAGAGGGTGTGTCCAAACTTTTGACTGGTAGTGTATATATTAGAAACGCAAATTATTTCTCAATTTCTGACTTTATTTCTGTGAATCGTGAGTTTATATCTTACAATTCTGAGAGAAAAAAAAAGTCAGAACTGCAAGATAAAAAGTCACAGCATTGGTTGTCACATGGAAAATATAACAGTTTTTTTTTTTTAATCAGTATGATTTTGTTAATAAATATTTTTATTCACCAAAGATACATTAAACTGATCAAGAGACGCAGTAAAGACATTTATAATGTTACAAAAGATTTCTATTTGGAAGGCTTTTTTTCTTTCTGTTTACTAAAGTATCCAGAAAAAAAACACAGATAATAATAATATGTGATGTTTTTGAGTGCCAAATCAGCATATTAGAATGATTTCAGAATGAGCTAAAATTGTATTTGTGCTCTACTTAAGAAACAGTGAAAGTCATAAAGTGAATATAAATGTTAGAATATTCTTCGTTTTCATATTTCCTGAGGAGTTAAGTCTGTAAAGCCCTAATGATTATACAGCAAGTATGTATGTGTTTAAACATCAGCTCTTTGTTCTTCTTGTGTGGTACAGGATACAGAGCCAAACTGCCCAGCAAATGTCCTCAAACCAGAATCAGATCAGAGCCTCGGTTCTCCTAAGGTTAGTAGACCATTTGTTCTTCACTTCTTTGAGGTAAGAACTGTTAATAAGCTGTAAATCTCTGTTTTTAGAGTCCACCACTGGACCTGATTGACACAGGAAAAGGACTGAAGGTACAAACCACGACCCCTCACCTTGTCAGCCTGGGCAGTGGGAGGCTCAGTGTAGCTATTACTCTACTACCTCTAAAGGAGGGTATGTGCTTTTTTACTTTGTTTAATCTCCTGGTCTCCCTCCCTAACACACAAACCCAAATAACCATGAACAATAGACTGGAAAGAATAGATATGTGAATAAGCCCCTATCTATGTATGCCTTCATGAAACAGTTGGATGCATGTGGCTTTTATTGTTAGTGCACTTAGGTTATCATAGTGGAAGAGGGTGGATGAATGGGATGTAAAGCTGGAAACCCTTATTATTTAATATTTACCTTACAGAATCAGCCAGAAAGGTCCACCTGTCTCTGATTACACACAGGTGTCAGGCTTGTCCTAATCACACCACGTCTATGCGTACGGCCCCCACTCATTCCTCGCCCCTCTTATCACGGTCACCATGGTAAACGCTGGAATGCAATCTGAGAATTGTGCAGGAAATGAAGTATGCAACCTATCAGAATAGAGACAGGACAAGGAGTCAAGCAAACTTCCTCCCAGAGGGACAGAGTAATAAAGTCACAAGTATTACATAGTCCTAGACGCACACAAAGACTGATTTAAAGGTGCTATTTCAAGGCAGTCTAATTATGTTTTGATATAAAAAGAGCAAATATTTGACCACATCCGTTAGTAATAGACTGTAAGGTGTTGAAGCAAAGCTGTAAGGAGGTGATTTGCGTCACTGGTTGAGTGTATGAGCCAGGAGAGGTCAGAGAAGAGTGGAAATGTAAAACAGAAACACACACACACACACACACACACCCCGTTCCTGGGAACAGTACATCTCCATGCCAGCACCAAGTCTCCAGACTGTGACTAATAATGTAACAAAGGCAAAAAAAAAATAAATTAAATTAAGGATTAGTTTAATTCTAGAATAAAAATTTCCTGATAATTTACTCACCTCCATGTCATCCAAGATGTTTATGTCTTTCTTTCTTGAGTTGGGAAGAAATGAAGGTTTTTGAGGAAAACATTCCAGGAATTTTCTTCGACTTCAGTGGGCAGAAAATTGCAGTTTCAATGCAGCTTCAATGGGTTCTTCACGATCCCTGCCGAGGAATAAGGGTCTTATCTAGCAAAAACTATTGCTCATTTAAAAATAATAATAATAATAACAATTCTATACTTATTTAACCACAGATGCTCATCTAGCACTAGCTCGGCCTTCACACTTTACATAGTCACACTGAAAAAAGGTCATTCAGGATGGAGGCGGAAGTACCAACCCAGTGTTTACAAAGAGAACGTGCAAAGAGAAGTCAAACGCCCATTACCAAAAAAGGGGAAAAAATGATGTCGGATGATTTTGAAGTTTGAGAGAAGATGAGATGGAGTTTTTCACCATACAACTACCTTTTTGTACACAGACGAATGAACAATTCAACGTGAATACATCAAAGTCCCCTTAAAGCAAGTCATTCCACTCGGCGGCCATCTTTGAAACGCATCTCTGGCATGCAAGTGCAGTTCCTATCTCTTTGAATGGGGAAACATCAAATTCTTCGAAACGATTAAGTTTCATATTTGAAATCACCAATGAAATCTGACAAGAACTGCCTTATAAATACGGTAACTTGTGCTCTAATAGCTTTAAAAAAAAAAAAAAACACTTATTTTTCAGGCTAGATCAGCGCACGTCTTAGAATGCGGATTCTATCCAGGACTTTTAACAGCAGCTGCAGTGACGTGCCGACTTTACTAATCAGCGATTGGTGCTTTCATTAAGAAGGCGGGGCTTCTTCAACATTTTTCCCCATTCAAAACTATACGTCACATATCTTGGGTATTCTATAGTCTTTGATTACATAATGCATGAAGTTGTGGACCCACAATGCAGAGCTAGTGCAAGACAAGCATTTGTGGTTAAAAAATATATCTATTTCTTTTTTGTTTAGAAGATGAGCTATTGATTTACTAGACAAAACCCTTATTCCTCGGCTAGGATTGTGTAGAGCCCTTTGAAGCTGCATTGAAACTATTTTGGATCTTCAACACGCTGATCCCCATTGAAGTCCACGATATGGAGAAAAATCTTGGAATGTTTTCCTCAAAAACCTTATTTTCTTTTTGACTGAAGATAGAAAGACATGAACATCTTGGATGACATGGGGCTGAGTAAATTATCAGGACATTTTTATACTGAAAGTGAACTAATCCTTTAAATCCAGTAGCTATTGGCGACAGTGCAGATGACTTTGCATGCATTTTAGTCAGATATCAACTTGTGAGGTTTAGAGCGCAAACAAGGTTTTCCTGCATTTAACGAACATGCAAGCGCGAGCCGTAGAGTCCAATTAACAAAAGAAATTACTCTAATGAATTGGTTCTTTTGAAATCATAAAAATGTACAAATTGGTTTCAAACTCATAAGTTAAAATAATTCAGAAGTGTTACTTCACAAATTTGAGTTATTTTACAGTTATGTCCGGTTTGCACAAATAAAATAAAAAAATGCACTGTTTAAGTAAGTTCAGATCGCACACAGACATGATTGACAGCTGTTAATGTACAATCACTGTTTTAGATCGACTAACTGTTATACTATGTAAGATTTTCATCCGAACTGAATGTATAAATCTAGACTATTTGCTGCCGGTTTCTGAGCAAAACTGTGACATTTCATTCAAGGATGTGCTTCACTCGACTGCATGAAAACTGCATATAATTGCTGGAAACCTGCAAAAATGAAAGCTTTTACAGATTTTCAGCGCTATCGCATGGCCAATTTGTATGCATTTTATGAGGTGGCTAATTTGTGCAAATTTGTAAAACCTCACTTGTACGATTATGTGTGTAACCTCTTAAATTATGTGTGTTTTTTTCACAAATCGTGCAAAAATGTGTGCAAATCATACGAATTAGCCAGCTTTAATCACAACATTGTCAAAAATGTATGAATTGCCGTGAGAGCGGGTTGTGATTTTAGGTTTGAAAATGTTGAAAATGACTAAGAAATAAGTAATAATGAAAAAATGTAATACAAGCTTTGTATTTTTTAGGTTTACCATAAAATAATTTAATTTTTATTCAGTACTGATTTACTTTAAAATATGCTAGTATTATCGAACCTTATTTTTTTATTTTGTTTATTCTTTTATTTGAAAAATAATAATAATACTTATATTACTGTTATTAATTATGCGAATTGTTATTAATTATATACTGTTATTAAACATGAGAACCAGGCTGAAAGACTTCCGTGCATCCTGTTCAACAATATTCAAATACTTTACAAAGATAGTATTGGTTATTGTTAAGTAGTGATTTTTTCCAAATTTATACTGAATACTAATACTAACTAAATATATCCCAAACAGACCCCTAGAATATTTTTCCCTAATAATGTTTAGTCTAGAGTCCTGAGTTTTCCGTAACATTGCCGGTAAATCACAGTTTATGACAAATGACAACTCTAAAAGCCTATTTCAAGTGTACATTTTCATCAAAATTCAATTTAAAAAGCCCCCAGGAGGTAAAAATGTAAAGTCTCACAGTTGGTGAGAATTTTTTGGCACTGAATAAACCTGTCGGCTAAACTAAGAATGCAGGATTTATGGATGAACTGATTAAATATAGATAACCACACTGCAGACATATGTATTTACAGTCTTACATTTCTTGCTGTCAAAATTAATTTCAATCATACCCACAGCGGCACTAAAAGCTTGTATTTACAGTGTCAAACGGAATTGCTTCTCATTACAGGAGTGACACGCATAGGTCGTGATGACGCCCCTGTACCTCAGGACATAACTATTGAGGGTCCCGGGATTGAAGCAGAACACTGCAGGATTGAAAACAGAGGAGGGGTCATCACTCTTGACCCATGCGGACACCTGTGTTCACTCGATGGAGTCCCTGTTACCAGACCTACGCAACTCACACAAGGTAACCACAATCAGAAAATGCATTTACCACATGTATGTCTTTGTTTGTTTGCTTTGGAAAACACTGTGTCTGAGTAAATGAAAAAGGGAAGAGGTTTATGACCTGGGAATGTAGTGCATTATGTATTGGAAATGCATAATGTGTCTTTCCAACAGGGTCTCGGTTTTGGACGTCACACAGAGTTTAATTGGTGTGGTTTTGGATCTTTTCTTAATGCGACGCTGTGACTCAGAGCTTCCAGAAGTGTTAGAGCGAGCTACCGAGCTCAGCTTTTCTTCCCCTAGGTTGTATTTTCCCATAATTCCTGCATTCTTTAGCCTCAACAAACGATCCATCATTCTCTATGCTTATTTTCTTTCGCATCTCAGCGAGAGCGAGCCAGATAAACATTTACCAGACTTATTTTGACACTTAAAGTGCAAATATTGACGGGATTGTGAAATCTTTGTTTCTGTGGGAGGGACTGTCAATAGGCACGATTGTCATGCAAATGAAAACAAAGTTCTTTTCGTTTTTGAATGCTTTTAGAAAATTACAAAGAGACCCGTTTTAAAGGAACTGATTTTATACATCTGTATTGCAAAAAGCAGCCACATGCTGGTTATAAAAGGATGGTCTGTCAATGAGAAATACAGGCATATTTGAGGCTAACCTCCCCTGACTCTAAACGCCTTGAGTCAATTAGATTAAAACTGAGAGCACGTGAGCTACAGGGCTGGTAACAATCAGTAGAGCTCAGTTAGAGGTCCGTTCCACCTCCTCTACTCATTGTGACGCAACAATTGCCGTCATTTTGGCCCAGGCAATTGCAAAACTTCATTTGATTGGCTAATTCTCTGATTTGTGTCAGACCCAATCTGTTATTAGACTGTTCCAGACTATGTGAGTCTGTTTAGTAGTTATCTAATCCTGACTAAGGTGTCTGGTATGTAAACAGCAGAAATCCAACTACTGAACTGACTCTGGCTCTGTAAGAATATTTAAATAAATAAATGTATACACAGCTGTTCATAAGTTTGGGATCAGTAAGATTTGTAATGTAAGATTTGCTTATGCTCATCGGGGCTGCATTTACTTGATCGAAAATACAGGAAAAAAAAATTTAATTGTGAAATATTATAACAGTTTAAAATAATGGTTTTCTATTTTAATATATTTCAAAATATTATATGTTCCTGTGATGCAAAGCTGATTTTTCAGAGTCACACAGTCCTTCAGAAATCATTCTAATATGCCAATTTATTACTTTTATTATCAATTTTAGAAACAGTTTTGCTATTTAAGATTTTATTTTGGAACCTGTGATTATTTTTCAGGATTCTTTGATGAATAAAAAGTTAAAAAGAACTCATTTATTCAAAATATATTTTTTTCCAATAGTCTTTGCTAGTGCTGTCAAACGATTAATCGCGATGAATCGCATCCAACATAAAAGTTTATGTTTACATACTATATATTTGTGTACTGTGTATATTTATTTTGTATATATAAATACACACACATGCATGTATATATTACGGAAAAATATTTTACATTTATATATATAAATATTTTAAATATAAATATATATATATATATAATATTAATATATAATATTTATATTTATTTATAATCTAAATTGTATACAGGTATAAATATATATACATATAAATATTTTGTTTTAATATGTACATGCATGTGTGTGTATTTATATGTACATAATAAATATACAAAGTAAACACACATATAGTATGTAAACATAAACTATTATTTTGGATGCGATTAATTGCGATTAATCGTTTGACAGCCCTAGTCTTTGCTATCACCGCTATCACAAATTTTTTGTGATTGTTTTTTTCAAAAAGAAAAAGAATAAGAATTTATTGACCACAACCTTTACATGGTAGTTTATATTGTTACAAAAGATTTCTATTTTAAATACATGCTGTTTTTTTTTTTACTTTTTATTTATTAAAGAATCCTGACAAAAAAAATATATATCACAGGTTCCAACAAATTATTATTAAGAAGCACAACTGTTTTCAACACTGACAATAAATTAGCATATTATAATAATTTCTGAAGGCTCGTGTGACACTGATGAAAATTCAGCTTTGCATCACAGGAATAACTTACATTTTAATAGATATTCACATAAAAAAACGGTTATTTTACATTTAAATAATAGTTTTTCTGGATTTTTGATCAAATACATGCGACCTTGATGAGAATAACATTAACAACCTTATGGGAAAATTTTTTTATTATAAACCGTGATATGCAAATTTAATTATTATTGTATAATTTTTTGTTAAAAATTTTAATAAAACAATATATTATCTTACACTTCTTTCAAAGTGGGTCCATATACAGTACCTGAAAATAGACGCCTTAATATTTTAGAAAAGGGGGTTCATCTTATCATATTCAGGTGGTCTTTTTCAATAAAACTCAATTTTTTTCAATTTTACACATACATTGTTTTCTGAGCCAGACCGAAATTATATTTCTCATTGTCTACAGCATCATGATTGATGAATGCTGGGGGTTTTATGCTGACATCCACATGGTGATGTGGAGAGGTCAGAAAACTAAGCAAGATTATGCTCAGTCTTGTGCAAGAGGAACAATTGATTTCAATTGGTTTCAGTCAGAGTTGCACAAAATATTACTCAACAGGCAAATCCTGCAGAGGGCTGTACAAACATCTTGGGAAAAAAGTGCTTATTAATTAGATTTTATAATCTACATTTTATAAGTTGTTTCTTCTCCTCAAGTTATTCATTGGGCTTTCTCTCAGGTAACTTTATCTCTGAGTAGGTAGACAAAGAAGAAAATGGAGGGGGTGGAGTTAAATCGGCCCTTTCACTTACTTTGAAGTGTTTGCTTTAACAAACACCATACATTTCGAGCGCACCAGTGTGATAGTAAAGCATCATTGAAACTAAAAACTGACTTACTTTCAAAACCGAGCTCAGTGAAACAGCTGGACTTCCCTCCCGTGTTGTACTTGAGTAGGCTATGTAAAGAGCACCACCCCTTTAGGTTTGGTTTGGAGCGTTTGCTTTATTCTCATTAACCTCAGGAGAGGAGGAAAGTGAAGCGGTCACGTTTATCATACAGTGAAACGCACGATGGTCATGGCTTTCGGCGTCAAACACTAATTGACTGCAGAGCTCCGCTCATGCTTTGAGGTATTCGCTCAATGGGACTCCCTGAAAGGTTTGTTTCCGTTTTATACTTACCGTTTCTTCAGTAAATGGATTAGATATGTAGCATGTTGAGTCAAGGACGCAAACGTGTGTTATGATAACCGAAGCCGCCTACGTGCTCGTTCACAGCGCCGTTCATTTTATCCGAAATGTTTATTTTGTTGTCACGTTAGCGTCATTTAATTTTTAATTAGAATAACTTTGATTTTGAACATGCTTGAGTAAGCCAACTAGTTTTGATTTTTAACTTTTTACGTTATTATTATTATTATTATTATTATTATTTCAAATGTAAATATTTAATCTGACGTGCGTGACGTCATTTAAGGTTATGGATAGAGAACTTTTTACTTTTATATAATTAATATTCCCACTTTTGTCTGGTACAAATAACGAGTAGTTTAGAAATCCACAGCTTATCTCTATGTAATTGATTGTCAAGTACAAAGACCGCTGTTGCTGCAGCTTATAACACTGTCAGTCAGGGTGGGTTGGAACAATAATCGAAATATTTTGGATGATTTGAATTTATTGTAGTAATCAAGTTTTGTGGTAATACACTACCAGTCAAAAGTTATTGAACAGTAACATTTTGTATATTTTTTATAGGCTCACCAAGCCTGCATTTATTTGGTCCACAATACAGAAAACAGCGATATTGTGAAATATTGCGAGGGGGAGAATTAATACTTTTATTTTTTATTTATTTTTTTATTTCAGATAAATGCTGTTCTTCTGAACTTTCTATTCATCAAAGAAAGCTGAAACAGTTCTACTCAGCTGTTTTCAACATAATAGTAATAATAAATGTTTTTTTGAGCAGCAAATCAGAAACTTAGAATGATTTCTGAAGGATCATGTGACTGGAGTAATGTTTAAAGTTTAGCTTTGAAGTCACAGGAATAAATTACACACAAAAATATATTAAAATAGAAAACAGTTATTTTAAATAGTAAAAATAGTTAACAATTTTTTTTTTTTGCTGTACTTTGGATCAAATTAAGGCTTGGTGAGCAAGATAAACTTCTTGATAATGTGCCACCCCAATTTCATTTTAATTAAAAAGGATAAACATGTCTGTATTATGTGACTGTTATAGTTTTCTTCTTCTTAATTATCAATTAACAGTTACCTAATATCCATGCTATTTCTCCCCTCTAATTGATAACATTAAACACATAAATTAAATGTTTTATTTGTAACAGAAGATTGTTTCCTTGTGGTGCTGGATTAATCCAGTAATTTGAGCAAGGAACTGTTCATAAAGTAACATGCCCGTTTGATTATGCGATCAAAGGCATCTTATTTTTAATCCAAGCCTGACTTTAGAAGAGAGAGAGTTTATAAGATGAAGCAGCTGTGTTTGTGGATTCATTTGTGGGGCAGAAGGGCAGGAAAAGACTTTCGCAATAAACTACAAGTGTAAACTCTTTTATGTAAGTCTTGGAAACATTTTTACGAACCTACACAAATGTATTCTGCGTGGAAGTGCATGAAACAGAATTGCAATACAGTCACCTTGGGTGCCAAGCTTAGATGTGTACATTTTTGTTCTTTTGAAAGTGTATTTATTTAGCCTTAGGAGCACAGCTGCGTAGACTAAACACTTACAAGTGTGCGCACACACACGTGTGCCTGTTTATGTTTCTGTTTCACGAGTGTGTTCTCTGGACGCGTTATGCCTATGGAAGTGTGCTGACTGACTCAGGGTTTTATTTTCCTGCACATTGTGTCCATCTGTTGTTATGAAATCGGCGCATCCCGCAGCTCGAGCTGTATTTGTCCATTCTGTGACACATTAAAGTCCACACTAGAAGTCCAGAGAAAGCTTTGAAGAAATGTTCTGCCAATGTACCAAACCCTGGAATGTGTGAGACAGATTTGAGAGACTGAATGTCAAAGGTTTGGCATGTTAATGACACACATGACTGGACATTCAAAGAAATGGACAAAGAAAGTTATGCACTGTAACAAAATCTACTTTAACTCATTTTTTTGAAAATCCATTCAAAGTATTGTTTTGATGCGAATGTTTTCACTCACACTAGCTCTTAAATCCTCACATCTACCGAAAAGACCACTGAGGCAAATATTTTGGGGTTTCACTGAGGAGGAAAAAGAGGTCCTACATATTTTCCATGAGCTGTTATTCCGCTTTCTATGACTTTTTTTCCGGGCTTGCATCCATCTGCCGTTCTGTGGTCTCTGATTTCAGATTAGTGGAAAGAGCAGACCCAGACCCTCAGGATCTAGTACTCTGCTAAGAGACAATAAGGAAAAACTAACGTATAAATCATCTTTTATAGCAAAACAAGCTTTTCTTAATCAGAATTTGCAGCCATGCTGACTGACAACTGGAGTAATTAAATTATGAAGTTGAAAGATTCATTTAAAGTGAACTAGCTTCGAAGATTTAAGTGGTATTTCACATTTCTGCTTCCCGCGTGTCTTCTAGTGCTCTGGGTCTAGTCTGGTCTTTCTCAAATTGATCCATGTGTGTTTATTTTCCTCTCTCTGCAGGTTACACTCTCTGTTTGGGTAAATCCTATATCTTTCGCTTTAACCATCCCGAGGAGGCCAACCGTATGAAAAACATGCTGCCTCAGAAGAGTCCCGTCTCTCCGCTGGTCTACAGCACAGGTAACCTCTTCTTTCTTCCAAGACTTATGTCTTATTTTACATTACTATAGTATTCCCTTTATGCTCCTCTTCTTTAACTATCCATCTTATGCACCCAAAGCCCCGCAGGAACTGAAACCACTGATCTTTTATACACACACGGCCTGTATCCCATATCACAACATGCCAGCTCAACATCCATGGAGGATTTTCTGTCTCTCTCTGTGTGTGTGTGTGTGTAATGCAGGTTTCAGTTGTCTGTCACAGCTCTTTTGCAGTCTGAAATAGGATCCTTCAAACCTTTGATGTAGCAGAATTCTTTTAAGAGTGCTAAATGTCTAGTTTACAGACACAGGCGAGTTAAGGATACTCAGACCAATCTCTGCTCTAATTTCTATATAAAAACGCCAATTAAAAGATGTTGTAAGGCAGCTCTGACTCACCTCAGCCCCTATTATCAAATTAAAAATAAATAAATAAAAGATTAGTTTAAAAAAACTTTTTGTCTTAACATTATTTCTAAATGTTTTGTGCAAATACCTTTATGCCATATTAAACATTTACATATTTTACCTGTAATTTCATATTATTTATTTTCTTGTTTCTGTATTCAAGAATAGAATAGAATAGAATAATATTTCTGAAATAATTTCTGTAAATGCATTTATATTTGTATGTATAATTTCTAATTATTTTTTATACATTACCAGTCAAAAGTTTTTGGACAGTCTCTTCTGCTCACTAAGCTTGCATTTATTTGATCCAAAGTACAGCAAAAACAGTATTTTTTTTACTATTTTAATAACTGTTTTCTTTTTGAATATATTTTAAAATGCAATTTATTCCGGAGATTTCAAAGCTGAATTTTTAGCATCATTATCCCAGTCACATGATCTTTCAGAAATCATTCTAAAATTCTGATTTGCTGCTCAAAAAAACATTTATTATAATTATTATTATTACTGGTATTATTACGTTGAAAACAGCTGAGTAGAATTTTTCAGGTTTTTTTTTGAAGAATAGAAGGTTTTATTTCAGATAAATGCTGATCTTTGGATCTTTCTATTCGTCAAAGAATCCTGAAAAAATGTTCTTAACTGTTTTAAATATTGATCATAATAATAATAATAATAATAATAAATGTTTCTTGAACAGCAGATCAGTATATTAGAATGGTTTCTGAAGAATCATGTGACACTCAAGACTGGAGTAGTGAAGCTGAAAATTTAGCCTTGATCACAGGAATAAATTACATTTTGAAATATATTAAAATATTTCACAATATTACTGTTTTTGCTGTATTTTGGACCAAATAAATGCAGCCTTGAAAATAAAAATAAAAATTTGACGGGTAGTGTATATATTTATAAATTGAATATGTATTTATGCCTCATATGCAGAATTAAATAAATCATACATTTTATTATTAATTTTTTTTTTTAGCTGATTGCAATTGCTGGACTAAATATAATCCAATCCTTGACAAAAGAATATTGATAATGTGTGTTATTTTTCTATATAAGTGACTTTTATGAAGTATTGCCAGATTTAGCTAACTAACTCAAATATAGCTAAGAAAACCCACATACGCTCAGGGAGCCAGTCTGTCTCGTGGAATGTGTGATCTGTACACAGATGTGGTTTGGATTCTCCCCGTTGATTGATTGAACATTTTGGTTGAGGTGTAGAGTGACATAAATCATTACCACCACCTCTCCGTCGTTTTTTTAACTCACACTGTGTTGCTAGACAGCAGGAATGAATCTTCACGTAAACAAATGTGCACCCACTCACTCAAAGTATATTGTACATAGCAAACCTGGGAAAAACACACACACACACGCACAGACTCTGAGCCTGACTATACTGCTAGAAGTTAAACTTTAACCCTTATGTTGCTGTCTAGTTAGTTTATAGGGGTCAGGGCCTTACCAGTGTGGTATATACACTACCATGCATCAGTTACTTTCAGTAGCCATATAAAGTGAAGCTTGTGGCTAAATGGTTAGCCAGAACCTCCCCATGTATGGTCAGAGTTTGTGTGATCTTGCATGCCTTTCGTTTAACTCTGTCATCCTAATGATATATTCTGCTCTATTTCCTTCGTTACCTTCACGTGAGAGATTCTTCCGTGATTTAAGTTCCTGCAGCCTAATGTACGCACACATGCACCTTAAAGAGATAAAGGGATTTTTCTTGGCATGTGCAGGTTTATGTGTTTTATGAGCATTCACGTCAGTCATCTGAAGTGGGATTGCTTTGATCTTCGTTGTCTTGGCACGTGGCAGAGTGAAGCTTACCTCTCGTCCAAAAAGCGGATGAGAAAAGTGTGTCTGTGAAGGAGGGAGGTGGAATAGCAGATGTAGAGGCCAAATTAAACCTGGACGTCTTTTGTCTGATGTCTTCCTAGTCTGTGCTGGATCATCTACAGTTATTTAAGTTGAACAAATTAAGTTAATTAAGGAAGTTTTTGTGTGTAGAGAACAGAGAACAGAGACTTTCTGTTGCTTTTTTTTAGAATGTTTTGAACATTAGTCAGTTTTTTTGTTAAAAAAAGTGTCTTCACTGACTTGGTTTATATTAGTTTGAAGGAGAAGAATGAAAATTTCCTCATGTCATCCAAGATGTTCATGTATTTCAGTCGGAAATATAAACATTCCAGAAATTTTCTCCATATAGTCGATCCCAGCTGAGGAATAAGAGTCTTATCTAGTAAAACGATCAGTCACTTTCTTAAAAAAGTAAACATTTATAAACTTTTTAAACACAAATACTTCTCTGTGATGTGTGTCTTCACGCATTACGCAATCACATTGAAAAAGTCATGCGCGGTTAGTTCTTCATCTATGTACTTGGGTTCAAAAAGGTAGGGTAAGGATGAAAAACTTCATCTCATTTTCTCCTACAACTTCAAAATCCTCAGACATTGTTTTGTTTTTTTTGTAAAGGCCGTTTGACTTTCTTTGCACTGGGTTGGAATATGTAATATATGAGGTTGAGCTAGTGCAAAGCAAGCATTTGTGGTTAAAAAGCGTATAAATTTTTCTTAGAAAATGACTGATCGTTACGCTAGATAAGACCCTTATTCCTTGGCTGGGATTGTGTAGAGCCCTTTGAAGCTGCATTGAAACTGCAATTTGTACTCCCAACCTGTTGGCCACCACTGAAGTCCATTATATGGAGAATAATCCTGGAATGTTTTCCTCAAAAACCTTAATTTTTTTCATCTGAAGAAAGAAAGGGACATGAATATTTCATTCTGAAATGAACAGTCAGAAAGACATTTCATTCTGAAAGTGAACTTCTTCTTTAAGCTGTAACGCCACACTGAATACTTGCCTAATTTATTTGTCCCTGAGGGCAAACTCTTTTGGTTCCAGGTCGTTGCAGGTCAAACGAGCCTCAGGTACACCAGTCCAAGCTCCCCGTATTCCTGCAAAGAATTAAAGCGATTCCAGGAGTTAACAAGGGCCAAGTAGACAGTTATATAACTCCTCGTAACCACTTTCTCATGCTTGTAATAGTCTGACCTTTTCAAAGACGAAGCTGCTAGTAATAAACTCTGGTTTATTCTTCTGAAGTGCCTTTCTTGTGTTTATTTTTAGATTATCTGAAGTTCAGCAGCGACTTCAGTCATTGTCTGGGAGGCTCTGGCTCGAGAGGGATGCGCTCCGTCTCCGAACTACGGGATTTGATGGACACTTTACAAAAAAAGAAGCAGGCATTGGAGAACAGCTTGCGAGCCAATGGGGACTCAAACCCGTCCTACTTCAGCATGACACAGTCTCCTCCCACCACACCTAATCTGCTGTCACCAATCACCACGTCCTCTCCAATATCCTATCAAGAACAAACCCGCCGACTGTACAGCTCCGAAAGGCCACCACTTGCGGTCAAAGTTCCAGCGCATTCGTCTAGCAGCATGCCTCCATCTCCTCGCCGTTCTGACCCTCGAGAGCGTGACGGATCGCTTCCTTATTCTCGCTCTATGATCCGGAACCAATCTCAGGATAGTCTTCTCCTCAATACATCAGACAGTCGTCGTGCTGGAACCTCAAGCTCAGCGCTCTCAATGTGGAATGGCTCGTCCAGCGGTGCATCTGATTCCCTTCCTCCAACACCGGGGGGCGGTAGTGGCGCAGCCAGCATGCCTTCTAGCCCTCGTCTATCTCGTCGGTTCAACACCCCAGACGCAGGCCGTAACGGAGGACTCGAACCCGTTCCACGACAACGAAAGTACTCCGCTGGGTCACTTACAGGCATGAGCTCCCACAGTCGCTCCCTACCACGTCTTTATCGTCCTGCCGACACTCAGCTCACACTCCCACCGAACCATCGCATGATTGGTGCCCAGAATGGTCATTCTGAAGTAGTCTCCATTTCGCTGTCCAACAAACCTGGTATCCAACAGACTGTAGCCCCTCCGGATGTCACCATGACATCGGGAGAAGCCACCAGTCCCCGCCAGGCCAAGAAGGTGAGTTTGACATCCACCAGCTGCTTCTCAGAGGTGGACAGGCAAGCCATGCGTGGTCCCTCACCAGCTCTGGAGATTGGTCTCGGGGAGAGGAGGCAGTCATTCGGAAAGGCAGGCCTGGGTCCGCCGAGTGGCTTCAGGGAGAGAAAGGGCAGCATCAGCTCTCTCAGCGGAAAGGAAGAGCTTCAAGACTACCATCAGAGACAGCGGGACGAAAGACTGCGGGAACAGGAAGTGGAGAGACTGGTAAGAGACTTTTAGCACTTTATGTTGTCAATGCATTGCTTTGAGAGGATAGTTCACTCCTAAATTAAAATTCTGTCATTGATTATTCACCCTCGTTTTGTTCCAAACCAGTAAGACCTTCGTTCATCTTCGGAACACAAATTAAGATATTTTTGATGAAATCCGAGAGCTTTCTGACCCTGCATAGACCGCAACGCACCTGACACATTCAAGGCCCAGAAAGGTACTAAGGGCATCATTAAAATAGTCCATGTGACATCAGTGGTTTAACCGTAATATTATGAAGCTACAAGAAGACTTTCTGCTCGCAAAAAAAAAAAAAAAAATTCAACAATTTCTTCTCTTCAACATGCGTTTACGAGCCTTTCAACACTACCTTTCTTGGCCTTGAACGTGTCAGTTGTGTTGCTGTCTATGTAAGGCCAGAAAGCTCGGATTTCATCAAAAATATCTTAATTTGTGTTCCAAAGATGAAGAAAGGTCTTACGGGTTTGAAACGAAATGAAGGTGGGTAATTAATGACAGATTTTTCATTATCCCTTTAACACGAAATATGCATATCATTATAGAAGAACTCAAACATCTGCATTTCCAATCATCTGTTTCATTTTTATTCTAATTCTTTAGAAGCATATTCTTCTTAAGACTCACCCAAGAACAAATGGCTTTGATGATTGATTTAATCTAGAATATTTAACATTCCTTCTCCATTACCCTGTTTTCTTTTCTCATTGTGAAGGGGGTATCACATTTAAAAGCTGGTGATATTTCAACTTTTCTTGCAATATGCATCTCAGATAGGGGGGACCCCACCTGCAGGCTAATTAATCTTCCCGCCAAAACTTGCACTCCGCATTCCACTCGGTTATAACAAACAGATCATGTGCAGGAAGGCCCCTCTGGTTCTCTGTAGTGGATGCGGTGGAAGACCCAAGCAGAGGTGTGGCTGCAAAAACCTCCTATTAATAGACAGCTCGACAGCCTAGAACCACATCCACTTTCATTGAACCCGGCCTCTAGAAAACACTCTCTCTGGGAGGCCGCCCACAGCTGCAGATGATCCTGGCAAACTGCCCACGCTAACATGCCCCATTCTTGCTTCTCAGCTGCTCTCAATGGGGTTCAAATGAAAGGCAACAGAGTTTTTCGTACGCTTTGGTTAAGGGAGGCCACCTGTGGCGCCGCCCTGCTGGGCAGAGGCCAAACCATCAGCGTAGGCCGCCCACTCATTAGTTAGCACCACAACTACAGGCTGGTGATCTTTACAAGGCCAGCACTGAGTGAAAACAAGGCCGCTACAGGTGGAGAAATACATCCACACATAGATTTTCACTGGGTTTCTTTGAAAAAACATCTCTCAGAGGAATGTAATATTACAGACTTTAGCCATAGTGGTACATATCCAAAAAACACATACTTATTTCATGATAGCACAGTTGTGTAGCATGTGCTGTTTTGCTTTTTCTGCTTCACAGCCCAATGAGGTCTAAAATGTCGGAAGAAAACGATCCAATAGCATTTCCAAATGCCAGCAGCACTGGAAAAATACATAAAGTAAATTTCATGCATCTTTCAGATCTTTGTTATCATTAACTAAAACTGTTAAAAACACTTATTTGAAATTAAATGTATTTAGTTTTCTACGTTTTTTTTCCTCTGACTATATGAATCAGAAAGCATGAAACCACTGCATTTTAATCAAGATCCAAACAAACATGCTACATGTAGCATGAGCAGTTCTTGATGTAGATTAGATTGTAGACTATAATTTCAAAATATAAAGCAAAAACAGAATGCTGTAACCTTAGTTTGTGAAATTACTCTACTTAAAACACATCTACATTAAACAAAAATAGTATGAATGAGGCTGAATGAGATGCAGATTTACTCTCTGACAGCAGGTGGTGCTTATAGAACAGCGGCAGTACAATATTTCCTTGTAAACAAAGCAGCACTATGCTTTTAAATAATACAATAATATGGATTATACAGAGGTAAGATGTAAAGAAAATATCATACAAACTTTTCTGAAGACAATGCAGTTAACAGGAACCCCCTCTCGAATCACATTTCTGTCTACCAGCACTTGTACCGGTATTTAAATTTTTTATTTTTTATTTTTATTTATACCATGTGTGTAATTCAAATTGGTTTACAGTTTTAACTGGTGTATCGCCCAGCACTACTATAATCAGTATAAATAATATAGCTGCAAGCAGAGATTACCGGGGTTCAATCACTTTAAGGCATTTTAGCAGATATGAAAAAAGACAATTTAGAAAGCTTGTAACCACCAAAATCAATTATTTGAAAATGCGTTTTTCACAAATCCAGGTAATTAACCATAGAAATATTATGTTTTTTTAACGTTTATGACTGTTATAACGCCAGCTGTGGTCTGATCTCTTAAAACATTGCACGCTTGTTTAGAATCACCTGTTGCATATGCTCACCAGGTTTTGTAAAGTTTCATGAAGTTTTCCTTTAGGCTTTGTAAGATTTTGGGCAAATTTGTACAGACCCCTTTTCTAAACAACCCTGTTATAACAACCCCGCTTCCCGTAACATTTTTTCATAATTATTGACCTAGAGCAGGGGTGCCCAATAGGTCAATCGCGATCTACCAGTCGATCGCTAAGACAGTGCTGGTAGATCGCATGTCATTTTAACATGTGCTTTTATTATTATTATTATTATTATTATTATATATAATGTCTTTCAATCTCCTTTTAGTTTCTGTCTGACTTGCAGTTGCACTTTACGAATAAATTTTGACCAGACAAGATTTTTGTTTATTCCGTCGCCATGACAACTAGCCGCTTTTAAGAGCTTCGGAGAACAGGTTGCATGAAAGTGCTTAAGTAATTCGACTTAACAGTATCCCTGAGGGAAAAAATCCTGTTGCGGTTGCTATAGTTGCTGCATTTCATAATAAACAGAACATAACGAAATGGAAACATAACCTAATAGAAACATTTTATTAATTAAACATGAGCGCTGCATGTTCCTGCGCTGCTTTGTGTACAGTCATTGCCAGAGAAAAAGCTTTTTTTAAAGTCTTTTAGAAAAAAAAAGTATTTTATAAAGCACCACCTGCTGACCAATGACTGAAAAATTTCTAATGTGAAAATTAACCCACGTTTTGAAACTGTGTAAACTAGTGGATCTACAAGAAGATAACTCCCTTACATTTCTTAAAGTGAAATGGTTACTAAGGACTTTGTAGCAACACTTAAGCAAACACTTAGATAATTAAGGGAAATACTTAATGACAACCTTAAAGTTCCTTAAGTTGACCCTTAGGTTTTTTCTTGCTATCCAAGTTTCACTAAGGGTACCCTTAACCTTATAACTAAGAATTTCTTAGCTTAAGGGCTTTCATGCAACCGGGCCCAGAGCGCAAAATTTTTAAGCTAGCATCTGAAGTGTATTTTTTGAAATTAAACTCTGTGTTTTTGTTGGTAGATATGGTTGAGTTAATCCTTTTAAAAGTAGATCATCACATAAAAAAGTGCGGGCACCCCTGACCTAGAGAGTCCAGAGAATTGTACTGCAGTGTTTTTTGTGTAAAAAAAGTGTAAAACCTAGTTTGCAAAAGTAGGTTCTTTTACATATGATTTTTTTACATTTGATTAATAGCAGTGATTCTAGTGGCTAAGTTATCCAGAATGAGGAGTTCTATCACAATACGAATTTAGTGTATGTGTGCGAAAAACTGCGCAATGCACAATTGTTTACACCGTTGAAAAATCAGATATTGCCGTATCAGTGGTTTCTCACAGACCTATAGGGTAAGTCAAACAGGCCCACCGAGTTTTATTCCGTTAACCTTGACTAATGGGTGCTCAAACTTCATCAACCAATGGCGGCCATGTTTTGTTTGTTTTTTTTAGATACGCGAATACGAAAATTGTTGATATTCATTCTCCAGAGAATCTGTCTGCACTGGTTTGGTTCCGGTCAGCCGAAAAACCTAGGACTAGTATGCAAAAGTAGGTTTTTCAAAAAATCTAAATTACCTGAAATTTTTACTGGTGGTTTAGGAGTTTTAAGCAATTTCATACTTTTGACCATTGTAGCGCCCCCCTTAGCCTGATTGGAGACGTTGTCTGGGATGTGAGTACTACCATCCCTCCAACTTTCACATCTCTACGACTTACACTTTGGTCTGCACAATCAGTTTTACGTGGAGATTGCTGATCCTTGGCCAAGCCCAAGCAATATTCTATCACTTGACAGAAAATCTTCTATCACAGATACATAGTTTATGTAAATTGAGGGAATCCAGTGAAGTTTTGTTTTTCTCTCATGCATTGGGGCTTATAGCTTGTCACGAATAAAAGCGGAAGGACTGAATCATGCTGCCTATTTGTATATCGTTTCCCTTCCAGTGCCAGCAGTGTTTTTATTGGGTCTAGTTTCACTCTCTGCCCAGTATCTGAGAGCTCCCGCTCCGTCTCTCTCTCTCTTGCATTTGCAATCTCTCTTCCCACCGACTCATCAGAGAGGTTTGTGTTTCTGACACCGGCTGAAGTTGTTGAGTTCACATCTCTCTGTAATTTGTACTTGCTGTGGTAAGGAATGTGACTAAAGCTGGCATCTTTTTGATGAGGGCATGATCTTCTCCTGTGAGGTGGAGGTCACCATGTGTCCTCTGACCTCTGGATCTGTTGATATGGTGAGTAGAGCTCTCTGAAAAATAGGGTCGTGCAAAGGCTTGGTTTTGATTTACAAGGAAATGTCTTCTTTATGCATTTAATAACTGCTAATATGCCTGTGATGCAAGTCGGGTTGTTCGTTCGCAGCTACATGAACCTGTGAGATCATTTTTCTTGGCTCTGGAAATGCTCGCCTGAACTTGGTGTTTGCATTTCCATATCAGTCGATAAATACAGGGTTTTTTTTCCAAGCCAAGTGCACTCCTTCATGAGCCAGGGTTTTTAGTTTTTAGATGTATATGCCTGGTTGTCTTTATCTGGTCTTTCTCTAAACGCAGTTTGGATGCTGTCTTTGCACTTTTTTTCATGATGGAAACAAAGATGTTTGTATATTGGACCTTCTTGAGCCATAGGATTTTAGTGTGAAATGTCTGCATCTAAATAACAAACATGTTCAGAACTGCTGAAGGTAAATCTCTTTGCATTTCAAAGGTGAGAAAGGGTTCCAAATTTATTATTCCCTCCAGCTGATGCTGCATGTGTCTGAATATGCATTTTCTGAATATGTCATACTGTCTTTGTCTGATCCATAGGAACGTCAGCGTCTGGAGACTATTCTTAATCTGTGTTCTGGGCTGGGCCGTGCAGAGCAGGACAAAACTGGCTTGGCTGTCGCCGACTTGCAGAAGATCAACAAGGAGCTGGAGAAATTACAGGTGTCAGATGATGAGTCTACGTTCTCAGACTCTGCAAGTCTGTCAGCCAGCATTTCTGCTGAAAACGACTATGGGCTTAAAGCCCAGGAGACCCAGGTCGGCGAGGAGAGACAGGTACGCCAGCGCAAGAATAGTGGACACAGAGAAGTCAGGGCGGAGATGACAGCTGTCCTTGGCTCTGCTCCCACCCCTTCTCCTCGGCTAACACGGATAAACAAGGTAATTGGTAAAGCTTCTCTTAAGCCACTTAAGCTACTCTTAGAAGTGAATGAATGAGAGGACCTGACTTCATGCATCTAGTAAAAATCACCTTGGAACCATTTAATTAGCAATCATTGCATTTGCACTGCATCAAAACATTTTAAGATAAGATAAGATGGGCTATAAGATAAAGTAAGAAAATTATAATATATAATAATGTAATTTATTTTTAAATGAAATAAATAGATGAAAAAAATATATATGGTAACAAATATACTATTTTTAAATTATTTGTTAAATTTAAAAAAGAAAATTATAATATATACCAAATTTATTTTAATTTATAAAATACATATTTTTTTAGAAATTGTATTTTACCATTTCAACATTATATTATATTATGTACAAAATAGCTGACATAGAAATATGCTCTTCCTAAATTATTTATAAAAAAATTGTAATATATAACAAAATATTTTTTTATTATATATAAATAATAAATTGTGTAAAAATAAATATATTACATTACATTTATATTACATTATTATAAGTTATAATATAATTTATTTATTTATTTTTTAATTAAATAGTTTATACACTGGATTTTACCATTTCAACTATATTATATTATATTATATTATATCATTACAAATTGCTGCCATAGAGATGTACTCTTTTTAAGTTAATTATTAAATAGAAAAGTTATAATATAGTAATTTATTTCCTTTTTAAATTTAAGTTTAAAAATTGTATTTTACCATTTCAACTATATTATATTATATTATTTTTAATTCTGAATAGTGAATTGTGTAATATTATATTATATTTTTTTTATTGCCTGTGCTTGTCAGGTGACCTTCAGCTTTACTTTTACCGATTGCTTTCCACTGTAGCGTCTTTTCTGCAAGCAGTGTGTGTTTTAATCTTGTTAGGTAATTGAATCATTTGTAAAGCTAGTCCTTTTCCATACTGCTAATTCCTGTGACCTTTTGGAGAGGTTATTAAAGTTTCCCACCCTTCCTTGGCATGCACACAACCTCACGCACACTTTAATCCAAGCAGGAATGTGCGGGTGTCTTCCCTTCAACTCCTGTATGGACTAATCTAATTAGTCTTCTACGAAGGAGTAGCTGTCATGCATTGGTTCTGTTATTTATCCATCTGTAGATATACACCACAGAAAACAAAATGTCCTTGGTAACTAGTTTATAGAAACTATAAATCAGTATTAGCCCTGTTTCTCCCTTCTAGCCCACACAGAAACAGCTGAAGCAGCTCAGAGACATGCCCTCCATAGTATAAACTGTGATGAGCAGATATAAACATCACAGTCCAAATATAGCAGGGTCATGCGCATTGTGTTTGGTCGATCTCTGCCTCGCACAATGAAAGAATGGCAGCCTTCTCACCCATATGTGCTTTCCTAATCATACATGCACATATATGCTGAACCTTGCAGGTCAAAGGTCAACTTTTTGCTTATAAAACTCAAAATAAGCAGATCACCTTCCACAGATATTGAAACCCTAGATAAATAATTGGTTTAGGAAATGGAGTGTGTAACTCCGCCCCTCTGTTCCTCGAAGTTTCTGTTGGGCCATTCATCATTGTTGGTGTTCATTCAGTGAATCCTGTTTCTTGGAGCTAAAAGATTAGTGCAGCTGCCAGAAGGGGGCATGGCCATGCTATAGATGGTTTGAATTAAAGGGCTTTATACTACTTGCATTGACGCCTTGCCCAGTTCTAAATGTAGCATTAGGGAGCAGTACAAAACCCAGCGTTACTAATAAGTTAAGCCTGGAAGGTTAAACATTTACTAATAGCAGCTGAAAAATGTGTACATACCTGAACAAGAGGAGAAATGCACATGATAGCTTCAAAACCTAGTGAGCTGCCGTGCTTTTTGCTGTCAACATAGGCAGTGAACATTCTAACCAAAACAGAGCCTAATAACAGACTGCTTTGAAATGTTCTGGTATTATTATTATTATTATTATTATTATTATTATTATTATTACTTATATTTTGAGTTTAATTTTATATTAATTTGATTATTTTTTTTATTTGTGTGTGTGTATATATATATATATATATATGTATATGTATGCATGTATAAATTCAGATTTTTTTTCTCAGAATTGCAGGTTTGTAACTCACAATTGTGTCTTTTTTCTCGCAATAGCGAATTTATATGCCACCTGCCATTCTGACTTTTTTTTTCTCAGAATTGTAAGATATAAACTCGCAATTGGGATTTCTATTCAGAATTGCAGGATATAAACTTGCAGTTGTGAGAAAACATCTCAGGATTTTAAGAAACTCACAATTGTGTTATATAAACTTGCAGTTGCAATTTATATTCAGAATTGTGGGATATAAACTTGCAGTTGTGAGAAAACATCTCAGAATTTTGAGAAGAAACTCACAATTCTGAAGAAAAAGTAAACTTGCAAGTTTGTATCTTGCAATTCTAACTTTTTTTATTGCAACTGTGAATTTATATGCTGCCATTCTGACATTTTTCTCAGAATTGTAAGATATAAACTCGCAATTGTGAGTTATAAAGTCAAAATTGTGTGATATAAACTCACAATTGGGCTTTTATATTCAGAACAATTGCAAGACAACAAAGAGCTCATATCCCAACAATCCTGACTTTTTTTTCTCAGAATTGTGATATATAAACTTGCAGTTGCAAGTTCAAAAGTCAAAATTGTGTAATATAAACTCGCAATTGTGATTTATATTCAGAATTGCGGGATATAAACTCGCAATTCTGAGGAAAAAAGTAAACTCGCAAGTTCGTATCTCACAATTCTGAATTTGTTTCCTCAGAATGGTGAGTTTATATCCTGCAATTTTTATTTTAAATTGCAACGGCAAGTTTATGTTTCACAATTCTGAGTTTTCTTGCAACTGCGAGTTTAAATACCACAATTCTGACTTTATAAAGATGTAAAGTCGCAAGTTTGCATCCCGCAATTCTGACTTCTTTCTTGCAATAGCGAATTTACGTGCTGCCATTCTTAATTTTTTCACAAAACTGTGACATAAACTCACAACTGCAAGTTAAAGTCAGAACTGCATGATATAAACTTGCAATTGTGATTTATATTCAGAATTGCAGGATATGAACTTGCAGTTGTTAGAAAACATCTTAGAATTTTGAGAAGAAACTCTGAGGAAAAGTAAACTTGCAAGTTCGTATCTCTCAATTCTGACTTTTTTATTGCAACAGCAAATTTGTTAGCCACCGTTCTGACTTTTTTCTCAGAATTGTAAAATATAAACACGCAATTATGAGTCAAAATTGTGTGATATTAACTCACAATTGCAATTTTATATTAAGAATTGTGGGATATAAACTCACAATTGCAAGACAACAAAGAGCTCATATCCCAGCAATTCAGATTTTTTTTTTCTCAGAATTGTGACATACAAACTTGCAGTTGCAAGTTCAAAAGTCAAAACTGTGTTATATAAACTCGCAACTGCAATTTATATTCAGAATTATGGGATATAAACTTGCAATTCTGAGGAAAAAGTAAACTTGCAAGTTTGTATCTCACAATTCTGATTTTTTTTCCTCAGAAAAGTTTATATCCTGCAAGTTTATATATCGTAACTGCGAGTTTATATATCGTAATTCTGACTTTATAAAGATGTAAAGTCGCAAGTTCGTATCTCACAATTCTGACTTCTTTCTCGCAAAAGCGAATTTACATGCCGCCATTCTTAATTTTTTTCTCAAAATTGTGATATATAAACTCGCAATTGCTAGTTAAAGTCAGAACTGCATAATATAAACTCGCAATTGCGATTTACATTCAGAATTGCGGGATATAAACTCGCAATCGTGAGAAAACATATTTCAAAAATGGCTTTTAAAATAAAATGTTTATTTTTCATTTTAATTTTAGTTTAGGTTTTAATCATTTTATGTGCTTTTGTCATTTTTATTATTTTCAAATATTTCTATTTCCATTTAATTAAAAAAACATTTGAGTTTTAGTAATTTTAGCACTTCAAATTTAAGATGTTCATCTAATATGTCATTTAATTTATGTCATTGCTTATATTTTGTCAGCAGGCTGAGGACGACACACAGCTGAAGCTGGATGTGAGACGTATAGAGGAGGACAGGATCCAGGTCCTAAACAATATGGAAGAGTTAGAGCTGAAGATCAAAGACCTGGACAACCAGATGGAGGAATCCATCAGAGAGGTACAGTAGACGCATCTACAGGTCAGGGAGGAAGTGGGAGAGATCAGGGGTGGTGGGAGTAGTGAAGGGAGAGTGTCTACTGCATGTGGGAGAATTGTGCATGTGGCGAAGTAATCAGGAGCTGTGATGAGGACCACAGCTAGACGAGTAGGTCTGACCTGCCAAGACTAAATCTGTTACTTTCTCTCACTTAGCCTTACTAAAGCCTTACTTGCTCTGTTTTTCCCTTTAAATGATACACTTCACTCCTGATTCGATTTCAAAATCTTAATGCTCCTCCATCTTTCCCCCTCGACAGTAACTGCACTTTCCCTTTCTGTTGTCCTCATTTCTCCCATTTATTCCTTTCACTCCGTAATATTCTACCTAGATAAATTTGGCCAAAAATGAAAATTCTGTCATTACTCACCCTCATGATTTATGGGTCTTATGGGTTTGAAACGACATGAGGGTGAGTAAGTAATGATGGAATTTTGGGTGAACTATCCTTTTAAGCTGGTTTTGAACATAAGAACGTATCCTTTCTATAAGTTGTTCATAAAGCCCAAGGTCCAACTCCCATCTCTTAATTAATGCTGTGCCTTGTGTCAGCTGTTCCATTAGAGTCCCATTCAGTAAACCCAAAACGTCAGTGTTGTGCTCTAGTTTTATAAGGTTGGGCGTTTATGGGTTTAGAACATGGGCCCCTTTTTATTTGTGTGAAATGAGACACCTTCTAGGTGGTCCAGATTGTAGTCTCATTACATCACTGTTTGCCACAAAATCATTGAATTTGTTCCAGTAGTTTCTGTAAGTGACTTTTTGTGATGGATTTGGAGAACTTTATATTAAGTCAAAAATAAAGTATGAATTTGTGTTTGTGTGTTTAGTTGGAAGTGGAGCGCGCTCTGTTGGAAGGCGAGCAGGATTCAGAGACGGCTCAGCTACAGCAAGAGAAAGACGCTCTGGAGCAACTTAAAGAGAAGATGGCTGACATTGAGAACAAAGTGCAGACGGAAAAATCTCAGGTATGTGGCCATGATACAGTTTGTTTATCAGTGTTGGGGAGTACTTATCTATTCTTGGTAACGCTACTTGTTACTTAACTCAAATGCTGTCTCCTAAAGTGTCCTTTTTCGATAAGTACATTAGTCAAACTGATTTTTAAGGATTTAGTTTATTCAGACAGTTCATATAAATATCAAAAATGCACTATTTTATTTATACTACTGTTCAAAAGTTGAAGAATTTTTTTTGTTGTTTCCTTTTTAAAGAGAAGCTCGGGTATTAAGACTTGTATGGCTTAATAAATGTAAATTATGTCTTTTACTGAAATATGTAGTAGAAAACCCATGAAAGATTATTTATTTTTAAAAATCCACATCGTTTTATACTTATTTCGGACCATGGGGGGCGCGACGTCATCGTCATTTTGATGATGTAAAATGATTGCACTCTATGAGCTACTGGCGCTGCCTGTCGCTATTTTTACCGCAACACAACTCTTAAAATAAAATACTGATACCCTAACTACAGCTACTGAAAGAGCTTACAGGTGGTAATTGATATAAGCATATGCTTAAACCCATACCATCGGTTTTTATCCCAGAAAGGAGTCTTAACCCCTCCCCCCCAAAATATCAAGTGAAATCCGTGGCGAGACACTCCTTCCGTTCCCTTTAAAGAAATAGAAAAGTAAGAAAGTCCTTGTGAGGTATTTTGTAGCCAGTTGCTGTTGTTTATCATTGGTTTTAAGTCTGTTAAGGAAGTTTTTTTTTTTCCCTGTTTGTTTTTAACGATAAATGCTGTTAAGTTTTATTATCAAATGAAAATGTATTTAAAAGACATTGCTCCCTTAAATAGCTTTAGTGCAGTTAGCTATTTTTGCTTCTAGCTTTGCTACTGGCTTTTTTTAAAAGGTGGTTTAATATAGTTTTGCTAAGCTATGATTTTAAATTATCTTTGCCAGCAACACTGAATACAGAATATTGAAGGAACAGTTCACTGAAAAATGTAAATTCTGTCATAAATTACTCACCCTTATGTTGTTCCAAACTCGTAAGACCTTCGTTCATCTTTGGAACACAAATTAAGATATTTTTGATGAAAATCTCTTCTGTGTCCTTAACTACCTTTCTGGGCTGTGTGGTAGTTGCGTTGCTATCTATGCAGAGTGAGAAAGCTCTCGGATTTCATCAAAAATATCTTTGTGTTCCGAAGATGAACAACGGTCTTACAGGAATGATATGAGGGTGAGTAATTAATGACAGAATTTTCATTTTTGGGTAAACTATTTTTACAATACATTTTAATTCTGAAATACGAATTAAAGAGATTCATTAGCATTTTACACACACACACACACACACACACACACACACACACACTTGCACTTCCTAGCAGCCTCTCATTCCATGTCACAGTTGGTAATCCAGGGTCTGCTCTAAATACACCTCTGCTATACTGAGTGACACCACACACTGTGTTGATGCAGGGGATTTCTAAGCCAGGAGCTGGTGGAAATCCTGGCACCTGCGTCTCAAGTTCAGCCTGACTTCCGGCTCATTCACTCATTTAGCCTGGCAGCTGCAGAGACACTTGAGATACAAACCCTGTAGCTGACGGTCCATTTCTAACTCCTGTGGATGGTTGATTCGTTAATTTATTAAGTTCCATTGCGATTAGAAGCAAGGCGGTATTAGGCAGTAGAGCAAGAAAGCTTGCTAGGTTTTGGAACAGAACTATTAATTGAACACTATATTAATGTGTTTTGTTGCTTTACAACCATAAACCATCTACTGTTGGACAGTACTACTTCAAATTGCTGTTCCCGCCATTTGAGGGCATTCTTTACACTGTTGTTAGTTTGCAAAGTTGCCACTTTCAATTCAATTCGAACTGATTGATGAGGTATTTTTCAGTCATTTTCCTGCATTTTCATGTACTTCATTTAATTCAACACCTCCACTTCCATCATGCCCTACCTGTGCTATTACTGACTATGTAGTAACTAACCCTGCCCACCCCACCTGCTCCGGCACTAACCCTTCTCTCCTCTCTCCCTGCATTCTATGCGCGTACGTGCAGGACAAAGCCAAGCTAGATGCGGAGCGTGTAAAGTTAGAGCGACTGGCGCATCTGCTTGCAGAGCAGAAGACTCAGTTGGACACCTGCCCCGAAGCTTTGAAAGAGCAACTTCAGCTGCAGCTCTGCAGGGTCAGTACTCATACATCAGCCTTCATCCGCCTCTTCCTCATAACTGGGTCCTTGACCTCTTCATCCCTAGTGCTTGCATCTGTCTCACCTCATGAAAGATATTTCGGCTGGGTTCCTTTGCTTATATCGCATGCGCTTTTGGTATGTTTAGAATGTATTGCATAATTTTTTTTTTTTTTTTTTGTATAATCAAAATATAGGTCATATTTCAAAAGCATGTATATATACACCACCAGTAAAAAGTTTGGACACACCCTCTCATTTAATGATTCTAATGAAGTCTTTTTTTATATATATATATATATATATATATATAATCAAATTAAAATATTCATTATTAAATAAAATAATGCATTATTATTATTTATTATGAAATTATTTTAGCATTTTCATTTGAACTTTAATTTAGCATTTTTTTTAGTTTAGTTAACATTTTATACAAACTATAAAAACATATTTTAGTTTTAGTAAATCAAGTTAAGTAGCTATGTTTTTATACATTTTGTTTAGATATAAATATCATATTGCAAAAATCTTTATTCAGTTCTTATTAATATAAATACAAATTCCTATTAATATTCCACATTTTTTTTACAGTACGATTAGAATTTTTTTTTTCAGATTCAACAATTTTTTCTGAATTTAATTATGTAATAAAAGTTTTGTAATAAGAGTTTTTCTGCATTATATATATTTTAAGAAATATATATTCATTATCATGATGATGATGATTTTTTTCCTTCAAATTATTATTTTTTTCCTATTTTAAATCTAAATATTTACAGATTTTTGTGCATGTTCAAATATTAAGCACATTTTCCCCTAAATTCACATTCCGAAAAATCTCATCATTATTATTTATGTTGTGATTATGATGTTATTTTAGTGTCATTGAGATTTATAGTTTAATATTTGGAATTTGTTTTTATGTTTATATTTTTCATTTTCACTTTAACTTTAATTTAGTTAATCGAGTTAACTAGCTATAATGTTTATTTAATTTTTTTAGATAAAAAATGTCATATTGCAAAAAACAATTCTTATTAATATAAATATAAATTCTTATTAAATGTTTTACAATATAATTACAATGTTTCTCTTTAGTTTAAACTAAATTCTCTGAAATTAATTTCATAATAAAATGTGCTTTTTACATTTTTTTTCTTTTCTTTTTGTTTGTTTGTCTGTTTTTGCATTTTAAGTCTAATTATTTACAGATTTTTGTGCATGTTCAAATATTAAACACATTTTCCCCCCAAATTCACATCACCATGATCTGAAAAAACTCATCTTCATTATAGTAACGCATTCTAATTATTTTTTATAATTATTCTGTTATTTTAGCATCATTGAGATATTATAGTTGAATATTTTTATATTTTCCATTTTCATTTGAACTTGAATTCATTGTTTTATTAGTTTGTAAGTAGTTTGTATAAAATTTTAATTTAGTTTAAATAAAGTTAACTACAAGTATTCTTATTTTTTGTTGTTGGGATCAGGGATACCTAACTGTCATAAAAATAATGTCACAATGCTAAAATCTACAAATATCTTTTTTTTTTTTTTTCTAAAAGTCATGTTTCATTCATAAATTTCATGAGATTCACCCTGATAGGCTGATACACAATCCCTCCCTGACAGTGACCACATAAGATGTTAATTAAGTTATAGGAAGGAACAAAGTTATTTAAAGCTGGCAGGCGTTGAATGAAAGTGTGGCGTACAGTAGCTGTTTCTGTGATGGAGTGGGAAGGCTGCAGAGTTTCTTTATGTCCCTGAAGTTCACACTATGTGAGTGTTGACGTGATTTATCTCTAAAGATCGGTGGTGACGGGTGAAAGTTGTGGCAGGTCCTCTGTTCACTGGCATGTCGCAGCGCATGTTTATAGCTGTGATTGGCCTGCTTTCAGCAGGGTGAAACCTTAACCTTAACCCCTGTCTCCATCTCTGGGGAGGCTGCTGGAGCAAAGGGGATTTGGTGTGAGCTGTTGTTGGCTTCTTTGAGGCTTGTTGAACTGTGGGAGTTCAATGACGACTTCATTTCCTTTCCAGTTGAAGATATAGATCTAGCACAAATGCAGACCTACATATGTTTTTTGTGCAACAGGATGCAGAGACGCTAGAGGTGGAGACCAAGCGGTTTGAAGATCTAGAGTTTCAGCAGCTGGAACGAGAGAGTCGTCAGGATGAGGAGAAAGAGACTCAGACCCAACACATTCTCAGGGAGATCGCAGAATACCAGAGGAACACCGTCACACGGAAGGTAAGTTCCAGGATATGCATTCAATGACTGTATGATTTTAAGATCTGTCTTTTCACACTGAGGACAACTGAGGGACTTGTATGCAACTATTACAGAAGGTTCAAACGCTCACTGATGCTCCAGAAGGAAAAACTATGCATTAAGAGCCAGGGATTCACTTTTGAACAGAATGGAGAGGTGTACATTTTTCTTGTTTTGCCTAAATAATCCAAGAATTTGTGGGACTATAAAGATTTTTCAGGCTGTTCAGGACAAACAAGGGACTCATGAACAACTATCACTAAACAAAAAACACAGCTGTGGATCAATCAGGTTACAACACAGTATTAAGAATCAAGGGGATGTAAACATTTGAACAGGGTCATTTTTATAAATTCAATTATTATTTTCTCTTGTGGACTATATGTAAACGTCTTTTATGTGAAATATCGTATTCAGGTCAGTAATAAATAAATAATAACGTGCATTTTGTATGATCCCTGTTATTTTGGCAAAATAATTAACATTTTGCAGATTCTGAAAGGAGAATGTAAACTTTTGACCTCAACTGCAGGTATCTTTTTGACAAAGAAAATTCAACAGGTTTATGTGTGGCACATTTAGGAGAGGCTCCTGGCCCTGAAGAAACAGTACACCCAGATTTCCCAGCAGGCTCAGAGGGACAAGGACAACTTTGTGAAGGAAAAGAACAATCTTCAGATGATGTTACAGCGGGTATGTCTGTTTGATTACTACATAGCCATGCTACACTGCCTTTTGGTCCCTTATTGCACCCTACAAGTTGTTTCTGGTGCTTCTGAATCGTGACAGATTTTCTTGTTTGCTTTTTTCCCCCAGGAAAAGGAGAATCTTGTCAACTTGGAGAAGAAATATTCTGAGCTCACTGGGGCACTGGGTTTCCCTGTCAGTCCCATCAGTATGAAGGAGGTAAGTCGGGCAGGATTGTGTCTTCTCTGTGAATTTAAAGGATTTCACTTCCAGTATAAAGATTTCCTGATAATTTACTCACCCCCATGCCATCCAAGATCTTACCTTCTTCAGTTGAAAAGAATTTAAGGTTTTTGACATTCCAGGATTTTTCTCCATATGGTGAACTTCAATGGAAGCCAGTGGGTTAAAGGTCCAAATTGCAGTTTCAATGCAG
The DNA here is from genome assembly GCA_033026305.1 of Cirrhinus molitorella. Classification (NCBI taxonomy): domain Eukaryota; kingdom Metazoa; phylum Chordata; class Actinopteri; order Cypriniformes; family Cyprinidae; genus Cirrhinus; species Cirrhinus molitorella. The sequence continues at coordinate 21,084,215 of CM065140.1, read as the reverse complement.
CTTCAAAGGGCTCTACACAATCCCATCTGAGAAATGAGGGTCTTTTCTAGAGAAACGATTGGTCATTTTCTAAAAAAAGAAGAAGAAAATGTATATATTTTTTAACCACAAATCAAATTAGTCGCAGTGGCTTTTCATCTTAAATATGTATGTAGTAACAATTTTACTACAGGTTACTGCTGAATCTAATGGTAACGTAGAAAATGTCCGCTAGCTATTTAAGTGTTTGGAGTGTGGAATCTGAATAGTGGCGCGCCTAATAGTGTCACTTGCTCTTAAAATACTCTGTCATTTTTGGTCATACATATAAAAGTAATACGTCTTTCGCGAAACTTCGAAACTCAGTGTATACTTGCCTTACAGACATGAAAAATATATCTATATATAGAGAAATGTCTACTTTTAAATGAACCAATTTAAATAGAAAACAAATATTCTTAGATTATGTAATCCATATGAAACATGGATAAAAGCGCATCACTTCTGTGGAAATGGAGTGTCGCCGATTTAAGATTCTCTTGAGTTATTAAAACATTAATGCAGTCTCCTTGCTGTTTTTCCCGACACATTCATAATTATTATATCTGCCAGTGCGCTGTGGCAAGCTTTTTACGCATGTGCTTGAGCACTTACTAGGTTATGTAGGCAATTAAAGGCTCATTATTAAAATTTACATGGTTTATTACTAAAAGTGCAAATAATAGTCAACTAATGCTTAAAATTAATGACCACTAGTCGACCAGAAAAATCTTTACTCGAGGACAGTAATTTTTTAAGAAAATAAATGATCGTTTTGCTAGATAAGACCCTTATTCCTTGGCTTGGATTGTGTAGAGCTCTTTGAAGCTTTATTGAAACTGTAATTTGGACCTTCAACCCAATGATCCCCATTGAAGTTACTATATGGAGAAAAATCCTGGAATGTTTTGCTCAAAATAATATCTTCCCGACTGAAGAAAGAAAGACATGAACATCTTGGATGACATGGGGGTAAGTAAATTATCAGGAAAAGTTTATTCTAGAATTGAACTAATCCTTTAAGACAAATCTTCTCTTGACATCCTCTCTTGGACTGCACATGTGTTATTGGCCTGAGCACTTCAACCATGTGTGGCTGCCCTAAAAGGTTACTATAACACCATGAAGGCAACTACAGAAAATAAGGAAGTCTTATGACGTGCCCTTATCATGACCCTTGCAACCTGGAAATCTTTAGTTGCAGAGGGTTGTTTGTGTTTCCTCACCGTGGAAACGGGGTCTTTTCCCCTGTATTCCAGGACTGCTTCCAGTTGGCCGACGTGTGTCCGCCTCATAGTGAATTTTGCCATGCCCACAAAACCCTGTCTCCACTTCCTGCTGACCTCCTGATGTTTTCTTCTCTTCTTTCCTCTCTGACTATCAAAAACGCTGAGGTAACGCACTAGCAGTGTGCATGCAAGATAATGTTTGTTGCTCGTTTCCTGCTTTCAAAAATACCTCCTAACATGCCGCTTCTCTGGGTAGTTAAGTTTATAATGCTCTTAAAATAACCTCTAATTATTTCCTCTTTTGCTGGTTTATCAGTGCTTTAAATTTCTTGGAGGTCTTTGTTTGGATTCCTTAAACATTAACTGAATTAAATGTTTATTCATTTATTTAAGTTGCTTTTTTTTCATAAAATGATTTAACTTTTTATTTTACTAATTCATCTGTCATTTATTCATTTTAAAATTTATTTTTTTCATTTGATTCCCATTCTCTGATTCTTTTTAAATAAAGCGGTCATATAATACATCTAAATATAATAATAATAAGAAGAAGAATAGTTATTAATAGTTAATAACTATTAGTTAATAATAGTTATAATTATTAATTAGTTTTTTTGTATTGCACTACTATATAATAATAATAATTTCCTTTTTTATTTTATTTTTAATTAGATGTCATATACTAATAAATAATAATAATAATTATTATTATAATAATTGATACAAATGCAAATAAAATACAAATACAAATAAATATTTTTATAAATAAATATTAATTATATTATTATAATTTGCTATATAATATTATTATTATTAATACAAAATAAAAATAAACAGAAAATATAGAATATATTATACTACTATATAATGATGATGATAATAATAATAATAACTTATAAAATGCACGTTTAGATGCACATTTTTATAAATAAATATTAATTATGTTATTATAATTTGATTCCCTTTTGCTTTGATTTTTAACAATGTCATATACTATATAATAATAATAATAATAATAATAATAATAATAAATATTGATTATTAATAATATATAAAGTCATATAGGGTTGTGTCATTTATTTATTTAAATGTAATTTATTTATTTTAATTTCATAGAATTATTTAACTTATTTTTATTTTACCAATTCATGTTTTTTCATTTTTAAATACAATTTTTAATTTCATTACAGTTTTATATTTTTATTTATTTTATTTTTACATTTATTTTATCTTTTCCTCAATTTTGTGATTCATCTGTCATTAATATGCTTGTCATTAATCATTTTAACCTACTTGAATGTATGTTTTTTTCCTATTCACCCCTCTTCCTCCCCATTTTCCAAAATGGTTTGTTCCAGGGCTATGTTACAGTCAATGAGATCAATGAACTGTACTCTCAGCTGGGGGTAGATCCCACCCCAGCCCCCCTTCCCACCCAAGCCCAGTCCTCTCCTGACGCCCCTGCCACAGGGACTGACCCCAGCCCTGACCCCAGTCCTGCGGAGAGCACAACCCCGCCGGGAGAGGGTGAGGTGTGTGATCAGGATGGTTTATATATGTTAGGAATTAAGTGTGTCCAGGATTTAGTTTGGATTTAGCATGCACACGCCAACTATTGGAATGAGAGTAAAGGTCATATTACATGGTTTCAGTGGGATTTCATGGTATTTGTATTGGGATTTATATTATGTGATTCCCTTTCTCTGATTCTTTTTAAGGGGTCATATCATACATAAGAATATAATAATGTAAAACAAAACAAGGTCAGTTTTTCATGATATGACCCCTTTAAACAAACTAGCCTATCAGCTCACCTTCTTCTAGCGTCCTTATTTTCTGACTTTCTCTTTTCCTGTCTTGGCCAAAGCTCTCGCCCTCTTCCTGTCCACTGTCTTCCTCCTCCATCCCTTCTTCCGCTTTCACTGCATGCTCTCGCCCCAATCCTAAACCTCCCTCTGTGCACTGGCCTGAAGACATGGTCACCTTCCTCAACCCTTCTCCTCCTCCTCCTCCTCTACCTGCCAAAAAACAGCGCCGCCACAGGCAGGTAAACCTTGAGAGTACTGTATGTGTGTGTGTATTAGTGCAACTTTTAGTGACATTTCTTACCTTTAACCTTCTGTTCCTCAGCATTTCCGCACCCTAGAAGAAAGGAAGCGGTACGTTAAAGAAGGTGGAGCTCATTTGAGTGACACACTTCCTCGGAAAAAGACCCAGCCCACCATAACCCCACAGTTCACCTGTGCCACCCTGGGTCGTAACATACCCTCTAAAGTAAGAATATATCATGCATTGGCATTTTCAAATTTGACAAGTTTACAAGTTGTTGTAGTTTTAAATGTACAGTGGCCTATTTATTTATTTATTTATTTTTTAGATATTCATTTTCTACGGGACCACAAAACCAGTCATAAGGGTCAATTTATTTTTGAATTAATATTTATACATCAGCTGAAAGCTGAATAAATAGCTTTCCACTGATGTATGGTTTGTTAGGATAGGCCAATATTTGGCTGAGATGCAACTATTTGAAAATCTGAAATCTGAGAGTGCAAAAAAAAAAAAGAAAATTACCTTTAGTTGTCCAATTTAAGTTCTTAGTGTCACATGATCCTTCCAAAATCATTCTAATATGCTGATTTATTGTCAGTGCTGGAAACAGTTGCGCTGCTTAATATATTTTTTGGAACCTGTGATACTTTTTTGATCAATAAAAGGTTAAAAAAAGAACAGCATTTATTTAAAAGAAATTAATACTTTTATTCACCAAGGATGTGTTAAATTAATAAAAAGTGATAACATAGATTTACATTGTTAGAAAAGATTTATATTCTGAATAAATTCTTTTTAACTTGTTATTCATCAAAGAATCCTGATGTTCCAATATTGAATGTTTCCAACATTGATCATTCTAATAATAAATCAGCATATTTATTTCTGAAGGAAATTTGAGAAATTCACAGGAATAAATTATATTGTAAAGTATATTAAACTAAAAAACAATCAAATAAATCAAATCAAATAAATGCAACCTTGATGAGCAAAAGAGACTTCTTAAAAAAAAAAACATTAAATGAGAGAGTGTGTCCAAACTTTTCATGTTTTTAATTGCATTCAACATTTTCTAAAAATAAGAATATATTGTAAGTTTGCATATTTCCAATAATAATAAAAAAAATAATTATGTACTGGATTAATTTTTACTACGTATTCAGTATTTTGTTTGCATTTATGAAATTTAACCAACATCTGGGATTGTCACAATGATATTGCTCGAAATAAAAATATACAAAATATATAATTAAAAATACATATTAATTATGATATGACCATGAAGTTTTCTAAAGACTGTCTGCTTCTGTAACAGCATATTCAGTAACTTTTAAGTTCCTGGCATACTTACTTTATATGTATTGTTTTGGTGAGTAAAATTGATTATATATAATTATTCCTTGTTCATTTAGTCAAAAAAATTTAAAATGCCTTATTTTTCCGATTTAATTTTCTCTTTTACTTCTTGCTTTAAATATTTTACTCATTTGCACAAATATAATTTTTTGGGGTAATATAATACAACCCCAAAATGGAAAACATCTAAATATTTGTGACCCTGGACCACAAAACCAGTTGTAAGGGTCAACTGAAGATTTATACATCCTCTGAAAGCTCAATAAATAAGCTCTGTTGATGTATGGTTTGTTAGGAAAGGACAATATTTGATACAACTAAGAGAAAATCACCTTTAAAGTTGTCCAAATTAAGTTCTTGGCAATGCATATTACTAATCAAAATTAAGTTTTGATATATTTACGGTAGAAAATTGACAAAATACCTTCACCTTAATATCCTCATGATTTTTGGCATATAACAAAAATTGCTAATTTTGACCCATACAATGTATTTATGGCTCTTGCTACAAATATACCTGTGCAACTTCAAACTGGTTTTGTGGTCCAGGGTCACATTTTTAACTATACACAACTATTCAAAAGCTTTGGGTGAATAAGATTTTTTATTTTTTTTAAATGTTATTTTATGTATGAAATAAAAGCTCACTCTAACATCATCCTCTATGTTTAGTCTCATCCACCTTTAGCTCAAAGCTCCAGCTGTGGGAGTGTGTTGAACCGAGCCCTTGCCATCTCCCCTAAAGAGACACACGTAGACACACACCGCCTGCACAAGGGTAGGTCTCTCTACCTCAAACACACACTGTTTAAAATAGACAGTGTTATTATGTAGCATTACATCAAACACATCAAAAGTGATACTTTAAAAGTCAAACGTTACCTAATCATGAATTACTTTCTATATCCTGCAGGCAAATCTAAGAAAGGTACAGTAGTCTGCCTCGATGTGCCTGTTGTATCATTTCTATTCAAATAATGTCTCTCTGGCAAAGAATGTCCTCCTTTAGGGGACATTCATTGCCTCAGTCATTGGCTGATTTCAACCCCATTGCTTTTAATGAGTCTGGTCTCACTAAAATGAAGAAACCTGTAGTGTTTCTTCAATTTTATGCACTATTTGACTCACCAGGGCCTTTTATGGGTCTTATTGGACGAGGTTGAATCTTGTATGAAATAAAGCTGCTATTTTATACACATTACAAAGGCATGAGGTGATTTATTTCATACAGTGGTGTGATGTTATTCTAGTAATTCAGTCCTGCATGATGAGGTGTGTCTGTAGTCATTTGTTTTAGTTTTATTTCTATTCATAGACTTTAATTATTATGTCACCCTGCTGTTTATGGTCTAGAGAGCTGATGGTGGGTGTTTATGGGTATTTCGACAGGAATGAGAGGCATGGCTTCTATAAAATTCCTCAAGGTTCCTCTGTAGAGTTTAGGTGTGGTCAAATTATTGAAATTTCAGCAAAACTATACAGACATAAGTCTTTGACTGATGTCAGTAGTGTAGACATGTATGAAGTACAGCTCAGACAGATTCATTTTCACAATAAATGCAATTCGCTTTTGTCGAGTAACCGGCAAAATACCAGAAGTGGCGCATTCAATAGATGAGAATCCATGAAACACTTTATTAGACTATTTTCCAAGGCTGCATGATATAGTAAACCCATTTAAAAATCATAATAAAGCATAATATTTGTGAATTTACAAACGCTACGATTCAATTAAATAAATATAACAGCAAGCAGCAAATACCGGGGCTTTAAGCACTTTAAGGCATTCAAGCACATATGCAAAAAAGACATTGGCAAGCCTTTTTTGCAAATAAAGTTAATTTACCATATAAATATTATGTTTTTAATGTTTATGACTGTCATAGCGCCAGCTGTGGCCTGATCTCCATAAAACTGTGCATGCTTGTTTAGAATCATCTGTCGCATGTGCTCACCAGGTTTCGTGAAGTTTTCAGTTTACCTTTACACTTTATAGGATTTTGGGTAAATTTGGACATGCCCCTTTTCTAAATGACCCAAAGCTTCCCAAAGGGTAAATTCCTTTTTTTTTTTTTTTGGATAATTATTGACCTAGAGAGCCCAGATTAAGACAAAAACCTAGGACTAGTTCGATGAAGTAGTTTTTTTTTATTTTTACTTTTTTAGATTTTCTCAGTCATTTAACAGACAATCTGATTGACAGGAGTGGTTCTACAGGCACAGTTCTCATAGACACTTCAAACAGGCCCACCATGTTTCGTTCCGATCGGCCTCTGTTAACCATGTCTAATAGGTTCTCAAACTTCATCAGCCTATGGTGGCTGATATACCTTATAGACACTTGTGGCACAGTGATTTTCATGTTGATTGGACAAATGGTTGTGTAAGTATAGCCATTTTTAAGTTTTTTCCTTCAAATAACGCCACCAAGTTGCCAAGCTCCACGATTTTTGACCTGCAACTTCAGATGGAGCTCTTACATAAGTGTTCTGAGTTTGGCAAAAATATCTCATTCCCTTCAGAAGTTATAGGCATTTTACTGAAAGTGGCGCTGCCCCCTTTGTAATGTTTTGGCGTCTTTCTTGATAATTTTTTGGATAATTATTGATATTCGCTCTCCAGATAATCTTTCAGTACTGGTTTGGTTCCGATCGGGTGAAAAACCTTGGACAAGTTCACAAAGATTTAGCAAAAAATCCAAAATACCCGAAAATTTCTGAGGCATGCGTTCTGTCCGGCGTGAGCGATATAAGACACTTGAGCCTGTGACTGACGGTTTAAGAGTTATGACGATTTTTTTACTTTTGATCAGTGTAGCACCCCCGTCAGGCTGATTGGGCCATTCTTGGTGATGTTGTCGGCTGTGTGAGTACTACTATCCCTCCAAGTTTGCACGATTTCATCAGATTTGTAAGTTAAAAAGGTACGCAAACAGAAGAAAACATTAATTCAGTATATTTCTCAATATGATAACCGTTCATTGCGACTTCCAAATAAAAGCTCAAACCCTCACTCTGAGTTTACATGTTTGATGTACACATATTCAAGAAATTACAGTGGCTATGGCATTTCGGTCGTAAAGAAATGGCCAGATATTAAAGATTAAATGGACATTTGACTTAAATGTTATTTAGTCAATATTAAACAATGATTAGATCTCACTACTCAGTGTAAAAACAATCATATTTCATTACCCAGCATGCAACAACACTATGGCTGCTCGTGATCTCAGCTGATGTAGCTGTGTAGTAATTCTGTAACCACTGCCACATAAATCTGGACCATCAAAACAAGCCAATCAAGACTAATTAAAGTGAGTGTCCTTATAAGGACTTGATGTCCTCCAATAGGAAACGTTTGTTTCTTCTGGGTGGAAACTTTCGGCATCTATTTATTTGTTTTGTGAAGATAGTGAAAGAATGTTGGGAAGATGAAGGACAAGAAATGCTTCCATTTGATTTTCAACAAATATTTAACCTGATGGGTTTATTTAAACGTTTTCACTTGAATTCCACAGCTTTGATTGTTCAATCACTAAATCACTTTTATTTTTTTTATACGTGAGTATTGAGTTTACTGTTGTAGATGAAAGCTTGACTGTATTGTCGGATGGTTTATCTCAAGGTCTCTTGGGTAGGATCATCAGAGAGGCGGGTCTCTGCTTTTTCTTGACGTTGTTGATGTTATCAAGGTTGTAGTGGAGTTGGGTCTTATATCCGCTGAGCTAATTCTAGCAGTACTAGTTGTTCTAGCTACAAGTAAAACAGTGTATCTCCAGGAGACAGAGCCTAAATCAATTTTAAGCGGAAATATATCAATCTATCTCTTTGTTTTGGACTAGTAGCTGCAGAAAGGCATCATTAGGCGCTTGGGATCCAATCTATGAATCAGAGTAAGGTATTCTTTCACATACACTACTGTGTAAAAAACAATTGGGGTCAGAAAGATTTTGTTTTTAAGGATTTCTTCTTCTCACTTATAAGCTGCGTTTTATTTGATCAAAACACTGAGAAATAATGAAATTATTACAGTTTTAAATGTTAAAATGTTTTTATTTGAATAGATTTGATAGAAATGTAATTTATTCCTGTGAAGGGAAAGCTATTATTTTAGTTTATTTTATGATTATTTTAGTCACATGATCCTTCAGAAATCATTCTAATATGCTGATTTGCAACATTTAACAAATTTAAAGTTTAAAAAAACAGCATTCATTTGAAATATAAACTTTAGTAATATTATAAATGTGCTTACTGTCACTTTCAATCAGTTTAATGCATCCTTGTTGATTAAAAGTATACAACGTATACAAATCGTACCCCAAACTTTTGAACAGTAGTGTGTTGTCAGGATATTACTGCACGGTGGCTGGTCTTTGTGAGCACAGTAAAGGGCCCCAGGGTGCCCTGGGCAGTGAATGGCCGGATGACACTGAGCTAGTCAGTGGGAATGGAGAATCTGCTTCTGGTAGTGATCCTGCACTCTCAGGTAAAGCTGAGATAGCCCTGAAAACAGGCACATGTGGCGCTTGGTGATATTTCATAGTGTTTATCATTGCTAATTTCTTGTTTGATTGGCTGGTATGTTTCTCAGGGCACAGTCAGCAGCACATTGGTGAGGAACACCGAACAAGGCTGAGTGACCTCAGTGGCCGTGCGTCCTCACAGACCAACGTCTACCTAGACTCCTTTGGTTATCAAGACAATGGCCGTGCCTTTGACACATTGAGTGTGGACAGCTCAGACAGCATGGACACCAGCATCTCTGCCTGCTCGCCCGACAATGTCTCCAGGTAAGAGAGTATTTATTTTATTTTACTTTACTTTATTTTGCTTTATTTTCTGTCACTGATTCTATTTTATATTTATTGAAGTATTTTTTACTGATTCTATCCAGGTCTTACAAAGCTTTTACTTTTTTGTGTTGTTTTGTTTTGGGGGTTTTTCAGCAGAGATTCATTAAATTGAATAAAAATGGCCAAAAGAGATTTGTAACATTATAAAATGCTGTCATTTTGAATTAAATTCATCACAAAATCTTAAATAAAAAAATAACCACTTTCCACAAAAATATTAAGCAGCAAATTTCAACTTGACATTCGAGTAAAGGCTGTTAAAAATTCAGCTTTGCCAGGGGCGTAGAATTAGAGGGGACGGATGGGACGTGTCCCTCCCAATTTCCAGCTACTGCCAAACTGTCCCTAGCAATCATTTTGCTCAAAAAAATAAATATATGTAGGCCTATGTTTTTGTAATTTCGGACGCATCTGAAACCAATGAGATTATCTAAGGCTACGTTAGAAAACTGCGCACTTTCAAGTCCGCGCATTTAATACATGGGCAGAACGTAGTCATGCACCAGACGAGAAGTAGCGCCTTGTTTAACTCACAGGTATTTCACCCAATTTAAGACAGCAGCCCCCCAAAAAAACAGTTAACATAAAAGTAGTTTTAATTTGTTAAAAACAAGAGCAAACGGAAAGAGAAAGCGCAATCTATGGCTAATATTAGCTCCCTATATAAAGCATTCTGACAGAAAATGGTTGAACGGAAAGATACACAATCTTCCAGCATTTGATAAAGTCATTATGAACATTAACAATAATGTACAAATCAACCTGAAATAAGAGCGTGCAGTTTATCTGTAAATCAGATGTGCGTGAAAGCTGTGTTTGTTACTACAGTAACAGCAGAGTAATCATCCTGGATCCAAATCCATTACTATTAATATAAAGTGATTCGTGATTAAAGACATGTACCCAGCGCTCTGCATGGTGTTAGTTCACAAAATCAAAATTGTGTCATTTTTGTCTGTGAAACATACAAAAAAAACACACAGACACAAAAACAAAAATGTTCACTTGGGTTTATGTCCCCACCAATGTCAAAAACAAACCTACGCCCTTGAGCTTTGCTATTACAAAAGTCTATTACATTTTAAAATATAATAAAACAGAACAGATATTTTAAATGGTAATAATATTTTGCATTATTACTGTTCTTGCTGTATTTTTGATCTAATAAATAGAGCCTTGGTGAGCATAAGAAACTTTCAAATACAAATTATTACTGGCCCCAAACTACCCAAGTAGTGGTTTAAATTTGGTTATTAAAATATATATATATATATATATATATATATATATATATATATATATATATATATATATATATATATATAAACAATAGAAATCTATGGTGTCCCCATTTTGATTCAGTCTACAGTGTGTTTCCAGATCTACAGACGGATTGCATAAACTCATGACACACCATGTCTTTGTAATTGAAAACATTTCCACAGCGCCTATTGTAGTTCAAGCCAAGAGTTCTGTCTGTGGTACAATGAATGAAATATTGAGGACAAGGGCAATGTGTGAGGAAAGAAAGGAGAGAAAGACAGAGCAACTGAAGTCCAGGAACCATATTTGAATGCTCTGGCGACTGGTCTCATGTAGGCTACCATAAACCTCAAGTCTGTTTAGAAGTGACTAGTTGAAGACCAGAATAAAAAGACTTTGACAGATGAGACCACATGAGGTCATTTCTCAGAGCGATGTGTGTTTATGCTGTGAGTATGAGTGTGTGCTGGAGGCAGCGGATCGGCACTTGTGTAATTTGAGTGGTTTGCTTGAATAATGTGAGTTCTAAGGGGCCCGAGAAGGACCGTTGGTACCCCCTCCTCTGCTCTGGGGATGGATCCACTCAGGTTACAGCAGGAACAGTTAGAGGAAACAGATTCAGGGTTTCTTCCCCCCAGTTTGAATGTAATCAGCCACAGAGCGCGGGTCCAGGCTGTTCTTGGGTCTTTGTGTGTTATGTTCCACATCTCTTTGCTGGTTCTTGGGGTTCTAAATCAGGAATGACCTCTGTTCATCTCGGGCATCACTGGTAAGATAGCATAAAGATGAAAGATGAACTGATTGATGAAGGACATGAGAGGAATACAATGTGTGCAGAGGAATGCAAAAGATGGAAAAAAGGTGGCCAGATGTTTTAGCTTGGCGATCAAGCCGTTGGAACAAAAGAGAAGATGATGAACAAAATCATTTGTTTGGTTTATTTGAAATCTGTTGTAGTCGTAATGGAGCAGGTTTGCATGATGGGTTTGATGTTTGCATGATGGGCTTGTCTTGATTTGAATTTGGATCTTCTGGAATTGCATCTTTAGTTGTGAATTAACAACAAAGAGTGGAAAAGAGCTTTTTAAACCTTTTCTGATGCTGTAAGAACCATAAAACTTCTTTGTCATGCATGCAGAGACATCTTGTTAATGATTGACAGCTGTCCGTCATCAGATTCCAAAACGATACCAGTTGATTTCATGCAAATATTAATACAAAATTATCTAGAACAATCAAATTACTATGAGTGTAAGAGTGGCACACTAATTAGAAGTCTATTTGACAGCTATGAAGCTTTTTAATATTTGCGCAAGTTGTGATTGGTCTTTTCTTTCTTTATCGAACCATCAATATTAACATAAAATATGTTTACATATACTCCACAACAGAAGATAGTTGAATTAATCAAAATGACCCTGTTCAAAAGTGTACATATGCTGGATTCTTAATACTGCTATTATTTGAATGATCCAAAGCTGTTTTTTTTTAAGTTGTTCATAAGTCCCTTGTTTGTCCTGAAAAGTTAAACAGCTTGCTGTTCTTGAGAAAAATCGTTCAGGTCCCACAAATTCTTTGGCTTTTTAGCATTTTCATGTATTTGAACCTTCTCTAACAATGACTGTGTGATTTTGAGATCCATCTTTTTTTGAAGACATCTAAGGGATTATCTCATATGCAACTATTACAGAAGGTTCAGATGCTCACTGATGCTCCAGAAGGAAAAACGGTGCATTAAGAACCAGGGGTGTACATTTTCCTTATTTTGCCTAAATATCATCCGATTCATTTAGTACTGCCCTTCAGAAGATACAGAAAAAACCTACATGTTTCCCAGAAGACAAAATATGTTACATTTACTCTGATCTTCAGTTTTCATGCATCGCATTGTGTTTCCCTCAATGTCAGTGAGCATTTGATTTTTCTGTAGTAGTTCCATAAGTCCATCAGTTGTCCTCAGTGTGAAAAGATGGATCTCAAAACCATATAATCATTGTTGGAAAGAATTCAAATACACAAAAATGCTGAAAAACCAAGTAATTTGTGCAACCTGACAAATTTTTCTGAAGAGCAGCGGGCAGTTTAACTGTTCAGGACAAACAAGGGACTCATGAATCACTAAACAAAAAAAAAACAAAGCTCTGTCCTTGTGTAGTTTGCAAGAACTGCCATTATCGTTGTCCGTTATTGGAAAGTATATTATTGAAGTGTATGTTTTGTTATGGACAGCTGTTTTAGGAATGCAAGTAATGACAAAAGGGACGGCATGGGGTTTGACGTGGAAGATGATTCCCATATATTCTTTACAGGTGAAGGTTTCAGGGATGATATTGAGGAGCCAAGCTGTTTGGTGAAGGTTTTAGGGGGAAATGTGAAGTTTTACTGAAAGGAGGGGCTCGTCGGATCTATTCCACGTGTTCTGTTTGAAGTCTAAATGGAAAGCATCAGACGTCAGACTGAGTGGGCCACACTCTAGCTCTCCATGCCTGGACTGTTAATGTGTTCCAGTGCTGACCTGCTTTATTGGTTCCTTCTGTGTTCTCCAGCATATTTACATGCATGCCAAAGCACATACGACATGTTTACATTAGCAAGTGTGTGCATTCTTCTCACTGTAGGTAACATGTATTGTTTCAATACCTAGTTGAGATTTCTCTGAGAAATTAAATCCCGTATTTTTTTCTACAGTGCCAGCACCAATGTTTCCAAGATCGAGGAGATGGAACGTCTTCTCCGGGAGGCTCAGGTGGAGAAGCACCGGCTCCTGGAACACAGGGTAACAAAATGCTCACACAAACCTGCCACTTCTTACTAGAGCTGACATCAGTTTTACAATCCAGTCTTTCAGCACACCGTAAACCCAAATTAACTCCATTTGGCTTTACGGATCTTAAACCGTGAGCTTGATTGCTCTGTTAGAAGTTTGTCGGTCAGCCATAAACAGCAACAAATTCGGCTTGAAATGCAGGAACACTGTGGGAAACAAGTTGTTCTTCCTGTTTCTGATGTTGTTCATGGGAGTTTAGGCTGGAACAGAAAGTACTAATTGTGTGCAGCTTAAAAAAGCAACTTGTTTCGGAGCATATCTACAAGAACACTATCATTTTGTTTGTGTGTCAGGAGAGAGAGATGGAGTGCAAAAGCAGGGCTCTTGAGGAGGAGAGGAGACGGCGAGAAGAGCTAGAAAAACGGCTGCAAGAAGAAACCAGCAGGAGGCAGAAACTCATTGAGAGAGAGGTGAAACTTCGTGAGAAACAGAGAGCACAGGTGAGTTCTGTGCAAAGATGTGCATTGCCGTTGAACAAACGCCTAACTTTAAGGATCTTTGTTTTGTAACTCGCCCCATAACATCACAGACATGAGCAAAAGCTAACACTTGGGCTGGGTAGAAAATATTTTTAATTTCACATTTTTAATCAATTCTCATTTTTATGAAACAATATTGATTCTTAAATGCAAAAATTTATTAGTCAAGCCTGTTTTCAACTAATGAACAGAACATTGTAGTGCACCTTCCATCCAATAAATCGTGATAAGCTTTGTGCTTTGTTACTTTTGATATGAAACAAAGTCTCAAATTTCAAATTTTGTAAATTTTATTAGAGTATTTAAACAATGCGTTTTGGTGTTGTTTAATGTGGAGTGACAGATCGCTGTAACTCATCAGTTTAAGAGAAGAACATGAACTGATCTTCTCCTCCACTTTAATACCAGATTCAGCACAAAATAAAAGTATGGTAAGGTATGTTTAAAATAAGAGAACAACTTTCCGAAGTTGTATCCTGTCTCATGTAATCGCTCAGTCATCGCTATAACAGCTTGTAAACAATGTCACATAATGTCAGATTTACCTCAGAAAAACCAGGTACAATGTCACAGAATATATATCCAAAATAATATTGAATTTTATCGGAAATAAGAACAGACTATAAAATGTAAAAGTATAGTTTTAGATTGATTTATGCACAAATACTTATACTGTATGTGACTCTGCCACAGTCTCGTCCCCTCACACGCTACCTACCCATAAGAAAGGACGACTTTGATCTTCGTGGCCACATCGACTCGGCCGGCCACAACACAGAGACTTGTTACCATGTCTCCATCACAGAGAAAACCTGCAGGGGCTTCCTCATTAAGATGGGTGGCAAAATCAAAACCTGGAAGAAGCGCTGGTTTGTCTTTGATCGTAACCGCAGGACCCTAAGCTACTATGCAGGTGAATTTTTTTCTTTTCTTTTCTTTTCTCCATTCACTTATTCACTCATGGAATTGGTCGATTCAAATGCTATCAGTATTGATTTTTTTGTACTTTTTGTATGGTTGCAGACAAACACGAGGCGAAACTGAAGGGAGTGATTTATTTCCAGGCCATAGAAGAAGTGTATTACGACCACTTAAAGAGCGCCCACAAGGTATTCCTCCTTTGCAGCTGATAATTATCTACGTACAGTTATATATATATATATATACAGGTCCTTCTCAAAAAATTAGCATATTGTGATAAAGTTCATTATTTTCTGTAATGTACTGATAAACATTAGACTTTCATATATTTTAGATTCATTACACACAACTGAAAGTAGTTCAAGCCTTTTATTGTTTTAATATTGATGATTTTGGCATACAGCTCATGAAAACCCAAAACTCCTATCTCAAAAAATTAGCATATCATGAAAAGGTTCTCTAAACAAGCTATTAACCTAATCATCTGAATCAACTAATTAACTCTAAACACCTGCAAAAGATTCCTGAGGCTTTTAAAAACTCCCAGCCTGGTTCATTACTCAAAACCGCAATCATGGGTAAGACTGCCGACCTGACTGCTGTCCAGAAGGCCATCATTGACACCCTCAAGCAAGAGGTCTGTGGGAAGGAAAAAGTGTGGCAGAAAACGCTGCACAACGAGAAGAGGTGACCGGACCCTGAGGAAGATTGTGGAGAAGGACCGATTCCAGACCTTGGGGGACCTGCGGAAGCAGTGGACTGAGTCTGGAGTAGAAACATCCAGAGCCACCGTGTACAGGCGTGTGCAGGAAATGGGCTACAGGTGCCGCATTCCCCAGGTCAAGCCACTTTTGAACCAGAAACAGCGGCAGAAGCGCCTGACCTGGGCTACAGAGAAGCAGCACTGGACTGTTGCTCAGTGGTCCAAAGTGCTTTTTTCGGATGAAAGCAAATTTTGCATGTCATTCGGAAATCAAGGTGCCAGAGTCTGGAGGAAGACTGGGGAGAGGGAAATGCCAAAATGCCTGAAGTCCAGTGTCAAATACCCACAGTCAGTGATGGTCTGGGGTGCCATGTCAGCTGCTGGTGTTGGTCCACTGTGTTTTATCAAGGGCAGGGTCAATGCAGCTAGCTATCAGGAGATTTTGGAGCACTTCATGCTTCCATCTGCTGAAAAGCTTTATGGAGATGAAGATTTCATTTTTCAGCACGACCTGGCACCTGCTCACAGTGCCAAAACCACTGGTAAATGGTTTACTGACCATGGTATTACTGTGCTCAATTGGCCTGCCAACTCTCCTGACCTGAACCCCATAGAGAATCTGTGGGATATTGTGAAGAGAAAGTTGAGAGACGCAAGATCCAACACTCTGGATGAGCTTAAGGCCGCTATCGAAGCATCCTGGGCCTCCATAACACCTCAGCAGTGCCACAGGCTGATTGCCTCCATGCCACGCCGCATTGAAGCAGTCATTTCTGCAAAAGGATTCCCGACCAAGTATTGAGTGCATAACTGAACATAATTATTTGAAGGTTGACTTTTTTTGTATTAAAAACACTTTCTTTTATTGGTCGGATGAAATATGCTAATTTTTTGAGATAGGAGTTTTGGGTTTTCATGAGCTGTATGCCAAAATCATCAATATTAAAACAATAAAAGGCTTGAACTACTTCGAGTTGTGTGTAATGAATCTAAAATATATGAAAGTCTAATGTTTATCAGTACATTACAGAAAATAATGAACTTTATCACAATATGCTAATTTTTTGAGAAGGACCTGTGTATATATATATATATATATATATATATATATATATATATATATACACACACACACACACACACACACACACACACACACTATGTACAGTATATGTATACAGTTGAAGTCCACAAAAGAAAATAGTTGAATTTCTAAAAATTACCATGTTCAAAAGTTTACACACGCTTGATTTCTAATACTGTGTTGTTACCTGAATGATCCACAGCTGTTTTTGTTGTTGTTGTTGTTGTTTAGTGATCCCTTGTTAAACAGTTAAACTGCCCGCTGTTCTTCAGAAAAGTCCTTCAGGTCCCACATATTATTTGGTTTTTCAGCATTTTTGGGAATTTGAAACCTTTACAACAATGACTTTGATTTTGAGATCCATCTTTTCACACTGAGGACAACTGAGGGACTCTCATGCAACTATTACAGAAGATTCAAACGCTCACCGATGCTTCAGAAAGAAACACAATGCATTAATAGTTGCGTTAAGAAAACTTTTGAACAGAATGAAGATGTGTACATGTCCTATTTGTTTCATTTAGCCTTCAGAAGCTACAGAAGATATTTATATGTTTTCCAGTAGGCAAAATAAGTTAAATTTAGCCTGATCAAATTCAAAAAGTTTTCACCCCTGGCTCTTAATGCATCGTGTTTCCTTCTGGAGCATCAGTGAGCGTTTGAACCTTCTGTAATAGTTGCATATGAGTCCCTCAGTTGTCCTCAGTGTAAAAAGATAGATGTCAAAATCATACAGTCATTGTTGGAAAGGGTTCAAATATACAAAAATGCTGAAAAACAAAAGAATGTGTGAGATAATTAACATTTTGCAGATTCTGCAAACTTTTGACTTTAACTGTGTATCAATATAATAAGCTCTGTACTGTTTTTATAATATTTACATTTAGCTTTGATTTATTTGATATGTGTGTGTGTGTGTGTGTGTGTGTATATATATATATATATATATATATATATATATATATATATATATATATATATATATAATATATATATTAATATTAATAATCATTTAATTGTTTGTCAATTTCAATTTAGCTTGTTTAATATTTGGCATTTAATTATTAATAAAACTTCACCTATAAAATATTCTATAAATGGCTAATGTTCAGTGATGATTTACTGACTTAAGTCTGTAATAAGATAATTGCTATTTAAAAATTATTAAACAAGTTTTTTTTATTTAATGTTTCCATGCTGCCCCCTATAGGCCAAACTGTAATCTTACACCTCTCTCTTTCCCTCAGAGTCCAAACCCTTCACTCACATTCAGTGTGAAGACTCACGATCGCATCTACTACATGGTGGCGCCCTCTCCAGAAGCTATGAGAATATGGATGGACGTTATCGTAACGGGGGCGGAGGGATACACTCAATTCATGATTTAGATGTTGTTCGTCTGCAGAGAAGGAATATGTGCAGCGTGTGGACTTAAAAACCACTGGACTTGATCTGCACTCTTTCATCACATGCTGGTTTTAGTACTGATTCCGCCAAACGCTGGACTGATCGTATTATTTGTGCATTCGTATCTATTTTTCGATCTCGAGTATTGAAGCTTTTCTCTTCGCTGCCTTTATATATTTTTTTTTTATGCAACATGAACTTTTACTTGGCGGCCCAGATGATAGAGCACATATCCTACAATTTTGTGTTTATGTTTGTGCTTGTATTTTGGTATTTCGTCCGTCTAATTGTGTGAAGAGAGAAAGATGTGTTAAATGATATTCAGTGCCAATGTGCCTCGTTGTGTGGTCTGTTTGCTACCTTGTGTAAGGGCCTCAGGGACACACACATTATGATATAAACAGCTGTCAGCTGTTCTGCCAAAGATAAAATGCACATGCTAAAGAGTTTATGTATAGATGCATGTGTTGGTGTTTGCCACAGTGCCTTCAGTTCTATATTATACTGATATATGCCTTTATACTCAACATTCAGATTAATCAAAGGTGCTATAAGATGCAATTGTGGCTATTTTAACACAGATATTCATTACTCAACTTCAAAAACACTAAAGCTGCTTGCCATTCAGGTGTTATACGGACTCCAAAGGATATCCTTCTTTTAGAAACTAGGAATTTAGTATGTTTTATAATACTTGATCATTTTATCGTAATACATATGTTACACTTGCATTTTTATAAACTGTATTCAATGCTTTTGGCCCGTTTTGTAGGCTATGAGTGCTTGTATTTGAAAAAACAAAATGTCCTTGATCCCTAAAATGCAAAGTGTTCTTAATTTCCTACAGTTTGTGTGGTTTTATTAGTACAAGTCCAATCAGACTTTATTTAAAGTGTAATTTCACTACCACCAGCAGGGGGCGACAGCCACCCAACACATTCACACATCCTGAATATGTTAGTCATAAGCTTCTGTGAATTAGCCAGTCCTCTGTTTTGAATATTGTTTGTACTCATTTGAGATGTATATTTATACTTTTGTTTACCATGCATGCACCCATTTTTGCATACCGCAAAATAAAGCAGATGTATATTGTTTATGATCTCTGTCTGCTTGATAACCTTGCTAAACCTTTGATTATGTCCTGAGTATATAATCGTCCATGTAGACATATTACCTCGCTCCTCGCAGGCAAACAAGACACGCTGGACCGAAATCAAATTAAGGATTTGAGCAATAACAGGGTGGTGAGTAGATTAGTCAATTTGTTTAGGATTACTGCATGGATTGAGTTTTCTTCCAGGTCTGATTACTTATAAACTTGCTTTGCACTCTAAAAGATGCTACATAAACAGACGTTACGCAAATTCGAATATTTACATGCACATTATAATTTAAACATCCTCCTAGCAAGAGTGTTAAGCCCTGCAGGCCTGCTCTAATTATTTCATGTACAGCCTTGTTAGGATGTGAACGCTGGGTTTGGGTTGTCTGACATCATCCTTGCGATGATTAATGTCCTATATTTGGTTTTCTTTTGTGGGAATACTGTCCTTTACTTGTCCTCCTTTTTGAGCGAACACCGTGCGTGCAGGATTCTCCCATGAGGAGGTGCAAAATCGAGCCAAGCAAATCATTTGTCAGTTGTCTTTAAAACTGCAACTTCTTAGAAAGACTTTCGGGCCGTGGTGTTCCCAATAAAACATCCTGTTTCCATCTCCCTCTTTCATTCTCCCTCCCGCTGTTTTGGCGAAATTTCATTCGTAGTATTTCCTGCAATGAGATGTGTGTGGACACACTTGTGTGCACTTGCCTCCAGCATGATAACATTAATGCATTGAACGCATCCTAATATATTAGAGGGAGAAGGAGCAATTGGACCCCTATGGTTTCAAGCGTCGACCTGTCTGTTTAAGGATAATTGATGCTGGAGAGATTCTCGCTCAAACGCACTTAGGCAGTGATGGCCCTCCTTAGAGAATACACATATGGACATGTCATTTTCTTCAGGGTTGATCCAGAGGGAATTTACACATGCATTAAGACCCCATCTGGAGAGTTGGGAATGGTATTAGGCCTCCAAATATACCTCATATTCACATACATATTTCTAAAGTATAGTTCATTTGATACTATGTGTTAAAGGGATACCCCATGATTTACTCACCCTCAAAGCCAACATAGGTGTACCTGACTTGCTGCTTTCAGTTATATTAAAAATGTCCTGGCTCTTTCAAACTTTATAATGGCAGTGAATGGGTGTTGAGATTTTTATAGTCCAATAAAGTGCATCCATCCATTATAAAAAGTACTCCACACATCGGGGGGTTAATGAGGCCTTCTGAAGCAAATCACTGCATTTATGTGAGGAAAAATATCCATATTTAAAACTTTATAAGCTTTCCGCTAAATGTCATACACATGTACATGAGAGAGTGTTGTGGCGTACACTCCAGTGAGAAGTGATGAACACGGAAGTGCAGAGAAGAGAGCAAAACAAAACACTGGTCATGAATTAGAAGTAAAAAATTAGGATTTGTAAAGAAAAATGTCGGAGGATTTCAGTATAAGCCAAGAGGAGACTGTTTTTTCTTTCCTTCTTTCAAGACTATCATATTTTCATCAGAGCTTACGCTACAACTACATCCTACATCATCTGCTGGAACGCCACTCTCGCGTAAACACACTAGAAAAGTGGATCTAGAGATTACTGTTTATACAGTTTTAAATATGGATATTTTTCTTACACAAATGCATCAGTTTACTTCAGAAGGTCTTTATTAATCTCTCGTAGTAGTGTGAAGTACTTTTATGATGGATGGATGCACTTTATTGGACTTCTCAACAGCCATTCACTGCCATTATAAAGCTTGAAGAGCCAGGACATTTTTTAATATAACTCTGACTGTATTTGTCTGAAAGAAGAAAGTCATATACATCTAGGAAGGTGAACAGTGAATTTGTTGCGCCCTGCTATCGCGTCTATTATGTCTTCTCCTAAATTCAGTTGTCTGTTCACGTTTTATTCTTTAATCATGTTCTGCACACACTTAATTTACTAAAAGGTGTCACAACCGCATTCGGCAACCGCATTAAAGGTCATTGCACACTGAGTCGAAAATTTTCGCACGTTACAAAAAATAAATACGACCTTATGTTGCGTCAATCACGTTTACACACTGTCTCCGAAACTTTCATCCGTCATTAAAAAAGTTTGGATCAGGTGTTTTTTTGCGTTTTTGCATCCGTAGCAAGCATTTTGATAGGAAAGGATGATGAATACAAAAAAACACATTAGAAAATTTTGGACTCAGTGTGCAGTTAACTTAGTGTGAAAAATATAGGTAACAGTAGTGACAACGGCTTTTACAGAAATGCTATGAAGTGTGTGCGAAACCCAACTGAACTGAGGTTTTTAATGTGCATAATTTGAATGTGTCTCTCTTCTGTATGTGTGGCGAATCCATGGGGTGAATCATAGGGAAAGCAGTACCAGAGCGACACGAGCCTCGACTCGCTCGTGTTGCCAGATCTTGATAGAAAAATCAGCGAACAAACCCATAAAAAACCTAAGTAAATCCAAATGCTTTATGCTATTAATAAGAACAAAATATAGCGACTCATGTCTGCTCACTTTGATAACTCCATAAACCTGATTGCTTTTTGATCCGCGCCCAAAAAGCACTTGTAATGAGTGATCATGGCAACACAGCGTGCACTCTGTGAAACAGCCTAAACAAGTATAAACAAAACACACTGCCTCCATCCACTATTCTTCAGTTAAACTGCTGAAAATAATGAGCATTTGGTCACTATAATATTACTTTTGTCATAATAAAGGATAATAAATGTGCGAAGCGGCAAAACGTTGGTATGGTTTCCAAGCTGTCAATCATCTCAGTTTCATTAGTGAGTACTGTTCCATACATATGCCTATATGTAACGATAATTTAGGGGATTTCACTCCCGCATTTAAATGCTGTTGGCGCTCCTGAAACTTACCATGTGTAACGTGGCCTATATGAATGTGCTGCCTTTTTTGTGGCTGCGAAAATAACCCAATAATCGCGGTTGTCTGAACTGACCACGTTTAGATGAAATAACCGCGATCAGACGGTTAGTGTAGGTAGTATTACTACACTTGAATCATAAAACAATAGTACAGACATTCAAAGGTACTTCTATTTCCTTTTTGAGTACTGAAGTTTATTAGCTCTGCAGTAATGCAAGTACGCATACTGCGTGTATACAACAAAACTACACACTTGCTTGCATTTGCATACTTGTTTGACTATGTTTCGGGCGTCAGAACGGACACTAACAGCTTTGTGAGCTATTGAATGACATCATTACTGAGCCTCTGACTTTCACACAAATCATAAATATTTAATCTGGCTTTTTTAGTTAATGGAAGAAGGCGCATTACTCTTAAGCGGGTGAAATTACAGGTTAGAGACTTGCGCTTGGTAATAACTCAGTGTCATAGGCGTCACAGCTGCTGTTTTGTGACTGTCATGTCTACTAACTTGAGACAGTTCATCTGCAAGTGAACTTGACCTCAAGCTTTTGTGTTGTAAGGCAGCCATTTGAGGGGTTTGCTTCAGTGGGGGAGGGTCTATGGTTAGTAAATGTATGCGTGGAAGGAGTGTAATTTTGCCCCACCTTTGTTTTTTTTTTTGCATTTTCATGGTGGTCCACATATATGGTGGGGGGCCCAGCTGGTGTCCAGCTGCAGTGTCAGATAAGCCTTTCCCTGTCCTGTCCTGTCCAGTGTGGGACCACGATTGTGTTTGATTGGTGTCTGCTGAGTGGGCCTTTTCTGTAGAGAAAATGATTAAGCACATATGACACCAGCAGACAAGCAGCACTGTTCCCTCAAAACCACAAGTAAGCTATGTTCACAACACAAGCCTGAGAACAAAATGTACATTTCCTTTTTTATATTATTACATTTATTTGTGACCCTGAACCACAAAACCAGTCTTAAGTGGCACTGGTATATTTGTAACAAATAGCTAAAAATACAAGATCATTTTTCAAGATATTTTGTAAATTTCCTACCGTAAATAACCAAAACTTAAATTTTTAATTCGTAATATACATTACTAAGAACTCCCCTTGGACAACTTTAAAGGTGATTTTCTCAATATTTAGATTTTAATATTTAGAATAAATAATTTTTTGCACCCTCAGATTTTTAAATAGTTGTAAGTCGATCAAATATAAAACCATACGTCAGTGGAAAGCTTATTTATTCAGATGATGTATAAATATTTTGTGGTCCAGGATCACATTTGTGAGGCTGTACAGATGACCTTTTAAATATGGCTCATAGACACTAGTGAGCTAAACAAACAGCTGATTTGCATGTGGAAAAACACCCTGTCCCTGTATTACAACCGTAATACATGTTACAATATAATTAATCATCATTTTACATTAAAATGTTACAGTATAAACTTGGACTTCTAATCTTAAAATCCCAAAATTAATAATAACATTATATTTTCACTGTTTAAAGAACGTGTCACAGTATCTGAAACCTAATGTGGAGCAGTATATAATATTACTGTATTTTAAATATATATTTTTAATGTATTATATATAATATATAGAGAGACAGAGAAATCGACAAACATCAACATTGACTAAGAACGTGAGATTACCTGCGTCCGTTACAGCTTTCATTCCCAGGCCAGGTCATTAATTTGTGCAAAACAGTTTGCTATGTCCAGTGAGGAAAACTATATATTTTATTGAAGAATCCTTTCAACTGTCGAGGTTTTGTGTCAGTGCTGGCCAGTGCATTGATAAAAAACGTAAGCTTCAGCCGTTACGGCGCATCGTTGCTCGTCGGTTAAGCCATAGACATATGTCTATGGGTTAAGCATATGAAGTGATTTATTTAAAGTAATTTTTGGACATGCGACCTTGGTAGTTCGAACTTGGCATAGTTAACGTTACCTCAGGAACACGAACTCCGTAAGACCAGAGGACGCTGCTGGGTCTTTCTGCGAATGGACGAAACCATAGTGTACTTAATAACATCACTCAGCGAGTATGTATATGTATACAATAGTCTTAAATGTTATCCTCATTAATATCAAAGTACAGTGACGCGCTGACTTTACTAATCAACGATTGGCTCTTTCATTAAGAAGGCGGGGCTTCGCGGCCATAATGAGCATTGCATTTTTCCGCTTTCAAAATTATCTTTGTTATTATTCACAACAGAACAAACTATGGTACAGCCCTGCCTCTAGTTTGTTTTCATTACATTGCAAACCAACATTTGACCATTAAAACCATTTAAAAAATGGTTTCCTGTAATGTGTTTTGGGACATATTCCTCTCTTCTCCTTGATTTGTTATAACTTTTGGGAGTCTATAGTCCAAATGTTTTTCCCGGTTCGACCGATTAGTACAGCCCAAAACATGGCAATAATTTACCATTTTCAGCAGCAATAATCAGTTAAATATGTGAGTTTCATTCAGTTCAGTGGCATTGTTTACATTCAGTGTCACCAATATGGCCACAAACACTCTGTAGATGGCGACCAATTACCAGTATAAACCAGTAAAATTCCCATTAAAACCAATAAAACCATTACAAATTTTGTGATGGTTGCTATTGTTTTTTTTTTTTTTTTTTTCTTTTTCAGCAGGGTTGAGGTTGAACTTATGTGTATATTTCTGCTGTCAACAATCAATGTCACATATGAAGGAGAGGAAAAAAACCTGATTCAGCAACTCTCAGACTGTGTCAACATAAGAATATAGATTTATGATCCCTTGTTTCTTCAAATCATCTGACCTTGAGCCTGCATGTCGGTGGCAGTGATAGAAAACACAATGCTGACCAATCATGACTGAATTACTGTTCCATGGTTCATTTATATTCATTGAACCATGACAGGGATCCATCAGTGACACTACTCAGGGTTCGTTTATCAAAGGAACATCACATTAATGTCTGCGATGGTGCCTGTAAAGTGACGGTTCAGCACAAAGAGGTTAGATGAATTGTTTGCCCTTTCTCCTCATAATTTCCTGCCCTTTCTTTAACGATGTTAAGTTGACAGGGCAGATGAGACTAATTGATAGCATATTGATCAGATTTTTTAAATGTATCAACCTCAGGAGGCTTTCCTCCTCAACTTCACGCTTGAGTTCAGACTGCGCTTGAGTGACCGTGGTGTATATTAGCGCCTCATGCCACAGACAAGCTATAATTCACAACACTTTTCACTTGCAAACTGACTTGAAAAATGTCACTTTGTTCCTCTTGTTTCAGAGATGGAGGACCTTGTTTCCATGGCTTAGATAGAATGAATTATACATGCAAAGTTTGTGATGTGGATTTATTATTGATGCTGATGGAAGCTTGGGAAGAAACAACGGCTGTAAGGAAAGCAAATGACATCATCCACTGGATAGGGAATGTCAGAGTTGTTGTATAAAATGAAGAAATATGAGCAACACAGTCAAACAGAAACAAAGTATTGTTTTCAAAGCATGAAACTGAAGAGTAACTAAAGGGTGTGATATTCTCACGAGGTTGCGGTGAAATGAAAGAGTGTGAGAAATGAGATTTGAGTCTCCCAAGTGAGTGTGAATTTGCACAAACTCACATTGCACCATTCTCACTCCAATCAGTGTCCTCAAAACTCTCCGTCAGCCGTGCGTACCCCCCGCCCCCCAGCCCCACCTCCACCTCTCATTGGATGACCTACTGAGGTTGCCATGGAGATTTGTGTAGTAGGGCAAGCGTGTGAAATGAAGGGTGCAGATTTTGAATGGCCAAACCCCTTGTGATATAATTTCATATGCACGCAAACAGAGATTTCTGATCACGCAATCCTAGTATGTATGCAGCGATGCAGCCAAACCAATAAATCTCAGTTAGTTTCTTCTTCTTGTCTCTTCCTGGGGGCCCAGAACATCATTCGATTTCTATTGAGAAGGTGGTTTTGGTTGACCAAGAACATCTTTTCACACCGAGGACAACTGATGGACTCATGTGCAACTATTACAGAAGGTTAAAATGCTCTCTGATGCTTAAGAAGGAAACATGATGCATTAAGAGCCAGGGGTGAAAACATTTGAACACAATGAAGATGTGTACATTTTTCATATTTTGCCTAAATATATATATATATTTTTCATTTAGTACTGCCCTTCAGAAGCTGCAGAAGATTCTTACATGTTTCCCAGAAGACAAAATAAGCTAAATTTACCCTGATCTTCAAATGTATTGCGTTTCTTTCTGGAGCATCAGTGAGCGTTCAAGCCTTCTGTAATAGTTGCATATGAGTCCCTCAGTTGTTCTCAGTGTCAGAAGTTGGATCTCAAAATCATCCAGTCATTGTTGGAAAGGGTTCAAATGCACACAAAATGCTGAAAAACCAAAGAATTTGTGGGACCTAAAAGGTTTTTCCTAAAGAACAGCAACTGTTCAGGACAAACAAGGGACGAATCAACCGTATTTAAACTTTTGAACAGGATCATTTTTATAAGTTCAACAATTATTTTCTCTTGTGGACCATATGTAAACATCTTTTATGTGAAACATCTTATTCAGGTCAGTACTAAATAAAAAAATAACATGCATTTTGTATGATCCCTCTTATTTGGTTAAAATAATTAACATTTTGTAGATTCAGCAAGGTGTATGTAAACTTTTGACCTCAGCTGTATGTATATATATATATATATATAATTTAGGAAGAAGTACCTGGATTCAACTTGACTTGTTCACCATGCATTTATATTGTATGTAAAGGAGCAGCTTTAGTATATTCATAATCCTTCTGTGCTCCACGGGGGAACATTTTTCATAAAACATGAGGCAGAGTAGATCAGTTAAAAGCAAACTGTGACTCGATAGACGGGCCAAATTTAGACACGTTAATGAGTGCTTACAGCTACAGTGTTTAGACAAACACAACTTATTAAAGATACAAATAATATTCTTTTGAAGAAACCACTTGGCTCGAAAATCAGGAATTTCCTCTGTGTGACAGACTTTTAGCGAGGAAACAGAACGGAAAAGGAGAGAAAGAGAGGAAGCAGAGAAAGCGAAAGATATTAGATGTCTACGTTTAGTCCGTATCAGGTTATCCGTCTACTAAAAGCAGTCGAACAGGAAAAACAGGGAGCGTTTCACGCACAGCACTTCAAGTACAAAACAAAAGTTCAGTCTTGGATAGCAGGCAAACCCTTGAGAAGTTTTAAGCAACCGCTTCCAGTTTCCCCTGGAGATGAAGGAAAGAGTGTTTCTGAGAAAAGAGGGGCGTGAGTGAGACCGTCCACAGACTTTTAACTCAGAGTTGTCCTATGCTCTGAATTATTTAGCTTTTAGGATCATAGCAGCCCACAAATGTATAGTCAGATGGCTTATTTTCACCTCTTCGAGTCTGACATTTCGGGTTTACTTCAGACAATCCCCCTCTCAGTCTTGAAATACAGCACTCTTTCTTTCCCTCTCTTTCACTTGTTTGTATAAATGCGGTCTTATGTATCTTCTCTCTGTTCACTGTAATCAAATTCAATACGATTCCACCCAAACAAAGTCCCTTCTAAATAGACCCCTTGCTTTCACTCACTCCATAACAGTTTTTTGTCTTCACTTCCTCTCTCTCTCTTCTGCCCCTCGCTCACACTAGCACATGCAAAACAAAAGCCACAGGATACAGGATACAAGCACATGGAACAAGGAGATGTCGTAACTATGCTATTATGTGGCCAAAAGTAATGTACAGTAATTCACAGATATTTCATTATGTGACAGATTTTTAACAATATGCCATATATTTATGGCCTTTTTAGCCATAAATGTACATATTTTTCTGTTTGTAATAAAAATAAGTGATTTAAAAAAATAATATACACTCTACCATAAAAATAGCACAACAGTTTTCAACATTGACAATGATTGACAATGATAGGAAATGTCTCCGAGTTGTTCATAATGATTTCTAAAGGATTATGTGGCACAAAAAACTGGAGTAATGGCTCCATCCACAGGAATAAATGACATAAAATGTAATTTATTTTAACAAGTTTATTATTTAGTTATATTAAGTTGCAAAAATATTTCAGAATATAGCTGCAAGCAGCAAATGCCGGGGTTCAAGTGCTTTAAGGCATTTAAGTACATGTAAAAAAGACATTACATATTATTTATCCAGTCTGTATCAACCTAAATCAACGATTTAAAAAAGTTTTTCTGGCAAATTCAGGTCATTAACCATAGAAACGTTTATGAGTATTATAGCACCAGCTGTGGTCCAATCTCCCTAAAACTTTGCATGTTAGTTTAGAATGACCTGTCGCAGGCTTTATAGGCATTTAGATATATTTGGATATTCCTCTTTTCCAAACGACCCTTCCCAAATTTCAAAATTTTTTGGATAATTATTAAACCTAGAGAGTATTTTTTCCAGCAAAAAACCTAGGACTAGTTCGCAAAAATAGGTCTATTACATTTTCTCAATCCTTTAACAAACAAACGTTTGATTGACAGCAGTGGTTCTAGAGGCAAAGTTGTTCGGAACTAATATGAATATGAATATTGTGCATGTGTGTGTGAAAAACAATATACAATTGTTTACACTCTTGAAAAATGCAACCCAGTGGCCAATTTCTTTCAAATTTTTTACAAACCTTTAGATTCAAACAGGCTTACCCAGTTTCGTTCCGATCCACCTCCGTTAAGCTTGTCTAATAGGTGCTCAAAATGACATAAAATGTAATTTATTTTAACAAGTTTATTATTTAGTTATATTAAGTTGCAAAAATATTTCAGAATATAGCTGCAAGCAGCAAATGCCGGGGTTCAAGTGCTTTAAGGCATTTAAGTACATGTAAAAAAGACATTACATATTATTTATCCAGTCTGTATCAACCTAAATCAACGATTTAAAAAAGTTTTTCTGGCAAATTCAGGTCATTAACCATAGAAACGTTTATGAGTATTATAGCACCAGCTGTGGTCCAATCTCCCTAAAACTTTGCATGTTAGTTTAGAATGACCTGTCGCAGGCTTTATAGGCATTTAGATATATTTGGATATTCCTCTTTTCCAAACGACCCTTCCCAAATTTCAAAATTTTTTGGATAATTATTAAACCTAGAGAGTATTTTTTCCAGCAAAAAACCTAGGACTAGTTCGCAAAAATAGGTCTATTACATTTTCTCAATCCTTTAACAAACAAACGTTTGATTGACAGCAGTGGTTCTAGAGGCAAAGTTGTTCGGAACTAATATGAATATGAATATTGTGCATGTGTGTGTGAAAAACAATATACAATTGTTTACACTCTTGAAAAATGCAACCCAGTGGCCAATTTCTTTCAAATTTTTTACAAACCTTTAGATTCAAACAGGCTTACCCAGTTTCGTTCCGATCCACCTCCGTTAAGCTTGTCTAATAGGTGCTCAAAATTCATCGGCCTAAGGCGGCCATTTTTTTGAGATACGCAAATGTCCTCATTGCCCCTTGTGGCACTTTGGACCAAAACCTCTTTCCTCTTATAGCGCCACTAATAGCCCAAGCTCCACTTTTTTTCAGGTGACCACAGATTCAGCTTTTTTATACACGTTGTGAGTTTGGCTAAGATATCTCATTCCGTTCAAAAGTTATAGCCGTTTTAGTAAAAGTGACCCTCCCCCTTCAAACATTTTGGCATCCCTTTGTGACGGAGGGTTGAAAGTTCAGCTTTTTTTTGATAACTAATGATATTCACTCTCCAGAGAATCTTCCTGCAGTAGTTTGGTTCCAATCGGGGGAAAAACCTAGGACTAGTTTGCAAAAGTAAGTTTTTCAAAAAATGCAAAATAGTACTTTTTGTTTTGCAAAAAATGCTTATACTTGGCCATTCTAACAATTACAATAAAGTTTCAGTGCTCCACGCTTGAACCCCTAAATATTGCCATTCTACTGTATTTTTTTATCAAATAAATGCAGCCTTAGCGAGCAAAAGAGACTTCCAAACCGTTAAGTGTATACAATGAGTTGCCGAATTGCCACACTAATGATTCTGCCTCTGGCTGTAGTTGTGGAACAGATTCTGAGCTTATTAAACAGGCCCTCTAAGCCCCTGCGGGTGTCAAACCGAGGATAGAGCCCTGGGGTATCCCATCCGGCTCCCAGGTGCGATGAGAGCTAATGAGAATATGCGCTAAGGGATCATCAGGTTAAGCCACCCCCTTCCGTCAGCCACATGCTAACTGTCTTACTGAGCAGTGATACGCCAACAAATCATGTCCCAACTGCCAGTATGTAGCTTATTCTAGACCTACTATCTGAGCCAAGCATGTACAATGTTTACAACATGGTATTCTTTAAAGCACACACACCAATGAAAAGTAAGTTTATGAAATTGTGGTATATGAATGATTTGACCATAGATGTAGCATAATAACACCAGTGTTTTTGTAAATAAACTATGTTTTGCTCCCTTTGACCCTGTTCTCTCTCTCTCTCATTCACAGAGTCAGGTCTTTGAAAACTAGGCCATCCAACCATTAGTCACACATACACACTCACAGTCAGCTCTGCTTATGCATACAGCAGTAATGTCTAATTTTCTTCTACCATACACACACAGAGCGATAAAGCACGTTTTAAAGGGTAAATCTAGCTGACCCATTTACAACGCAGTCATGGCTAATGCTAAGTTATTCTTTAGACTATTATGGTTAATAGCTCTGCACAGATAAACACACAAACATACACACATTCCAGCAGTTTTCTCATGTGTAGGGATGATATCAGAGGGTTATGTTGTTACATAAGGCTTTTACATAAGAAGCCACACTGCAGCGAGAGCTGCTCAGGAGTGAATGTTTTTTCGCTGCACCATTACTGTTGGGACTGCACCAAATCCCCCCTTCAGACACACACACATATCCATGTCTCCATCCACTTGGCCTTAATGAACAAGCACTAAATCGAGCATAGCTCTTTCTTATCTGTATTCACTCCACACGCACTTCCTTCTTTCACCTCACTCTCCCAAAACCACATCAATAACAGATCCATGACAATGGAAGCCTATAATTCTCCCCCTTAACCCACAGTAAACACCTCCCTTTGTCAACCGGATTCACGCCGACAGCTGAACCCAGACCAGCTTTCTTCTTCCTTCCTAACGGGTGGGATTTAAATCCCAGCAGACTGTAGCTGGCTGCAAAAAAGACAACCGTGATGCTCTTTGCATCTCTGCGATTAAAACAGCTAATGTCGAAGCTGCCCACATGGCCCTGTTATGTGTGTGGAAATGATGCATGCATTCACACTTGAATAGACGTCCACTTCCTGGATGTACACAGAGAGTTGTTTATTTATTAAATAAAGAACAATTTAAAGAAAGGGAGCATATAAAAGAAAGAAGGCATATCACGGGCCTTCTGAAGAGAAAAATGTTTTACAGTTTACAAATAAAATGTCCTAGTGGTGAAGAAAAAAACTGAGTAAAAACTGACTGGTGGATCAAGCCAAATACTGCAAAATCTATTTCTCAATCGCTATTTTTTTCTTAAATACTGATTAAGAAGACAATTTCTGCAGTGATTGCTCACTTCCTATGAAAGCCCAGTCTTAGAGCCAAAGGGTGATAACAGCTCCAAAAGAGTGGTCACATGACGGAAGACAGTTAATTCATGATACATATGGGCTTCTCCATATCTCTCCCTCTTTTATTTATTGAGCAGGCAAATTTAACAGACCTTGGTGTAGAGTGATGTCATGCTACATTCAAAAATATCCAGCTCAGTATGTCCAGGTTAGTGAGAGTAGTACAAATCACTGTGAAAAAGGAGGATACTCACGATCCAGGGATTTATTTTTTGCAAGTCGTGTTTTCCAAAAGACAAAACGAGCAGTGCACACATATCCACAGTGAGGTCACAGGGAGGTCCTTGTCCAATATAAAAGATTAGAAAAGCGAAGATTCAGTAAAAAGAATGTTTTACTTTTCGTCAATATCAATAGGAAGTCACGTCGTGTGATACGAAAGAATGTCTCGAACAAAAGGCTGTTCCCTGATTCAGTTTAAATGTACAAGACTCCGTGCAGCTTTACTTAGGAGTGTCAGAAGTGCTTGGTTTAATCTCACACAGTTCTCCGAATTCATTACATGTAAAATACTGGAGAGATAAAAGATTGCAGCTGCGTTTTACACAGTGCTTGTGGGAGGACAGAGCAAGAATTAGCACAGATCCAGTGGAAGGGAATGAGAAGATTTTTAGATATTAAACATTCTTCTTAGGATCAGCATTCTCACCTTATTATTCCTCTGTGAAGGCTGGTTTAAAAAAACTCAAGATTACATTATTATGAACGTCATGTGTTACATATCGCAGTTCATTCTACAAAACTCTTAATTACATGTGGGTGTAATATGCAACACATCACAAAAAATTAATTTCGAAGATGAAAAAACACAGTAGATGGGTGAAATCAAAGAAGTGTAAGTTGATTGCTTTACATAAAAAAAACGCGTTTTGGCCTAAAGCTCTTGTGATAGAATTGTATTGTCAGAAACATCTGATGGGCCTCCGAGCTCTCTACTTCTTGCTTTGTGAGGTGGGGGTGCTCTTGTTGCCAGAACGGCGGACAGGAACCTTCGAGACAGGGATTCGAGTGCGTGGTGGGGCGTCAGTCTTTTTAGGAGGAGAAGATGCAGTGGGGCTAAGACTGGAAGAAAGTGCACCTTGGCTGGAAGAATGGGAAGGTGGTGTTTGCCTCACACTGATAGGAATCTTGGAGTCACGAGGTAGGCTGGTGCTGCCTTTCATGGAACGGAATGAAGAAGCGGCGGAAGACGAGCATTTTGGGGAAGGCAAGTTCATTTTTAGATCACCTGCGGATTTTGTCGGTGAGCTCACGTCATCGTCTGAGCCAGCAGCACTAGGGCTGTCGGGATCGTAGAGGTCGTAAAGTGCATCTCCAGAGCAGCTGTCCCGTAGCAAGCCTTCCCGACGTAGGAAGGTGCTGTCCTCATCCTCTGGGCCAGGTGTGGGAGAATCCCAGTAGCCTTCATCACTTGGTGGGGCATCCTGGAGTTCTTTATCGACAGGGGGAGGTGAGGGACGTGAGGGTTGCGGCTTTCCCATCTTGCTACTTCCACTCACGGGGATCTTGCTGAGGCCAAGCGCCTTTACTTGCGGTGGCCTCTTCTCAAGCCGGGTCGGCACATGATGCAGGACAGGCTCAGTACGCCGTAGGGCTGGAGAGTCTTCGCCCTTCTGGGGCAACATATGCCATAGACCCTGCATGTCAGCATCATCAACACCCTCTGGACTTGCCATTTCCTCCCCTCCACCCATGTAGGCAACAACTCCACTACCTTGTGGTTTTTTAGGGGCTGCACGTGGTCTTTGGTGGGCTGGCATGTAGCAAGAAGCATGAATAGATGTGAGACTACTGACCTGAGGAGGAAGTGGAGGCTTGGCAGGAGAGCATCTCTCTGAATTTGTCCCAGCTCCACTTAATCTGCGCCCCATGCATCCCCCGCTACTGCTACCCGTGCCACTGCTTGTGGCACTTCCCCCGTTCCCAGAATCCTCTTCTGGATCAGCGATGATGTCACCACAGCCCGTTAAAGAATCAAAGCTCTTCAGTGAAGTGACATCGGTGAACATGGAACATAGGCGATCCACAGATTGCTCGGATTGTGGGTCAGCTGTGCTGTGCTCCATTGGAGGGGTCAAAGCGCAGGTCGGAATAGAGGACAGGTGTGTCAAACTGCTGTTGTTATCACGTTGGAGCCCTCCTGTTTGGACTCGGAGTGGAGAAGGAGCTGGAGACTCCTCTGTGACTTGTGAAAGAGGAGGACCGCAGTTGCCACACTCCACTTCATTAGTACCCTGTAATTCCTGCATAGATGTTGCCTTCCATTGATCAGCATCCCCTGGGAGAGGAGTCTCCTCAAATACTTGCGGCAGGGGCTCAAGAGTCAGTGTCATGTCCTTCTCTGTTTTCACACTCCTGGGGCTAGAAGAAAGTATTAGGTCTCCCTCCTTCACCTCCTTGGCCACCTCCAAGGAGTCCTCTTGAACCTGTGGCTTTCGCCGCCAACGCATGCTACTGAACAGCCCCTTAAGTCCTCGTCCCCGTCGTCCCACTGTAGCAGTTCCATCTCCTGCTCGGCTGCTGCTCCGTCGCAGTAAAGAGAAGAAGCTGAAAGACTTGGTGATGGAGCTGCGGAGGGGGGCAGTGGACACACCATCTGGCGAGCCGGCATGGAGCTGGTCGCTACTGGCAGATTCCTCTTTCCGGTGTCCGTCAAGCTCCGAAGGAGTGTCCGTTATTAAGCCATCATGGGTTTTGCTCCTAACAAGCTCCACTGTCTTGCCAGTGGCTTTACCGGTGGACTCCCCTTTGTTCTTGACAGAGAAGATGCTCGGCATGCTGCTGCCGGACTTACGCTTGCCGAACAGCTTGAAGGCGGCTTTGTTGAGCTTTCCTGGTGGCTGAGGATCACATGGAGGTGGTTCACTGCATTCGTTTTGAACCTCCATCTCTGCCACTATGTCTGTTTTGCTTTCTTTCTTCTTCTCCCTTTATTTTACCCTGTCTCTAACTGCTTCTTTCCTTTTCCTCTCCCTCGCCACTTCTGCTGCCTTCGCTTGTTGGTGTTCTCCCTGCCTCGCTCTCTTTCTCTCTCACTGGTGGCTGCGCCTGACAGTCTCTATGGTAACTGGGAGGGTTAAGCAGCTTTCGTCAGCGCTGGAGGCGAGCCAGCACTTTTTTCTCCGCCCCCACAGCTCACCCCCTCCGTACACACACAAACACACCCTCATCCCCCACACTGCAAACATCACATATCCTTCTCTTCTTTCTTGCCTCAATTATTCTCTCTATCTCACTGAAGAGGCGTGATATGCATCTACATGCGGGCTGTAAAGAATGAGTGTATTGCTTTTTGACATCATGATTGTCGTCATATGCATGTGAGTGCAACTGTGTACAAATATATGTGCGTGTGTACATCACAAAGTTTTCGCATTCTTTACTCATGTTTTTATGAGGGTCATAATGGAATTAGTGTTGCACTATGGATTTGTCACATGTGGAAGGTTTCCAGAAATGCTATAATGATCAGAAGTATTAGGGGAAATAAATGGAACGAGCACAAACCTCTCAGTGTAAATGAAAATAAGCCACTGAAAATCCCCCTCAGATGAAAAGGCTCAAGAAAACATGCGAGTTGTGTGGTTGCTGTAGCGTCTGTACTTAGGATTTAAGCAAAAGCTGCTGATTGGAGAAATTACAAGTATGAAGACATGAGGCAGATTTAGATAAACATTTTACTCAGTTATAATGAATGCATTCACAACACACGCTTGAAATGGTTTAGAGAAACGGCTGATGAAATTTAAATGAGATTAGATCAGCTCACGCTGGTGGTCTTCACCTGTTTCGGGCCGTCTGGAGTGGTTGATCATATTCAACGTACCCCTCAATAACACGCAGTCCATCTGCCCCCAGCATATGGGCCCAGGGGGACTCCTGTTACCACACTCCTCCACTGTTACACAACACCAATTAGTTAGTCCAATTGTATGCAATAGTAGCTAAACAACTGAAAGCTTTTGGCTTTTCTTTTTTTAGCGGTTAAAATATACACATCAGGGGTGACATTTGGTAAGAGACATTATATGTTATAAATATTTTGGTAGAGCTAATGGACTGAGTTCCCGCACTTTTTAACCAGTGACTTTCCCATGACTTTTCTAGACAGACCTGTGATTATTTGTTCAACTACCATAAAAATAAGAATGAAGCAAAGGTCTCTAACAGGCAGTGGCTTTAGCAGTACAATGCATAAACTTGCAATTACCAAGTGGCAATATACTATGGTTAGCCTTCACCTTTCATTTAGGACTACTGGGTGAACCTTACATCACCTAAATAATATTCATGAGCCAAGCTCATTTGGATTTCAAAAATAAATTTATGGAGAATGGACACACAAAAACAATTTACTAACAATGAAATATACTTTATATATATGCAATTCTACACAACTGGTCCAAAGCCAAAGACTAAGGTTCTTAGTAAACATCTAAGTTTTGAATACTTAAATACTTTTAAAATGTGTTTTTTGGTTGTGGGACAGCAGTTTGGTCCAGTTCTGTAGAATGGCCCACATATTACTGAAGGTTCAGTTCATGGTATCATGAACCAACAATATCTGAATACAGCAACTCCAAAAACAAAGACATCAGTGCTAAATAATAACACCTACATCCTTTTTTATCTCTTCTCTTACTTTTAATTTTAGGAGACAGTCTGAAGAAATCCTAATGAAACTGATGTGCCAACCCATCCACCCCTATCTGCACACAGGCCTCCTCTTCCACCTCACTGGTATGAAACAATGTCTACATTCACACAATGTACAGGGGGGACGGAGCATGCAGTGTGTATATGTGTAAAGGTAAGCTACCGTGCAGCCGTTTCAACAAGGTCAAGTTTTCCTGGCCTGTGATTTAGCTTTGGTTCCAGGTCTGCTGCACTGGACCAAAACTCCCCACCTGTGTTTGCCATTTCTGTCAGCAGCCCCTGAGGCATGGCGGACGGAATGTGCCACCACACCCGTTGTTTCTTTGGGTCAGTTTGGGTTTGTATACTCATTCTCCACTCTCTCGGCCACGGGAGGTCTGTCTGCTTGAGGGTACATGGAGAAAAATTAACCAGAACCACATGAGTATAGTTAAGAAACCAACAGGAAGAAACGGAAAGAGAGAAACCTAAAACGACTTCAGTTTGCAGTCCGTTTTTTGAGGATTCACCTCAGTGGATAAACACAGTGCTCACATCATCCACCCCTGGTGTGACATCCCTGTTGCTGCCAAGGACAAAACTCTCCTGAGAAACAAACTAGGACATTTGGATAGCATAGAGCTGGGCTGTTTGCTAATAAGGGTGTGTTGCCCAGATTTTACAATGCCGCTTTCCCTCCCATTATCTTCAGCTAAAAAGGACAAAGGTGTGTGCAGACTCTTCAAAGCACAGCACAGCTCTTATTGTGGAGTTTGTCAAGGCCAGACTGGATCAGGGACATCAATAATGGCAGTGTTTTAAGCCAAAGACAAATCTTCTCATGAACTGGGAAATAATGCAGTTGGCAATCAAAAAGAGAACAAAGAGTGCTATGAAAGATTTTAGCCTCAAATTGTTTAACCTTCCCACAGACAAGATTAACATATGCAATTGAAAAAAGAGATTGTTCAAACAGTGTTGTCATGTCATATTTGTCTTCATCATCATCTGAAACCACAGCTTAATAGGAAGAAGGGGCAGCGTCTTTATGTGATTAGCTTAATCACTAGGAGGAGTCAAAATACTTTAGTTTGGGAATTGAGAATAGGTTTCTTTGTTAACCACTGAAACCAAATGATTTTCATGATGTTTGGTGCCATTAATGATTATCAAAATAAATCAAGCCCATTTCTATTGCAACGTTTAAAATACAATTTGGGAAACAGTTTAAAATAAGAAATACAGTTGAGGTCAAAAGTTTACATCTACCTTTCAAAATCAGCAAAATGTTAATTATTTTTCCAAATTAAGAGGGATCATACAAAATGCATGTTATTGTTTATTTAGTATTGACCTGAATAAGATATTTCACATAAAATGTTTACATATAGCAAGAAAAAGTAATTCAAAAGTTTACACCCCTGTTGTTACCTAAATGATCCACAGCTGTGTTTTTTAGTGATAGTTGTTCATGAGTCCTTTGTTTGTCCTGAACCATTAAACTGCCTGCAGTTCTTCAGAAAAATCCAGGTCCCACAAGCATTTTTGTGTATTTTTCAACAATGAATGTATGATTTTGAGATCCATCTTTTTACACTGAGGACAACTGAGCTTTAAACATGCATTAAGGGGGTGAAAACTTTTGAACAGATGTTTACATCAAAAAACAGCTGTGGATCACTCAGGTAAAAACACAGAATTAAGAATCAAGTGGATATAACTTTTGAACTGGGTCATTTTATATAATTTCAATCTTTCAATCTTTCCAATTTATATAATTTCAATCTTTTTTTATTGTGGACTATATGTTTTATGTGAAATATCTTATTCAGGTCAGCCTTAAATAAACAATAACATTTTGTATGATTCCTCTTATTTTGGTAAAACAACATTTTGCAGATTCTGAAAGGGGGGTGTAAACTTTTGACCTCAACTGTATATTGCATATTAAGAATGGGAACAATTATGAGATTAAGTCACATGAGATGAGTAAAATGTGATATATTCAGGGATATTTATGGAAAATACAGCCAAAACAAAACATTTTCTTTTAGTATCCACCTCAAG
Organism: Cirrhinus molitorella; assembly: GCA_033026305.1. Lineage (NCBI taxonomy): Eukaryota > Metazoa > Chordata > Actinopteri > Cypriniformes > Cyprinidae > Cirrhinus > Cirrhinus molitorella. Next base: position 21,045,680 of record CM065140.1, on the reverse strand, counting down.
CAGTTTTCTGCAAATGTGCAAGAATTCCGGTTCATTAGCGACTGTAGGGAAATAGTGAGAATAATAATAAGTGCAGTACATGTTTGCACTACAAACCACTGTGTTCATTATTAAGGTAATAGATAAAATGGTTAGACACAATATTATTATTATTATTATTTGCAATATTAATCAGCAAAACAAGCTGTTTGTACAGCTAAAAATAGTTGGAAGAGGATGAGACCGGAAGCCTCACACATTTTTTTTTTTGAGGACGCCAGTGTTTGCGATGTTCATTTGTCATGACTCCAGTCAGGAATTTCTCAGGTATTTAAAATAGCGTATCTCTATTAAAAATAAGGTCTGTGATTAACTACAATATGAAAATCTGTGTTCTACAATATGAATATGAAAATCCAAGACCGCCATTCTTAAAAAAAAAAAAAAAAAAAAAAAAAAAAAAACATAGGAAACTCCCGAGGAAACCCGTGGCTGATCAACGTTGCAAAATATGTCACTGTACATTTTTATAAGGCCGCTCACTCACCAGAATTCCTTTATTCCTGTAATAAGTGCTGAGCGGCTTTAGCGTCGTGTTATTAATACCGTCTGACCCGCGGATGCATTTCACGGGCGTCCCGTCACCGGTGCTCAGATTTGCAAAACAAACCCGGCTTACGGAGTCATGTGACACGGCTTTACATCCTATTGTGACCTCTGGTAGGGGTGAGTTTTACAATACAGCTTACAATAATTACCAGAATATTAGAAAATATAGACAGATATAGAACGCTTTTACCTCATAAAACATTTTAAACTAACGTGAAAATTTATATTGAGTGGGGTAAAAAGTTTGTTTACTGGAGGCACCTCAGTTGTTCATAGTCTTACTTTATCAAGATTCATACAGGTCCATAACCATCATAAACACTGACTAAACATTGGCCTTAGAAAAATGAGTAGATACATAATGAATAGATGAACCTGAGTGCTTTTTACATGGGCATATTTCACTTATTCTGCATACATCAGAAAACACTTAATTGGTATTTGCTGTATTGATTTTGTCAATGTAAATCAAGTTCAATGAGTTATGTCTGTTTAGATTAAAGACAAAAGATTTGAGTGTAGACACATTTTACACTTGTATGTCTTTACAGGCATGCAGCAGACTATCGTCTAGGGCCACGTTTGCAGGGATTAGTACTAATTCCCATTTCGCCTAGTGATCCTCTTCCAGTCAGTAATACAGTCCCGAGGGTTTGGGCCCAATAATCACTTTTAGGACGTGCTTACAAATGCAAGATGGATGACGGACGAGTACTTACGTCTGGAAATGTGGTAAGACACAGACAGACTCTCACCATGAGGAGATGGTTCTCCACAGAAAGAAGCCCTCATTGGACTACATACGAAAAAATATAAGCCACATTTATAATCAGCTTAACTTTAGCACTGTATGGCAAATTCACATACTATCTGTTCTAAATATTATATCAGATTAGAATTAGTATGTCCCAAATCATAGTATGTTGAAAATAGTTAACAGGGATGATCAGTTTATAAACAAGAATGTCCTCCAACTTATACGTCCGACATAAGTCGTTTTCACAAATCCTCAAAATACGTCTCTATAGAGCGTATTCAACAATTGCTCCCCTATCAGCAACAGGTATACAATGCACTTTCAGGATTACGTGTAGCTCAGTTGGTATAGCGTTGCACTACAAAGTGGTGTAATCAACACATTCTCATAACATGTTTTTTTTTTTTGGAATATGCACTATAAATCATGATTTCTGTAAGGGGTAGGTTTAGGGTGGGGTTAGGTGTGGTCATTCATACGAATTACACCTAGTAAAATATGTTTGAATTACCTTGAGATCGGTGTAAAAACTCATACGTCATTTCATGACGTCAGATCCAACGCGACACTGTCATTATTTTTACACCCGCTAGAGGGCGCTTAACATTAAAACTTAAAAATGGGTCGTATAAAGTGAATACATTTTTTTTTAATTGGGTCGTATTTTCTTTGAGGACAGTCTCTTTATAAAATATTGTGACGCACTGCTGGCACACAGCACACAACTGTCGTAATAATGACGTTATATACATGTATTTATCTTAAGACTGTGGCGACAGCAGTGCAGACAATCGCTTAGCTTGCTCACAAAATGTAACCACATATCTTTTGTAACGGGAAAACATTGTTTTTATGACATAATATGTCGTTATTACAAGAAAAAATTACGTTTAATGAGATAATTATGTAGTTTCAACAACATATTTCGTTATTAAGAGAAAATATATTGTTTTAACAAGATAAAGTTATAGTTTTAACAACATATCATCTCGTTATTACGAGAAAAGGTGATTTAACAAGAAAAAGATGTTTTAACGACATCTCGTTATTGCGAGAAAAGATGTAGTTTTAACAACATAACATCTCGTTATTACGATAAAAGATAAATGTTTTAATAACAAAACTATGTTGTTTTAACAACATAACATCTCGTTCTTACGAGAAAAGATATTGTTTTAACGACATATCATCATTACAAGAAAAGATGTCATTTTAACAATATAACATTTCGTTATTACCAGAAATGGTGTCACTGTAATAAGAAAAAAATGTTTTAACGACAACATCTCGTTATTGCGAGAAAAGATGTTGGTTTAATGAGATAATTGTCGTATTAATGACATCTTGTTATTACGAAAAAATATGCCGTTTTAACCTAACAAATATGTTGTTTTAATGACATAAAAGTTGTCATTTTAACGAGATAATTATGTAGTTTCAACAATGTATTCCGATATTAAGAGAAAAGATATTGTTTTAACATGAAAAAGATGTTTTAACAACATTTCGTTATTGCAAGAAAATATGTTGTTTAGTAACAAAACTATGTTGTTTTAATGACACATCTTGTTTTTTTTGTTAAAAAGTTGTCGTTTTAACAAAATAACATCTCGTTATTACGAGAAGAGATGTTGTTTCAAAAAACAATTCTTGTTATTACAAGAAAATACGTCATTTTAACCAGAAAAAAAGATGTTTTAACAACATAATATCCTATTACTACAAGAAAAGGTGTAATTTTAACAAGAAAAAGATGTTTTAACAAGAAAACATCTCATTATTATCTCGCTCTTATGAGATAATTGATAATTGTCTTTTTAATGACATATCTTGTTATTACGAGAAAAGATCTTTTAATGATATAATTATGTTGTTTTAATGACATAACATCTCGTTATTACAAGAAAAATGTTGTTTTAACAAGCCAATTGTCATTTTAATGACATCACATCTCATTATTACGAGAAAAGAGGTTTTAACGACATATCTCGTTATTACGAGAAAAGATGTAATTTTTTACAAGGATACCTTGTTATTGTTTTAACGTCATAACATTTTGTTATTACAAGAAAAGATGTTGTTTCAACAAATAACGTCTCGTTATAATGTGAAAAGATGTCGCTTTAAATGACAACATATTATTACGAGAAAAGATGTCGTTATTACGAGAAAAGATGTCAATTTAACAATAAAAAGTCATTTTAACGTCATAACATTTCATTATTATGAAAAAACATGTTAAAATGACATCTCTTGTTATTACAACATAATTGAGTAGAAAAAAAAATCCCAAATATTCATTTGACGGACATTTAGGCCACAAATATTTACTATATTTTTGCATTTTTGTTATTATACACTACTGGTCAAAAGTTTGGAATTTTAAATGTTAAACTCTTATGCTCACCAAGGACCCATAAAAACAGTAAAAACAATAATTAGAATATACTTTAAAATGTAATTTGTAATGGTTTATTGTGATTTTTTTATTCTTTATTGTATATTGGCAGAATCGCTTATTTTGTATGTGACATTGACAGATTGCTTTAGATTTTTCATTCAGATTACTACCCGTAATGATTTATTGTTAGCTCATATAAATCACCTGTAAATAAAAATGAACTTTGACCTGCTCTATGACATCACATTAACCTTTTGGGTTCCTAACTAACCCCCGTAATCGACCAGACTGCACATGGGACACTTGTGCGTAGGGCATCTTTGCAGTCATCCTTGATTCTGGACACATCAGTCTTTTTACCCCTCAAGATAACAGCAAGTGACATCGAATAAATTAAGTTTAGAGTCTGAGCACCTAATAAAAAAAAGGTTTTGAGTCACAGGTCCATCAGCTCTTTGTTTAATCTTCTTTTTAGTGCTATTGACATTCTTTAAAAAAAATGAGCAAACAAAAAAACAAGCTTTTTTTTAAATGTAGATGATGACAGAAATAACATTTGAATTGACAGATATAACAATGAATTTACATTAAGGGATCCATCTCTGAATTCCTTCCAATTATCTCTTTGTCTATCGTACATGAGTGCAGTGCCATCACGTAGAGTAAACAACTGCGCACACTGGCGCGCACACACACACACACACACACACACTAGCAAACATACTTCATCTTTCTCACAACAGAATATACAAATCTTATTTATCCAGTCCTCCTAGATTCCTTAACTTTCCAGAATCAAGTGTCTTTAGCAGGTCATTCTGGCCACTCCAAACTCCAAGGTGACCACGGACGGCTCATTCTTGGAGCCAAACGATCCCGTCAGCTCTCCATAACCATTCTCTGTGGCACTGCTGCCCTCTACAGTTCGTTCTCCGCCAGTGTTGACTGGGGCATCTTCCCTGGCCTCCTCTCCAAACACCTCCTCCTCTTCCTCCTGCTGCACTTCCTTCCGACTAAGAAGAGGAGCTCCTAGGATAAGTGACTGAGGTCGGGGAGGGAGACTGCGCTCTCTTGGGGGCGTCTGGGGCTTTTGTGGAGACGTGCTCACACCGAACTTCTGCAGCTTCTGTGGAAATGCACAAAGACACGGGATGGCATGTGTCATTTCAGAAGAATGAAGCAAACGGAAGCTCATCAGTGGGAGCAAAAGAGCAACGAAAGGTGAAAAAAATAAAATAAAACGGTACTCTATAGACCATATTCATAACAAAAGCAAAATGAGTTGCTGACAAATGCTTAGACAGTTTCAGTGATTCTTATTCCTTTGGTTATTAGTTTATAAATTTAAGTTTATAAAATTCTAAATTATAATTATGAATGATAAATATTATAATATTATTTCTATGTGTGTGTGTAATTGCAGAATTAGTATATTAATAATAATAATTGTTGTTGTTGATGCTTTAATCACATGGAAATAAAAAGTACAACATTATAATACTAATAACAATTATTATTATTATTTATTATTATTATTTGTAACAAACTTAATATTATAATTCAAAAGTACAACATATTATAATAATTATGATCATTATAATAATAATTATTATTATTATTACAGCTTTGGTCAGCAAGTTTTTAAAACACTAAAATAAACAAAAACCAAAATTATTATTAGAATTATATTAGAATTTAAATAAAAAAAACATTAAACAAAACAAACTTATTATTATTATTATTATTATAAGTTGTAGTATTACTATTGTTCATTTAACAATAAATACACAGTATTTACAAACAGTATAAACAAACAGTAACACATAATATAACTATTATATATTGTTATTATTATGTTATTCATTTTAAAAATAAATACAATACCAAACAAAAACCAAAATTATTAATATTATTTATTATATTTTATTATATTCATTATTATTATTATTATTATTATTATTGAGTAGTAGTGTTAATATTTTTAATTGCAAATAAATTAAAATATATATATATATATATATATTTTATATCTAAAATTAATAATAATTATTATTATTATTATTAAAACAAAAAAAACAAAATTATTATTATTATTATTTATTAGATTTTATTAGATTATTATATTCATTATTATTATTATTATTTTAATTAAAAATATGTTAAAATTAATAATTATTTTTATTTAAAACAAAAACCAAACCAAAACCAAACAGGAACATAATATAACTATTAAATATTGTTACACACACACACACACACACACACACACACATCACTTATTATTATTGTTGTTGCTGCTTTAATAACTCATAATAAATATAATCAAATTCAGACATAACATTTCAAAGTACTACATTTAAGAATAATAACTATTGTTATTATTATTATTATTATTATTATTACTACTACTATTACTACTACTACACTGGTCAGTGAGTTTTTAAAATCACAGGACAAAACAAAAACCAAAATTATGATTATTATTATTAAGATTATTAGTAGTAGTAGTATTAAGTAGTAGTGTTGCTATTGTTCATTTAAAAAAAGAAATGAAAATAAACAGTAAAATAGTATAACACTATTAATATTATTATATTATTAATACTAATTTGGTTCGGTGAGTTTTTAAAATCGTCTGGCTCTGACTAACATCTTCTGATCCCTCAGGGGAACACACAAATCCATGACTAATTCTTTCCCATGGGAAATGAGCATTCAATGCTTAACATTTATCCGATAACCAAGTTCCTGAGGTGAACTCACAGTCTTCAGGGCTTGCACTGTGCCCTCAAGCTCTCGGTTGCTGTCTTTCAAGGTGAGGACGTGTTTGAGAATGGACTGCCGAGGGTGCATGGAACGGTCATATTGATGGTACATGTTTCTCCAGAACCTGCAACACAAACCGGTTACTGATTAAACCACTGCAGAGTCTAAATAAAGGAGGAGTCATTAATAAACAGAAAAGCTTAGTCATCTGTACTTGAAGTGGTAGGCTTGGGTAGATGGTTCCAAGACTGGGTGTGATTCTGCAAAGCTTGGGCTGTACACAGGGTTCAAGTAATTCTGCTTTTCACTCAGTAGGTGAGCCCATAATGAATACGTCCTCTCCTTCAACCTGAAAAGACAGACAGATGAAGTTAATGGTTTGAGATGATGGGAAGCAAGTGAGAGCATGTTAGTTTTACTCACTGAAGGTCCTCTCTCTGCCGTTGGCTGTTGCCCAGAAAGTTGCCAAACTGACAGGAATGGATGTGCTCATGAATCTGAATGAGGAACCACTCGCTGAACTCGAAAGCCTGAGGAAACTGTTCAGTCAGCTGCCATACGCACTCCAGGAACTGCGTGAAGATGGGTGACACTTCTTTTGGGTCGGGATCCAGCTGATCACACCTGCGGGGAAACAGGCGTCAAGGTTATTCCAGACTCCCTGAGCATCTAGAGTCAAGAATTAAGCTGTGAATCATGCTAACCTGTCTGCAAACTTGTGTCCGAAGGAGATCCAGTCTTTTTCAATAAGTACCTGAGAGAACAAGAGGAAGATATGTTAGATGTTGGAGAAAGATAAATGGCAATGTCAGCTCGAACAGATGAAAGGCTCTTACCATGAAACCTTTAATGGTGCGATAGTACGGATCCATCAATAGAGAGCCTAGAGCGCAGACCTGAGCGGTCCGATCCCATCCATCAGAGCAGTGCACGAGGACGCTGGCGCCCTCCACAGTCACTGCCTGGTATTGCAAAGCATTTATGAGAAACACTAGTTCACTAAAATTAAAACAATATTTGTTTTTACTTAAAATAAACTTTAACTGAAAAAAAAAGTTTAAAAAATATATTATTTTAGCTAGTTGCCAAGACTATTTTCGTTTAGTTTAACTTGATGTACTAAAATAACTAAAACTGAAATAAAAATCATATTTAAAAAAAAAAAAAAAAAGCAAATTAATAAAAATGGAAAAAAAAAAACAATCAAAATGAAAACATAAAATGAATTTTCATTTAGCTTACTTGAAAATAACTCAAAATAAAATTCTAGTCAAATTTATACAAAATGTACACATTTGTAAAAAAGCTAACTAATAAAAAAAAAAATTACCATAATTAAAAAGAAAACAGAAAATTCATTTCTGTTTAGTTTAACTTGGTGTACTAAAACAACTCAAACTAAAATTGAAATTAAAATGTAATTTAAAAAAGCAAATTAATAAAAATGAAAAAAAAAGAAAATTTAAATGAAAATAGAAAAAAAAATCTTTAGTTTTTACATGATGTACTAAAATAACTAAAATGTAAATAAAAATGTAAAAAAAACTAAATGTACATATGCACACATTTTTAAAAAGCAAAAGAATAAAAATAAAAAAACAAACAAAATTAACAAAATAAAAACTGATAATTAATTTTCATGTAGTTTGTCCTAATGTACTACAATATCTAAAACTAAAATTAAAATAAAAATGTATAAAAACATTAATACTAAAATTAAAATGAAAACAAAATGTTATTGTTATTGTTAAAAAAACAATGCTAAAATAATTCTCAGTAACAGAAATAAACAGGAAATCACATAATACATAAATATTAGATGAAAACATAACCTTAAAAACTTAAATAAAAATGATAAACGTTTCCCTGGCAACTAACTGAAAGAAGTTTAAGTACAAAAATTACTCAAACTGAAATAATAAAGATAAATAGAAATAATTTAAAATACAAAGAAATCACAAACTAAAAAAAAGCACAACTAAATAACTAAATATTTGATTAAAAAAAAAGAACTAAAAAGACAAAGAATAAAATGAAAACTGAAAATATAAAAATAAATGCTACTTCAAAATATTAATAAATACTACAAAAGTACCTAAATAATTACTTGCAGAATCAGGGACTTGAGTTTTACAGCATATGTAAGAACAGAATTATTTTGTATTATTTAAGTATAGTATTATTATAGTGTTTATTACTATTTATATGATTTATTTTTTAACTGAAGAATCTAAAATAATAAATATAATAATAATAAATAATATAATTCTATTACATTTCCTTTTTTGGTTTTAATTTTTCAAGACTCTGTTTTAATGGTTAAAATAAAAAAATGTGAATCAAAACGCATGTCTAATTAATTGAAATCATAAAACGTACACAATTTAACAGCAATTTATTAAAAGTTTAAGAATAATTACATTTTAAGGCCCTATGAAATCAGTTTTATAGTTTCCAAAATCCAGAATCCCTCAGAATCAGGGACTGAAGTTTTACCTTGGCAAGAAATATAGCTGCATCCATGATGGCTTTGATATGACGCAGCCATCCGCTGTTTTCCAGTCCAACCAGGTAATCAGTCATTGAAAGTGAGCGCGTTCCAACCACTATGAAAGACACAAATAAAAAAAGATGTTGACAATTAAAAATGAAATGACAATAAACAAAATTTGAATACATCTAACATCTCAAACCTTCCAGAAGCTTCTGCAAGCTCCCTCTCATCACATGAATGTTCTCGATGCCCACAAACTGAAAGCGGATGTTAGAGTAGTTGTCTTCATTCTCATAGCCTTTCCCTGCCGCACGATTCGCCAGTGCATTCAACTACGAAAACACAAAAAGTCCTTAAGGAACCTGTTAAGATTATCTAACTGCTTTGAGGAACACAAAAAACGCAATGATGTTCTACCTTAGGTCGCGTGTCCATCACATATATATATCGGCTGTTGTGATTGGACTTGCTGATGGCCTGAAGCATGTGTTCGTCTTCCAAACAGCGAGCGCTGAAGCCAGAGAGAGGCTGACTGCACCGACACACCGCCGCCTGGAGACACGATACAAACTAATATAAATGTTCAAAACCCTAAAACACATTCTAAAAGCAGAGTAAATGAGGAACGACAGACTTAACAAGACCAATACAGATGTTGGAGAGGAAGCCGCTGGCATACAGCCCTGATTTGCCAGTAAAGCTACTGTTTACCATAATCAGCCTCTGTGTGTTGACAAGCTATTACCTGTTTACCATTCCGCTCCGTTTATCTAACAACGCTCAGAAGAAACAACTAACGCCCATTACTGCGTCAACAGACATCTGCTCATAAAATAGTTATAATGAACGCTAAAGATTAACAAAGGGCCTACATCCTTCATATCAGCAAATGGCTTTCTGTTATCATTAGTCATTAGAGACGGATTCTTACCTTCTTCTCCTGGTAGAAGTATGTTAGAACAGGAAAGCGACCTTTGCTTCTGAACTTGGAGCTTCCGACTATGATTGGTTTACTGGCGGTAATGGGTACGTATAAATCTCTTGGATATGTCTCACACACCTGAGCACACACAATTTAGACAATACAATACAATAAAGAAAACAATTACTGATGCTGCAAAAAATATATTAAATAAAGTAATTGAAAAAATATATTATTTATATTATATATATATATATATATATATATATATATATATATATATATATATATATATATATATATATATATACACACACACACACACACACACATACAAAACAGTATTAAGTACTTTATAATAAACTTATTTTTTTCAATTACATTATTTCAATTAACATTTCTAAATGTCAATTAATTTTTCTCAATTTATAATTTATGATGTTTTTTTTAAGAGCTGTCATCTAATATTTATATTTTATTTTACTTTATTTTAGCTTAATTTCAATTAAAGAAAACAATTTATATACTTATATATTTAATACTTTAAGGTAACAATATCAACACTGCCTCAAAACTGTTAAAAGCATCCCAGGATTACTTTAAAGAATCTAAAATATGAAATGGAAGTACCAGGGGGAAAAAAAAGAAAGAAACAAGTGCCCAGCATATAAAAATAGAATTATTTTGGTATTATTTAAATATAGTATTATTAAAGTGTTTATTAATATTTATTTTAATTATTTTTTTTAATTGAAGAATGTAAAATAATAAATTTAAAATAATAATAACAATTATTATAATTCTAAGGCCCTATGAAATAGTCTTTTTTTTTTGAAATTCCATTTTTCTGTTTTTGTTTTTCTACACTCAAAATATGAATCAAAACACGTCTAATTAATTGAAATCCTGAAACCTTACACAATTTAACAGCAATTTATTAAAAGTTGAACAAAATTACATTTTTAAGGCCCTATGGCTTATTTGGATTCCTTTTTTTTCTCAATGGTTTCAATGGTTAAATAAATAAATATGAACCAAAATGCATGTCTACATTATTGAAACTTATTTAATTTTGACAGCAATTTATTCAGTGCTGAACGAAAATTAAATTTTTAAGGCCCTATGAAATCTGTTTTATTCTTAAAATTCAGTTTTATTTTTTTCAAAATCCGTTTTTTTCGTTTCAATTTTATTTTTTTCTGTTTTCATTTTTCTACACTTTATTGTTTAAATTAAAAAATATAAATCAAAATTTCAAAATTATTTGAAATCATGACACTTGACAATTTAACAGCAATTTACTTAAAAGTTGAACAAAAATGTAATATTATGAAATCTGTTCTATTATTTCTTAAATTCGGTTTTATTTTTTCCAAATTCCATTTTTTGCGTTTTAATTTTTCTAAATTCCATTTTTTTCTGTTTAAATTTTTCACTGTTTTAAAAGTTAAACAAAAAAGATGAATCAAAATGCAAGTCTAAATAATTGAAATCTTAAATTGAAATTGAAAACTTACACAATTTAACAGCAATTTATTAAAACTTTAACAAAAATATAGTTTTAATTGTTCCTAAATTATTTTTTTTCTGTTTAAATTTTTCTGGATTCCATTTTAATGGTTTCATTAAATTGTATTAATCAAAAGCAAAAAAGCTTTAAAAAAAGTTAATTTAATTATTATTATTTTATTTATTTATTCAGAAATGCCAAATTTCCAAATGAGTTGTGTATTTACATTTTTCTGGTAAATACATTCAGGTAAATATTTGTTTATGGTAAATACTTCATAAAAACAATATTCTAACAACAATTTCATTATTAGTAGTAGTACTATCATTAATGTTACATTAAGTAAGATATTTCTGTCATCATTTCTTCAAGTTAAACCAAACTTTTATTTTGACGGGTTGAGGTGAAGACCTTTAAGTTTCTGTTTGTATATGATATGATAATCGTTTTTCTCAAAAGAAACTGTAAAATCCTCATGAAGTGACTCTTAGAGCAGTTCCAGAGATTATGTTCATGTGTTCATAAATTGAGGCGTGTAAAAGTGTCACGCATGCTTCAGTATGTGTGTAGTAAATGAAACCGCGTGTCTGCGCCATTCATGTTCTGTAAACTCAGACTCAAGTCTTTTTGTCTAAGCCACTGAATCATTTGTTAACATAGTCATTCACAACCAAAGTATATCAGATTCATTCACAAATAAAACACCACTAACATATACAGTACCTATCTGGCCTGGTGTTTGCTTATTTGACTAAAACCTTTTTATTCCAACCACATTATTTTAATACTTGTCTTGAGGGACATTACACTATTTTAGGTTGCCTGACACCCTCATAAGACCTGATTTTAGGTCACACACATCCAGAATTAGATTCAGCATTGCTGTTTCAAAGAAAGAGAAGGGGATATTGAACATATTCCACACATTCGCCCTCTCATCATACCTTGTACTCCCGGTTAACATCTGTCAATTGCCACTGGTCACATGGCACACCCATCCGTTCAAACTCAGCTGCAAGGTCTATGAGTTGCCAGCCCTCCTCTCTCTGTTGGTCATTCTGCTTTGGGTTGTAGGAGAAAGCGTACAGCTCGTCGTAGGACACTGGTGTACAGAATAAATGAAGAAGTTAATAAACTTTACAAAAGGTGAAAATGAAAGTCAAAGTATTCAGGCGACCATCTGGAGATGCTACTGATGCTCACATGTCCCTGACCTCCAGCCAACAACGCATGACCACAATATTCGTTGTTCAATCACAGAACAGAGGGTGGCCAAGACCTAAAGGTCTCCCCTGTGTCTTATTCAGACTATTTATTCTTGATGACGGCAGACATGTGAGTTTACCCACCTGGTCTCAGTAGTCTGAGCAGAGAGCTGTAGATATCATGGCAGTCACGCTCTCGTGGGATCACAAAATGGACAACCCGGAAATTTCGGCACTGAATAAGGAGCGGGCAACCACTGGTTGTGAGGGACAGCTTCTCCACAGAGGCGATGTGGTGATGAAGGATCTGAACACACAAATACATAAATATAAAACTCATTTACAATTCAACTAAAGTTGATTTTAGATAGTTAAGCCAAATTTAAGGGGATAGTTCTCCCAAAAATGAAAATTCTGTCATTATTATTTACCTTCATGTTGTTTCAAACCCGTAGGACTTTCATTCATCAAATTAACACAAATTAAGATACTTTTGATTAAATCTGAGTGCTTTCTAACCTGGTAGTTATGCAACATGACTACAACGCATGCGTCGTGGTACTTGCACAACCACGGCTGACACAAAAAGGAAGAAATGTTTGAATAAAAATTAGTTTTCTTTGCACAAAAAAAGTATTCTTGTGGCTTCATAAAATTAAGGTTGAACCACTGATGTCACATAGGGTTGTGCCGATAGACGATAGTATCGTGTATCGACGATAGTCAGAGATATCGTCTGTTGCTGATGCCTGTGACGATAGCAAGACGATTATTATTATTATCCGTCAAAAATAGACTAGGCGCTTATATTTAGCTAAGCAGGGCGGAGAAACGCTTCTAGGATGCTTCAGAAACTTGCCGCAGGGCGTCGGAGCCCTAACGTGCCGCAGACGTGTACAGTGAAAAGAAGGGCTAATGGATTTATTCATCTTATATATAGTATATATAGCTTTACTGATTATAACATGGGTGTTTTTTAAAGTGCATAAACTTCTACTAGACAAAGCTAGTGATGTTCTTTGACAAATGTTCTTTGTTCGTTTTCTGTAGCTGCTTTTTAAAATAACTAAGGAAATATAAGCATTATATTATCCAGCACTGCACATTCATTAGGATCACCGAGGTGGTTAAGGCTCAAACGATCATACGATCAGAATCTGTCTGTATAGTAAACACAAACATTCACCTCAGTAACATCTGTATGCGTGTTTATTAGAAATATGATGAGATAAAATGGCGCTAAACATATGCGAGGAGGCTGAAATCCAGCGTCTTATTTGCAGCTTCTTATTGACGCTCCAGTTCCACCTTAAAAACGCGACGCTTCCGCGGTTGTTAGCTCCTCATTCACGCGCATCGCTTCTCCACATTCTATATGAACTGAACTATATGGACTAATGACAACAATCAGAAATGCAGCGGTAACATTAGGCGAGTTTCCATTACCCTTCAAAATTGAAAATACGCCTAATGGAAAGGCGTCAAATTCGCAAAAACACCCATTTATCCCAAAAAAGTTTTTACGCTCGCATGAGGTGTTTTTTCAGACAATGCGAAAAAGGAATAATTCGCAAAACGGCAATGGAAACGCTTTTTTCGCATTTCCAGGTCACATGATATACGTGAACAGTCATATGATCATTCTTTATTCGTTTATTTGTGGAAACTTGTGCATGATGCTGCAGGTGTTACAAGAGGCCCCATTGCACTGCACAGCTAAAAAAAAGTGAATGTGTTCATCCAGAAATTCTGAATCCACAGTTCCTCCGTGAAATCGCGCACTAGTCTACTTCCCAGAACAAGCGCATACTTGCCTTGTATCCCATTAAAATATAAAACGGCTAATGCGTTTTGAATGACTTATCGCGAGAGGACGAGTTTTAGTCGCATGATATGGTTAATGGAAACACCGTCATTTCGCAACAGGTTTTTATCGACATTTAGAAAATATCACAAAAGTTTTGCGCACATTTGTAATGAAAACACGCCTAGTGTCGCAATATGACGGGTAAAGAAAGATAAACTGATTTACATTTCATGGACGCACATTTAGCCTACCACTCACTGAAGATAGCGGATAGCAGAGAATGAAACCGAAAGTAAAGTGGAACAACCGTCAGCGCTCTGTACACGCAAGTCACCTGCCCATAAACAAGACTACAAAACGAATAAGGAATTTAGTACATGGATAATTAAATAAAGTAGCACGATAGTACCGTGTATCTGCGATCTCAAAGGCTGACGATAAAACGATATGAAAATTGAGCATATCTCCCAACACTAATGTCACATGGACTATTTTAACAATGTACTTACTACCTTTCTGGGATTTGAATGTGTCAGCTGTGTTGCCGTCTATGCAGGAACAGAAAGCTCTCAGATTTCATCAAAAATATCTTAATTTGTGTTCCGAAGATGAACGAAGGTCTTACAGGTTTGGAACAACATGAGGGTGAGTAATTAATGACAGAATTTTAATTTTAGGGTGAACTATCTCTTTAAAAACGCCATTTAAATGTAAAAAAGTAAGCATGCATAATGAAATACCCAATATTGATCAATACTAATAAATAAAACCCTAATATTAGCTTGTGACTGATATATTGTGTTTTCCTAATGTAAAAAGAAGCTGGTAAGGTTTAAAATGACAAAACCATACATACAGTCAAACCAGATGTAATTTTTTATATTTTTTTGCTAGTGGGTGCAGGACACTATAGTTTATTTATGTGAGTGAAGATAGCAAAATAAAGTATTTTTAAAGGACTGCTGACATATTCCAAAAATTCTTCATACAGTGGACTACCAGTAAAATGTAATAAAAATTTGGGTCCAAAAATATTATTTGACACTTTGACCTGACCATGTTTTGCTTAAGTGTTTTTTTCTTTAATTGCTAATGCAACCTTTTTACACCAATTAAGCATTGCTTGGTAATTGGTGGATCTGCTACACTGCTGCTGCTGCTGCGGCAGAGCAAGTACCGAGACTTGCTACTGCCAATACATCCACAACATGCTGCTGTGAGCATGAAAGAAATACTGCTGCTGCACATATAACATATGAATAACACTCATAGCATACATGAATCACCTCGTAGCAGATCTATACAGGTGGAGCTGGGGAAGGTTTCTGAAGCATGCTGCAAATTGGTACATCTAGCACTAGTCATGTATTTGAATGTTGAGCAGTGAGCTCATTGTATACCAAGCGGCAACCTCCCGCTCTCGCTCTTGAAACAATACGGAAGTGACTGAACCTGCAGTTCATCGGCTGGCCGCTTGAGGCTGGCTGCAAAAGGGAGCAAATCCCCATAGACTCTCGTGTTAAAATGCTTAACTTTATAACAGATAAAAACATGTTTACAGCCTGGTGCAAAAAGTGGTTTTGGTTTTTACAGCTAGTTTTGCCCTTTATGACAACTCTGAGGGGGGTGAACTCACCCGTTTAAATTATATAAAGCATTAAAATGCTGCATAATTAAGGGCGTGGCCACTTGAGTGACAGGTGTCAGGCAGCAGTCACATTACCTCATCTTATTCCAGTAGTTGAATTTGGCATCTCAGCCGTGTTATTGCGTTTGTTTTTTCTTAGGGTGTTACTTTATCGGGATTATTTTAATAATTTTAAAAACCGGACATCTTAGCTTCACCCACGTCCCGCCTCTTTGTCAATTTTCTATTTTCCCGGAGTGGCGCGTGGTGACGCGCTTCCAAAACGGTGACGACAGGCCCCGCCCAACTTTTGCTTCAAAAACGCTCTTCAGAAACCTACGGGTGACGTCACTGACACGACGTCCATGTTTTTTACAGTCTATGTTGTATGCTGATACAGGAGAGGACCAATCGGCTGTGCCATGTGATTATGCCATGTTGTCAGATTGAGTTAGACCCATTGGACTGCATTCTAGAGTTTCCTGCCAGAACTCTGTATTTGTATTAATTTTTGGTTGTTAAAATTGTAATCCATTACATATTCACCTTTCTATCAAAGTTATCTGACATTATTTAACTTCAAGTTCCTGTCATATTTTATTACCATTTTCTAAACTATAGCATATAAACTGATAATGTGAGAAATGCTGAAGAAGGTGTCTGAATAAACTTTGGTTTGGCTGTTTACACTGTTTAAAATGAAAACAAAGTCACCCTGTGGTTGGAACATATTAGTTGTGAAGGACTACTATTTTTCCAAATACTGGTCTATATTTCCTGCCACAATGACATCCGTTTTAGTTAAAGACATGTTGAAATCTCTAGTTTTTTCTTCCTTCCTCTTCTTGTGTTCCTCTATCTTTTATGAGGAATGTCATGTGCAAGAACATGACAAGGAGAATCTAATACATGCATACACAATTACCATATTCAATTAACTACACAGCACTTTTGGAAGGTCAAAACATGGGGTGTTATTAAAATGCGCATGTATCTGCATTTCCATTTGCATCGTGACTCAGTGTGCTGTTGTCATTGATCACTGAAGTGTGTACGTAATGCATAATGCATAGGGAACAGAAGGCAGTACTGCAGGCAGACAGAGAGACGTTTTGTGCAAGCTGGTCCTGAGAGTGAAAAAGCTACATGTGAGAGTGCAGAAATTATTTCAGCTGGGTTCCAGACTGTCATGTGAACATCTGTTACTCTCCAACTAGCCAGCTAGTTTTTAGAAAGTGCTCGAGGCCAGATCTCTTGTAAACTAAAATAAGATCAAGGATGGCCTTGTAAAAACAGGCTAAAACTGCTAGTATAAACAGAATTCATGAGATATTGTATTTATAAATAAAGTAAAAGTATTAATAGAAGAAAAAAGTTAAAAAAAAAACTTGAACCCTGAACTTTTGAACGGTAGTGAATGAATGATTGATTCATATATATAAAAATGTATGAATCGTGCTTAATTGCATCCAAAATATAAGTTTGTGTTTACACAAAATATGTGTGCTGTGTATATTCATATGTAAAACATGTTAAATGGAGCTACACTTTTATTTGTAGCTGAAAGTATATCTAATTTTTCAAAATATGTCATAAGCGCTTAATAGATCAATATATATAAATCGATTAATCATGATTAATCACATTCGAGATAGAAGTTTGTTTTATATGTGCGTGTGTACTGTGTGTATTAATATTTAAAATATATGAAATAGAGCTACGCTTTTATTTGTAGCTGAAAGTATAATCTAATATTTCAAGATATATCATAAGTGCTTAATAGATCAATATATATAAACCGATTAATCGTGATTAATCACATTTGAGATAAAAGTTTGTTTTATATGTGTGTGTACGGTGTATATTTATATTTAAAATACATGAAATAGAACTATACTTTTATTTGTAGCTGAAAGTATAATTTAACATTTAAAAATATTTCATAACACATAATTGATTAATATATATATATATATATATATATATATATATACACACACAGGTCCTTCTCAAAAAATTAGCATATTGTGATAAAGTTCATTATTTTCTGTAATGTACTGATAAACATTAGACTTTCATATATTTTAGATTCATTACACACAACTCGAAGTAGTTCAAGCCTTTTATTGTTTTAATATTGATGATTTTGGCATACAGCTCATGAAAGCCCAAAATTCCTATCTCAAAAAATTAGCATATCATGAAAAGGTTCCCTAAACGAGCTATTAACCTAATCATCTGAATCAACTAATTAACTCTAAACACCTGCAAAAGATTCCTGAGGCTTTTAAAAACTCCCAGCCTGGTTCATTACTCAAAACCGCAATCATGGGTAAGACTGCCGACCTGACTGCTGTCCAGAAGGCCATCATTGACACCCTCAAGCAAGAGGTCTGTGGGAAGGAAAAAGTGTGGCAGAAAACGCTGCACAACGAGAAGAGGTGACTGGACCCTGAGGAAGATTGTGGAGAAGGACCGATTCCAGACCTTGGGGGACCTGCGGAAGCAGTGGACTGAGTCTGGAGTAGAAACATCCAGAGCCCCCGTGTACAGGTGTGTGCAGGAAATGGGCTACAGGTGCCGCATTCCCCAGGTCAAGCCACTTTTGAACCAGAAACAGCGGCAGAAGTGCCTGACCTGGGCTACAGAGAAGTACTTTTTTCGGATGAAAGCAAATTTTGCATGTCATTCGGAAATCAAGGTGCCAGAGTCTGGAGGAAGACTGGGGAGAGGGAAATGCCAAAATGCCTGAAGTCCAGTGTCAAGTACCCACAGTCAGTGATGGTCTGGGGTGCCATGTCAGCTGCTGGTGTTGGTCCACTGTGTTTTATCAAGGGCAGGGTCAATGCAGCTAGCTATCAGGAGATTTTGGAGCACTTCATGCTTCCATCTGCTGAAAAGCTTTATGGAGATGAAGATTTCATTTTTCTGCACGACCTGGCACCTGCTCACAGTGCCAAAACCACTGGTAAATGGTTTACTGACCATGGTATTACTGTGCTCAATTGGCCTGCCAACTCTCCTGACCTGAACCCCATAGAGAATCTGTGGGATATTGTGAAGAGAAAGTTGAGAGACGCAAGACCCAACACTCTGGATGAGCTTAAGGCCGCTATCGAAGCATCCTGGGCCTCCATAACACCTCAGCAGTGCCACAGGCTGATTGCCTCCATGCCACGCCGCATTGAAGCAGTCATTTCTGCAAAAGGATTCCCGACCAAGTATTGAGTGCATAACTGAACATAATTATTTGAAGGTTGACTTTTTTTGTATTAAAAACACGTTTCTTTTATTGGTCGGATGAAATATTCTAATTTTTTGAGATAGGAATTTTGGGTTTTCATGAGCTGTATGCCAAAATCATCAATATTAAAACAATAAAAGGCTTGAACTACTTTGAGTTGTATGTAATGAATCTAAAATATATGAAAGTCTAATGTTTATCAGTACATTACAGAAAATAATGAACTTTATCACAATATGCTAATTTTTTGAGAAGGACCTGTATATATATATATATAAATTGATTAATCGTGATTAATCGCATCCATGATAAGTTTTATATGGGCGTGTACTGTGTATATTTTTATTTTAAATATATTAAATAGAGCTACACTTTTATTTGTAGCTGAAGGTATAATCTAATATTTTGCAATATTTCATAACGCTTAATTGATTAATATATATAAATCGATTAATCGTATCCAAGATAAAAGTGTTTTATATGTGTGTGTACCATGTATATTTATATTTAAAATATGTTAAATAGAGCAACACTTTTATGTATAGCTGAAAGTATCATTTAACATTTCAAAATATTTCATAACGCTTAACTGATTAATATATATATAATCAATTAATCGTGATTAATTGCATACAAGATAAGTTTGTGTTTTATATGTGTGTATACTATGCATATTTATGTGGAAAATATGTCAAATGGAGCTACGCTTTGATTTGTAGCTGAAATATTTATTCGATTAAATATTTAATCACTTAATATATGTAAATTGATTATTCATATCCCAAATAAAAGTTTGTTTACACAATATATGTGTGTGTACTAAGTATATTAATATGTAAAATATGTTAAAAGAAGCTACACTTTTATTTATTTATTATTAACGCTTAATTCGTTAATATTTATAAATCAATTAAATCACATTCAAAATAAGTTTATTTTTTTTACAGAATGTGTGTGCATGTACTGTATATATTTATAAGTGTGTATAAATATATTATTTGCGATTAATCAATTTAATGATTTTTGACAAATATAAAGAAAAAAAAAAAAGTGTGAAAAAGGTGTGAGAATATGGAATTGTTTCATTAGTTTTATTGCAAAATAATACATTTGATCAATTAATAGAATAATACGCTCAAAACCTCTCAAGTGTATAATATAATAATAAACATCGCTGGTCAGTGTTAACCAGAGACCTCTGATCTGCTGCCTGTGCTGAGAAGATGGCGAGATAAAGTTAATCATCCGCGATACGCTCACACACTGAGACGGACAGATCAGTGGACTCTAAATGTGGCAGATCACGTCTTGAGCTATGTGGGTCATTGGTATTCATGTCCTCTCCTGGCCTCCCCTACACTCTTGTATTCACTTGGCCTCGAGGGCAAGCTCAGCCGACAGGTTTCCACAGCAACAATGCCTACTGCCAACGTGAGGAACTAGTAACCTCATTCCCATGATCTAATTCACTATAATCCTGTAAACAAAAAGGGTGGTACTGTATATCCAAGCTAGCTACCCTGACGGTCACACAGGAATTCTTTATCACGTCATGACAGATCATTTAGAGGCGGTTAAGAGGGGCTTTTCATACCCATATCTCCTGGGCGCTGGTTGAATAACTCTCCACGAAGATCAGATGTGTGGCCGTCAGATGGAGGGTTCCTGTGATGGACTTGTTGCTGAAGCGATCTAGCAGCTTCACTTGTTCTACCTGTAGAGGAAAGAATATGTAACATTTTTTAAATGTTTTAAGATCAGCTGTAAACCTGTGAGTAAGCCAAGCCAAAAATATCTTCCACCTTATAAATATGAAACTAAGCACAAGCAATTATGGCATACTCCAAAATGGATGGACTTTCACTAGCAGGACCAAGCAAATTCTACTCTTGTTTTTGATATTTTCTGCATATATTTTAAGGGAAAACCTGAGGAATTTATTTCAACTTGGTAAAAATCTGTTAAAATGGAACTACATTATAATTTGTAGCTGGAAGTATAAGCAAATATTTAAAAAAAAAATCATAAACTCAAAAAGTGTGAATTGGGTGTGGCATACATATGCTGAATCATCACTTAAAATATAAATCAATTAATTAATTAATTTTGGCAGTGGATATTTATGACGGTCAATGTGGATATTGTCAATGTATGGGAAACCCTGGAAGCTTATGGGGTCATTGTTTATTAACTTTACAGTAACAAACTAGTTAGCAACTTACTGTTAAGACAACACTTGACTGCGTCGTGAAGACCTGCCTGAACAAGAGAACTCCGTACTGAGTGAAAGATTTGGCTAGTTGCCAATAGCAAACAATGGGCCATGCTGGACAAACTAAGTAATTACACCATTTCAAGCTTTTTATTTGCGCTATATGTCCTGTAAAAAAAATTAAAAAATCATATCGGCGGCAGTTTCACCAATACTGATATATCAGCGACAGGCTCGTATTGGCCGATAAAATCTGCAAAACAATATATTGGTCGGGCTCTAAACTATGCTTTGATTTGTAGTTTAAAGTATAAGCGAATATTTCAAAATATTTTATAAACAAACCCAAAAAGTGTGAATTTGGTGTTGCATACATATGCTGAGTCATCGCTTAATATATAAATCGATTAATCGTGATTAATCACATCCAATATAAAAGTGTTTACACAGTATGTGTGTGTGTGTGTGTGTGTGTGTGTGTGTGTGTGTGTGTGTGTGTGTGTGTGTATATTTGTATACAATTTTGGCATAATCAAAAATAGATGAACTTTCACTAGCAGGACCAAGCGAAATCTACTATTTTTCACATTTGCTTCATATATTTTAAGGGAAAACCTGAGGAATTTATTTAAACTTAGTAAAAAACTAATGTTACATGGAACTATGCTTTAATTTGTAGCTTAAAGGAACACTCCACTGTTTTGAAAATAGGCTCATTTTCTAACTCCCCTAGAGTTAAACAAATGAGTTTTTGAATCCATTCAGCCAATCTCTGAGTCTGCCGGTAGCACTTTTAGTATAGCTTAGCATAAATCATTGAATCTGATTAGACCATTAGCATCTCGTTCAAAAATGACCAAATAGTTTCAATATTTTTCCTATTTAAATCTTGACTCTTCTGTAGTTACATTGTGTACTAACACCGACAGAAAATGAAAAGTTGTGATTTTCCAGGCTGATATGGATAGGAACTATACTCTTATTCAGGCGTAATAATCCGGGAACTTTGCTGCCGTACCATGGGTGCAGCAGGCACAATGATATTACGCAGTGCCTGAAAATAGTCCCCAGCTAGGTAACTTCCAGCGTGGCCAGCTCTAAGCCACTAAGGTAATAGTAAAATTGCTAGGGACTATATTCAGGCACTGCATAAAATCATTGTGCCTGCTGCACCCATGGTACGGCAGCAAAATTATTTGATCATTACACCGGAATGAGAGCATAGTTCCTATCCACATCAGCTTGGAAAATCACAACTTTAATCGATAAATCGATTAATTGTGATTAATTGCATCCAAAATAAAAGTTTGTGTTTACACAACGTGTGTGTGTATATTTATATGTATACAATTTTGGCACAATCCAACATAGATAGCAGGACAAAGCAAAATCTACTCTGTTTTTAAATGTTTTTCACATTTTCTGCATATATTTTAAGGGAAAACCTAAGGAATTTATTTAAACTTGGTAAAAATCTGTTACATGGAACTATGCTTTGATTTGTAGTTTAAAGTAAAAGTGAATATTTCCAAATATTTTATAAACAAACCCAAAAAGTGTGAATTGGGTGTTGCATACATATGCTGAGTCATCGCTTAATATATAAATCGATTAATCATGATTAATCACATCCAAAATAAAAGTTTGTGTTTACACAATATGTGTATGTATATATTTGTATACAATTCTGGCATAATCAAAAACAGATGAACTTTCACAAGCAGGACCAAGCAAAATCTACTCATGTTTTTCACATTTTCTGCATATATTTTAAGGGAAAACCTGAGGAATTTATTTAAACTTAGTAAAAAAAAAAAAGTTACATGGCTCTGAGTTCTGCTTTGATTTGTAGTTTAAAGTAATAGTGAAAATATTTCCAAATATTTTATAAACAAACCCTAAAAGTGTAAATTGTGTGTCGCATACATATGCTGAGTCATCGCTTAACATATATAAATCGATTATTCGCATCCAAAATAAAAGTTTGTGTTTACACAATATGTGTGTGTCTATATTTATATGTATACAATTTGGGCATAATCCTAAACAGATTAACATTCCCCAGCAGGACCAAGCAAAATCTACTCGTGTTTCTTACATTTTCTGCTAATATTTTAAGGGAAAACCTAAATCATTTATTTAATCATCGATAAAATCTGTTAAATGGGGGTTCACTTTTATTTGTAGCTTAAAGTATAATCAAATATTTCAAAATATTTCATAAATTAACACAAAAAGTGTGAACTGGGTGTTGCATACATAGGCACAGTCTTTTTAAACTGATAAACCACAACAGACTCCTAAAGTTAAATGCCTTTGTATTACATAAACTAACATCACATTTATTTGGCAGTGCAAATCATATTGGTCAACATCATATGACTGCAATCCTACCACATATTTGGACATACACTAAGACAGAAAATATGATTAATAGAGGGTCAGTTTAATGAAAACCAAGAAAAACTGCCTAAGACACCGAACACAGACATCAATAGACATTCATTCATATTATTTAAAACTACTGTATATTACAATTAGATCTGCCTCTGTTTCCCAGCAACTGACCTGCAGCTAAGCAACACACTTCCTGTGACCGCAATAAAATCAGCAGACATCAGAAAACAAACAGCGAGTACGAATTTTAAAAGGAAACTGACAAAAGAAACAGTGCGTATAAACTTTGTACAGTAGTTTATACACTAGTTCAGGTATTAAAGAAGCAAAAGTCAGAAAGTCTTTTTTTTTTTTTTAAACAGACCCACTTGAGTGACTTATGGGCCCTGGACCCCTGGCTGAAAACCCTGACACGAAGAAAAAGATAAAGTTTAGTATACTCCAGTTACCGTAATATTGAAGTGCTTAACAATGTCACAACAAATGAGACCATTTACAGTATACATTCAGAAGTATGGCAGTTTTGGGAGTCTTATTCATTACATCACTGTTCTAATGTCTTCTGACAACATAAAAAAGCAAAATCAGCTTTCAAGGCCCAAAGCTTTCAGGACAGACCAGTTCTACACAGATTTTGAAATCTGTCAAAATGGCTACAAAGGCTGAAATTCCACATACGGATCACCGGGACTAGATCCAAGTGCATTCGGCTCATATATACAAGGCCAGAAGATTTAAACGAACATAAACACTAATGAGAGTTGCGCGTCCAATTTATATACATTGACACCATGTCATATGTTAGATACATTTATAGATAAATACATTCAGTTGCATTTAACAAGTGTTTGTGACTTTGAAGTCATGACTGATTCAGATCTCGAGAAATTCTACTATTTAGTTAATTATACCTTTGGTGTGCGAATGTGCTCCATGATGTCGCTATTTTAGCGTGGCCAGCACAAGGAACGGATGACAGTATCCTAAACAGATGCGTTCACACATCGGATGAATAAGTGAAGAATAAATCCGCCTCCGTTTGAAGCCACGTTCAAAACATCTCTTCCACTAGCAGCTAACAGTTTCTGCTGCTCTACTCAGCACTTCCTACTTGGGGCGTGTCTGTGTGAAAAACAGAGAGGTGCATTCTGGGAAATGTAGTTTTTTGGCGCGCCTTGAAACTTTTAGTTTTGCGTTTGATTTTCAGGATAAGTATAATTTCAGTTTCATAATAAATAAGTATAAATATGTTGAGTTAGCCTTTATGCTTTCTTACCCTTTCATTAGAAGAGCGGTTTTCTGATTTTTATTTGTCACAGACTCCCAAATATGATTTTTGTGTTGGACATCCATCCTAAAATATAGCCTACTTACCCTCAAGTTGTTCCAATCCTGTGTGAGTTTTTTTCTTCTGTTACACATAAAAGAAAATATTTTGAAGAATGTGGGTAACCAAAAACAGTTGTTGGTGCCCACTGACTTCCATAGTATGAAAAAAAAAATGGAAGTCAATGTGGACCAAAAACTAGGTTGGTTACTCACATTCTTCAAAATATCTTCTTTTGTATTCAGGACAAGAAATTCATATAGGTTTGGAACAACTTGAGGTAAAGGATAAGGTAAATAATGACTTGATGAATTTTATTTTATTTTAGGTGAATGTCTTTAGGTGATGTCTTTAAAAGTTTAATTCAAAAACAGATTTGTTCACGAACACCACAAAAATATCATAAAGAGTAGCCTATTTTGAAAGTTGCGGATCACTAGTCAAAAGTTTTTGATTTTTAATTTTAAGATTTTTTATGTTTTTTTAAAATAAGTCTCTTCTGCTCACCAAGCCTGTTTATTTGATCCAAAGTACAGCAAAAACAGTAAAAAATGTGTAATATTTGTACTATTTAAAATATTACACATACTATATAAAAATAAAATATAATAAATTTTCTATTTCAATTTGTTTTAAAATGTAATTTATTTATTTTTAGCATTGCTTCATTACTCCAGTCACATGATCCTTCAGAAATCATTCTAATATTCTGATTTGCTGCTCAAAAACATTTATTATTATAATTATGTTAAAAACAGCTAAGTAGTTTTATTTTTAGGTTGTTTTTTTTTTCAGAAAGTTCAGAAGAACAGCGTTTATCTGAAATAGAAATCCTTCGTAACATTATCATCACTTTTGATCAATTTAAAGCGTCTTTGTCAAATAAAAGTATTAATTTCTATAATCTTTCATTAAAGACAAAAAGAATTATCCTGACTCCAAGCTTTTGAATGGTATAGAGTATAATGTTACAAAAGCTTTTAATTAAAAAAAAATGCTGATCTTTGGATCTTTTTTATTCATCAAAAAATCCTGAAAAAAAACTTACTCAACAGTTTTAAATATTGATAATAATCATAATAAAAAATGTTTCTTGAAAGGTAAATCAGCATATGATTTCTAAAGGATCATGTGGCACTGAAGACTGGAGTAATGATTCTGAAAATCTAGCATTGATCACAAAAATATTTTTTTTCATTTACATTTTAAAATATATTCAAATGGAAAGAAGTTATTTTAAAGTAAAATGTTTTACAATATCACTGCTTTTGCTGCATTTTGGGTGAAATAAATGTAGTGTATTATTAACAAAATAGTGGATATATGTCTGTAGAATATTAATAGAAACTCCAACAACAGAAACGAGGCAAACACCAGAAGGGATAAATTAGGGATTATTTCATTCAGCACACCACACTGCTTTATAAAATGTGCTTGCATGGACTTTCCACGCCAGTAGGTGGCGATACGTCGAAACAGATAATGTTTGAATTTGACCGCAAAAACAAGGAGACAGAAGAAGAGGAGATTGTGCGCGGAAACACGAAGTCGCAACGTTTTCAATACTTAGAAGCTCATAGTCGTGTCAAAAATAACAGACTACCTTGTGGTATCATCGTGTAGAGTATTTTATCAATATTTTCTACTTACGCATCCGAATTTCATGGTGGTTGCTTTTATTATCTAACTTATGTCGTAAGAAGTGGCTTTAGGGCCTCCACGAGGTCGGTCCCGCTTGCTTCTGATTGTCAAGTTTTGGAAATTTAAGTCCAGAATGTCCAGCTTTAACTTCGGCACAACGACCCTCGGGACCACCGGCACCGGAGGGGGTTTCTCATTTGGAGCTGCGACCAGGTATTATGACACTTTATTTCAGCCTTCAACAATGTGCTAATTTTTCAATGAGCTGTGCAGAACTATGGTGTAAAACATAAACACGTCTAAATGACAGTTTAAAATGTTAACTTTAATTAGATGGGAAATAACAGCTTGCTGTTTACAACTCAAACTCACGTTTCAGTTTCACATTCATTTTCAATGGCCTACAAAAAATGTATTTACAAAATGTGACCCTGGACCACAAAAACATACATAAGGGTCATTTTTTTTATTTATACGTCATCATCTAAAAGCAGAATAAACAAGCTTTCAGCCGAGATACAACTATGTGAAAATCTGGAATATGAGGGTTCAAAAAAAGTCAAAATACTGAGAAAATTAAGTTTTGATATATTTGCGGTAAGAAATTTACAAAATGTCTTCATGGAACATGATCTTTACTTAATATTCTAATGATTTTTGGCATAAAAAAATCAATCATTTTAACCCATACAATGTATTTTGGTTATTGCTACAAATACAACTGTGCTACTTAAGTGGTCCAGGGTCACACATTTGTGTATTTCTTCCTTCTTTTTTTTTCCTTCTTTTTCTTGGTTTAAAGTGCAGATATATTTCAATATCATGTTGGGTTATGTTAGTAATACAATATTGATTTTTAATGTCTGATATCTTTTTCCAGCACACCTGCTGCAGGCACAGGTGGATTATCATTTGGAGGGTTTGGCACACCGACAACCACACCGGCCGCCACCAGTACCACATCAACACTGGGATTTGGGTCCAGTTTATTTGCACAGAAACCAACAACTGGATTCAGCTTTAACACACCTGCACCAGGTTCTTGGCTGCTTTTGTGACATAAACACTAGGGATGTAACAATATTAAAATCTCACAATACAATACGATAATATCACAAAATGAAGTCCATGATATGTTATTATTGCCATATTTATAAAAAAAAATAAATAAATAAATAAAAAACACATTTTTAAAGTTAAATTCTTCTATCTAATGCACTTTGAGAGTTCAAAATGAAGAGCTCCAACACATGTTCTTCACTAAGAAAACTTAAGTCAGAAAAAAGTCAGTGAATTTACTTGTACCTGAACTTTAAAGCGGACTCAACCCTCTTATTATTTGTGGTATACTGTTTTAGTCTAAATTACTTTCACCCTGGTGTTTTAGGAAGCCAAACTAATTAGAATATAATAATAATAAATAATTTTATCTTATTGTTATTCCTATGACAGTAATAGCCATATATTGTAAAACAACTGCACTGTAAAACAAGTTTTTTTTGCTTTACAGTAGGAAAAATTGCAATACTACTTTTCTAATTTCTACACACATATTTTGAATTTGAACTGCAGTAATGTTACTCATTTTAACCGCTAGTTTTCAGCAATATATACTGCACTTTTAAGCTTTTATTTTGATGGAAACAGCAGTCAAGCTTTTGTTTTGCCGGAAAACACCACCTTCAGGGAAAACAGGCTTACAAAAACGCGTCTCACTACAAATCATAACAAAAGCATAACTGGTGGCTGTTGCATTCCCAGATGTGTGCTAAACTGAAAGCACATGCATTAAGAACAGCCTTTCTGAAGTGCGGAAAACACTGGATCACGAGCTGATGGCTTGAACGAAGAGTGCACTTCGCTTTGAAACACACAGTGAAAACAGACTTGAAGGGATTAAGCCGTATTGTGCTTTCAGTTTTAGTTCATTTGACAGTTACTGTTCCAAAGCATAATGGCCCAAAACACAACTTTAAAGACCTTTTATGTTAGAATAAGAAGTTTAAATGTATTTTAAAAACGACACTTTTTTTGCGGAAGATCTATCGTCATTTGACCACGATAATATCGAGACTGTTTTGCTCTTGTGATGCCACAATATTGGTAATACCATTACAATTTGGTGCCTTGATAATAAATAACATTGTCATGATTAATTCATTTTATTAATTCACTGTTTCTTAACACTTTTAGGGGCTGCTGCTGCTGCTGCGTCCACTACTGGCCTTACTTTAGGTAAGGAATTCTTGGAAGAAAACAAGGTAGAAGGACAACAAGCTTAATCAGTTTTATAATTTTCCTTTAGTCCAATGGGCCTCAAACTTTTTGACTCCAATGCCCCCTGTTGTCCACAACAATATTTTTTATAAAACGTAATTAAAGGGTTATCTGTTATTTAGCTTCATGCAATTCTAAACCCATAAGACCTTTGTTCATCTTTGGAACACAAAGATTTTTCTGATGAAATCCAAGAGATTTCTGACCCTGCATAGACAGCAATGCAACTACCACAATCAAAGCCCATAAAGGTAGTAAGGACATTGTTAAAATATTCCTGATGTGACATCAGTTGTTTAACCGTATATATAATAAAACGTTAGCTGTAAAACCACTGGTTAAGTCTGTCAGACATTCTGTACTGATTTCCAATTTTTTGTTTTTGTGTCCTTAGGAAGTCTTACTCCCTCGACCGCTGCTTCTACTGGATTCAGCCTGGGCTTTGGAAAGCCAGCAGCCTCCGCTACACCTTTCTCATTGACAACCACCACCTCTGCGCCTACAGGCACAGGCCTGACTCTAGGATCTGTCCTGACCTCCACAGCCCCTCAGACCAGCTCCACTGGCTTCTCGCTCAACTTAGGAGGAGCTCCCACAACTTCCACTGCTCCTGCCTCTGGTTTTTCCTTTGGTGCTGGTACTGGTCTCTTTTCCAACCCCACCTTGACAGGTCAGCCTTTTTTAATCATTTGTTTTAAACTGGTGTTTTTGCTCTTATACTTATTTAATATGCATATGTTTTAGGTTTGGGGCAGTCTGCTTTAGGTGGACATCTGAGTCTTGGTGGTTTAATTTCTACCTCTGTTGCGACCGCCTCTGCACCTGCGCCCAGTCTTGGCCTGGGTGGAGTAGACTTCAGTAGTACTTCTGAAAAGAACACTGACAAGTTATCCAGCACCAGACCAGAGTAAGAACCACACTACAATCTCTTTATGACTTGTTGTACTTTATTATAGTGGTTCTTACCTTGCCTTTATCTCTACAGGGACAGCAAAGCCCTCAAAGATGAAAACCTGCCAGGTCCGATTTGTCAAGATGTGGACAACTTTCAGTAAGTGCACTTTTTTTTTTTTTCTTAGAGTTGTTGTTGTTGTTTTGCTAGTTGCATATAGTTGATTTAGTGCTTAATGTGTTTTTCCTACAGGAAGTTTGTTAAGGAGCAGAAGCAAGTCCAAGAAGAGATCAGCAGGATGTCTTCTAAAGCCATTCTCAAAGTGCAAGAAGACATCAAGACGCTCAGACAGCTTCTGTCTGTCTGTGCCAGTGGCCTTCAGAGAAATTCACTCTCGATAGACAAGCTAAAGTTGGAAACTTCTCAGGTTAGACAGAAATATCCTTCAGACAAATCCCAAACAGTTCAGCTGAGCATTGTTCAGTCATATACCCCCTTTTTTTTTCCCTATATGTAGGAATTAAAGAATGCTGACATCGCACTTCGCACCCAGAAGACCCCTCCTGGACTCCAACATGAGAACACAGCACCTTCCGAGTGAGTAAATCTGTGCGGTCCTCTTGTAAACTCCAACGATAGGCAGTAAAAGTTGCTTACTGTTAATTGTTGTTTGCCAATGTGCTGTCCATCTCTCTCTCTCCAGTTATTTCCGGGCTCTTGTGGAGCAATTTGAGGTGCAGTTACAGCAGTACCGTCAGCAGATTGAAGAACTGGAGAATCATCTGACCACCCAGAGCAGCGGCTCCCACCTCACCCCTCAAGGTTTTAATCTACTCTGTCAACTAAGTAAAAAACAGCCTTGATTCATATGTTAGAAAGATAGCTCAGGTTTCCTCTTGACTGTATGTCATCTCTTACGTAGATTTGTCCATGGCCATGCAGAAACTCTACCAGACGTTTGTTGCACTTGCTGCACAGTTGCAGGGAGTTCATGAGAATGTTAAGGTAAGTTCTGAACATTGTGTATATGGACAATAACATAGAGATATAGGTGTACATATACTGCCGTTTAATAGTTTGAGGCCAGTAAAGTTTATATGTATCTCTTTTTTTATCTTTTTATTTTTTTGAAAAGTCTTTTGTATAAAAGCCTGTTTCCGCCACTGAATAAAAAAAGGCCATTGCAAATCTCCCAATTCAGACTTTTTTCCTCACAATTTCAAATTTTACATCTCTCAGTTCTGTCTTCACTTCTCATAATTGCATGACTTTTTTTTTTTTTTTTTGAATTCTGACATGTGATTTACACAATCCAGAATTGCATGATACAAACTTACAGTTGTGACTTTTTACTCAGAATTGCATGATATAAACTTGGGAGTTATCAAGTCAGTATTGCATGATATAAGCCTAAAATTCAGAGTGAAGTCAGAATTGTGAGAGATAACCTTGCAATTCTGTACTTTTATATCTCGCAATTGCAAATTTTTATCACAAATCTGAGAATTACAAAATACAAACTCGCATTTGTAAGAAAACAAGTCAGTTGCAAGTTTATATCTTGCAATTCTGACTTTATTGCTTGCAATTGCAACTTTATATCGTGCAATTCTGAGAACAAAAAGTAAATTGCAAGATGTAAACTCGCAATTGTGAGAGGAAAAGTTGCAATTACCTTTACTTTTTATTCAGTGGTGGAAATAGTTCACTAAGGTTCTAAGGCTCACTAACAGTAATTTTGTAAAATATTACCATAAGTTAAAATAAGTTGTCCATTTTATATTTTAAAATGTAATATTATTGATTTTTAAAATGGTTGTGCTGCTTTATATTTCTGTGAATACTGTTACACTTTTTCGGATTCTTTGATGAATAGAAAATTCAAAAGAAATGTATTTATAAAACAAATTTTTGTAACAATATAAATGTCTTTACTGTCACTAACTCTCTAAATAAATGTTAATTTAAAATACTAAAAAACAAAACCATGACCCCCAAAGTTTTATTTGTAATGTACACTACCAGTTAAAAGTTTTTGAACAGTAAGATGTTTTGTTTTTTTAAAGAATACTCTTCTGCTCACCAAGCCTGCATTTATTTGATCCAAAATACAGCAAGGCAGCATACTGTGCAATATTTTTACTATTTAAAAAAAAACTACTATCTATTTAAATACATTTTCAGTTGTTTTCCTGTGATTACAACACTGATTTTTTAGCATCATAACTCCAGTCACATGATCCTTCACATATCATTCTAATATTCTGATTTGCTGCACAAAAAAAAAAATTGTTGAAAACAGCTGTTGATTTTTTTTTTTTTTTTTTTTTTTTTTTTCTTTGAAACAGCATTTCTATAAAATGTAGAAATCCTTAACATTATAAATGTCTTTATCACCACTTTTTGCTAAACAAGTGTTAATTTCTATAATTTCTTTCCCAAAAAAAGAACTGATTCTAGGCCTGTAAATGGTAGTGTATAATGCTACAAAAGCTTTTCATTTCAGATAAATCGTGATCTTTATCTTTCTAATCATAGAATACTAAAAAAATGTTTTAAATATTGATAATGAAAATTATTATTATTTTTTTTTTATTGAACAGCAAATCAGCATATTAGAATGATTTCTGAAGGATCATGTGACACACAAGACTGGAGTAATGATGCTGAAAATGTAGTTTTGATCACAGGAATAAATTACATTAAAATGTATTTAAATATAAAGCACTTCATTTAAATGGTAAAAATTTTACAGTATTTGCTGCAATATATTACTGCCTTTGCTGTATTTTGAATCAAATAAATACATGCTTGCTGTGTAAGCTTTTGACTGGCAGTCTGTTATACACATTTATAATTTAAACTAATAAATCAAGAGCAATAATTGATCAATACATTAAGGCTTTTATAATAGAACTAAAGCAGAATTATTGTATTTGAAAAGTGTCATCTCTTGTTCTCTGCAGACTCTCAAACATCAGTATCTGGGCTACAGACGAGCTTTCCTCGACGACTCCACTGACATATTCGAGTCGAAACGCGTTGCCGGCAAGAAATGGCAGAGCTCTCTGCACGTCACCACAGGCCCCGCCCCCTTCGGCAGCGTTCCCAACGCAGCAGCCGTTGCCATGGCTGCCACTCTCACTCAGCAGCAGCAGCCGGCTCCAGGTCTGACCGCCTTCAAGTTCTAGACCTCTTGACCTCTAGACTGATAGAATGATGAGGGGAGGGACAAATAGAAAGAACAAGGTGGGGGGGAGAAACGGAGAAGAAGGGCAGATAGCGCAAAAGAATTCAAAAATAAATCGTAAATTCAGTCAGTGCCATGTCTATTTGTTTCTTATTCTTTTAAAACATTGTCTCTTGGAGATATGGAGCAACAGGGTTCTTTTAACATACATCATGTGATTCTATGTGTGCCAACTAGCGTGCTGTGAGATTTTAGATGCTGACTATCTTGCCCAACCCAATTTTTTTCCTCACTCAAGACAAAAATGTAATGCAAGAGCATAAAATGCTATTTTAATACAGCCCAAAAGTTAAATGGACACATTCCAGACCCATTCAAGGTTTAGAAAGGTCGTCTGTCCGTGTTTTTGATGGACGGGTCTTATATTTCAAGTGTCGCAGAAGGTTGTAGGATTGATCTCTGATATTCCAACAGCACTAATGTAGCCGTCACTACACAAAGTAGCCAAACACATGCTACATACGGACTGAAATGTTTTAGCACTTATTTCCGTTTTTATACCCATAGTCACATATTCCTTCATGGTAGATGTAAAAGTTGATATTTTAAAGTGCCAACGAACACACTTCAGTATGACCGCTGTAAGCTTTCTGAGCAATATGTGTGTTTTAGGTGAGAATAGAACAAATTTGGTAAAGGACAAACATGCTATGCAGGAAAGAGAATGTCGTACCTCAGGATAGAAATGTGTTTGGTTCTTTCACTAGTTTTCCTCAGTTTTGACATGCGTTATGATAGGTGCATATGAAACCAATTTAAAGGAGTTCACTTCCAGAACAAAAATTTACACAATTTACTCACCCCCTTGAAATGTTCATGTCTTTCTTTCTTCAGTCATAAAGAAATAGTTTTTTGAGGCAAACATTTCAGGATTTCTCTCCATATAGTAGACTTCAATAGTGCAAAATGCAGCTTCTGAGGGCTCTCAATGATCCCAGCTGAGGAAGGGTCTTATCTAGCGAAGTGATCAGTTATGATCTAAAAAAAATGTAGCTCTTTAACCTCAAATGCTCGTCTTGTCTAGCTCTGTGTGAACTCTGTTCATTCCGGTTCAAGACAGTTAGGGTAACACAACTCTCATCTTATTTTCAAAATTGGCCATCGCTGCAGTTTACAAAGTGAATGTGCAAAGAAAACCAAACACCCTTTAGAAAAATAGGTAAAACGGCAATGTAGAAGTTGAAGGAGAAAATGAGATTTTTTTTTTTTGACACACCCTAACTGTCTTGAACCGGAATACAGAGAATACACGCAGAGCTAGACAAGATGAGCATCTGAGGTTAAAAAGTACATCAGTTGTAATTTTTTTCAGAAAATAACCAATTGTTTCGCTAGATAAGACCCTTATTCCTCGACTGGAATTGTTTAGAGCCCTTCGAAGCTGCATTTAAACTCTGTTTTGGAAGTTCAAACTCATAGGCACCATTGAAGTCCACTATATGGAGAGAAATCCTGAAATGTTTTCCTCAAAAAACTATTTCTTTACGACTGAAGAAGAAAGACATGAACATCTTGGATGAAGGGGGTGAGTCAATTCTGTAATTTTTTTGTTCAATAAGAGAACTTCTCCTTTAATTGCTGTTGTTAAATAATTTTCATATGGCTTGTTTTAAAAGCTTTTTGAACGAGAATCCAGATCAGTTTATCTATCAGATCAGCATGTTTATCAGTTGTTTAGGTTGTCTCTTGATGGCTTTGGCAGGTGTCGTTTTGATATTTTCAGCGTTCTCACATCAAAACCATGCTTGTTTGGTTTAGTTATGGGAAGACAATGTCAGTTTTATTTTTAAGTACATACTTTTTGTGCTCGTGATGATTTGAATTAACCAGATTTCCATTGATTTTGCATATGCATGTGTACAGTAGATATGTATGAGGGGAGTGTCTAAGCTACTGATTCCGAGGTGCATTAAGGTCATTTACTGTATTTCATTGGACAGCTCAGTGAATATGATACAATTTCTTTCTTTTTTTCTTTAACCTCCATCCGTCTGTAACCATGGTTGCATTTGTGGTTTCCATGGAGATTTCCTGGCAATAATAGCAGGTCGGAGGTGTAAGAGATAGTGTTAGATGTTCCAATGGCGCAGAATAGATTTACACTTGTCTTATTCTGGATTCTCGGTCTACAGAGAAGAATCAAATTTCAGTTTTGCAGTTTTGATTTGTGGTTTTACAGGGAACAATCAACAAAAGGGCTTTATCAGTGTGATCCATAAGCCAAAACCATTTCGATTGAAACTTGACTGTTCACCATTAACATTTTCATTTTTTTCCCAGTACTATATTTTTTTTTTTTGGAAATGGACTGTGCCTTTGTGCCTAAGAGAGTCTAGGCTGTTGTGGGTGCTTTTGCATATTAAATGAACTGTAAATATGTAGTGCGCTAAACCAATGGCATGGCTTAATTAGTTGCACTGTATATGTATATACACACAAGTTGTGAGATACACTTCCTGGCATTTCCTTGTAGAACCAGCCCAACCACCACACAGATAAATTCTACACAGACACTAGTCGTTATTAATTTTCTTACTTTAAGGGCTACAGTGTTCAAGCCTTCAGTTTGAGTGAACATGCTGCTTTATGGGACTGTTGAGGGTCCGTGGTGAAGGATTGTGCCAAACTTCAGTATTCAGAAGTGCAGTTTTTGAGATTTCTTGGCCTTTTGGTGGCCCAAAGCTGCTATTTCATGCTTAGATCGGTCTTTGAGTAATAGTGGAGGTGGTAATACCTTTTCAGACACCTTTTCAAATGGCTTTCCTCACAACACACCTGCTTTGTGGGAAAGCATCAGTGAACTTCCACTATGGGCCGTTGTGAATCTCAGATTTTTTTTTTTGCTTCCATTTCCCAATCTACTATACAAACGAATGATCTTAATGCATGTCAAAATGCTTTTAGGAAGTTGTGGCTTTTGTGTGTTGGTACTTTATCAAAGCTCTTACACAGCATGTCTGTTTATAGACATGTCTGTTTCTTGGTATACGTTTCCATTCCTTGGAACACATATGGGGCTTATTATTTTGGTTGTTTACAAATAGTAACAGTGAATTCTATAATCTAACTTATAAATCGATTTGTTTTTGTAATTATTATTATACTTTTTTTTTTTTTTTCCTTTTTTCTTTTTTTTTTTTTAAGTTAATGCTTGTTGATGCATTTGAAATGGTGTGCCTTTTGAATTAGATACAGCATTAGTCCTAACCATTGTTTGAAATGCATTTTTGGCACAGGTTGGCTTTAATCGTTTTAAACAGTGTTAATGCCATAGCTACTATTAGGAATCGGTTTGTCCTCAACTGTTTGTCATGTTTAATGTAATTTGAATTGACAATAAATCAGTTTTTTTAAAGAAAAGCCCTTGTCTTTGTTTCTTTTTGACTGATAAAGCATTGATTTTTCTTAATGAATTGGATTAAAAGACTGCATTTGAGATGCTGATTTGTCACATCTCTAAATTAATAATCTAATCAAATTCAAACCAGCTAAAAGGAAACGAGACAGGAGCAAAATTTAGTAATGCATTAAGTACCGGCATCTCTGCAGATAGTTTAGGAAATGAGTAATTTTTGTCTCATTAAGTGAGTTTAGAAAATCCATCAAAGTAGGAATATGTTAGTACGGTAAGTAACTAGAAGCAGATTAGTACAATAAAACAGAAATGCATTTGCAGCCTATAGTGCCTATTTTTTGATATTCTGTTATACAGCATTTGCTCCAACATCATAATGAGCTGTATTATGCAACTTTCAATAAGGAAGCATGTGCTTCTCAAGACTTTTTTTTTCTTTTAAGAATATGCTTATTGATAATATGGATCTATATATGAGAGTGCGTGAGAGTAAGTTCCTCTGCTCTCTTTCTTTGTCCCAGGACCACAGGCGCCCTTGGGAGCCAGTTTTGGCACTCCCTTTTCCTCGGGTATTGGCACTAGCATGGGCTCATCCAGCCTTGGAGGTATTTCCTGTGATAAACCTCTCCTTTCCCTTTCTATCACTGCATTCTTTTAGTTTCAATCTTACAAAGACAGTTCACCTAAAAAAGAAATCAGTTTTTTGTAAGCTCCATGAAATTGGTCTGTACATCTCATGTTCTCAAAAAAAAAAAAACCTTCTGAATCCATATGATAGTGGTTAGATTTATAACGGGAAAAAACAATAATTATTCATAAAACAAGTCATTACTGAATCATCTTTCCCTATAGTGAGTGAACTGTAAGCTATGGAAGCCTATTTAGCCATGGAATCAAAATACTGTAAAGGTAACTGACTTTCTCACAGTTGCGAGTTCATGTCTCAACTTTGATGACTTTGAGTTTACATCTTACAATTCTGACTTTTATCTTACAATTCAAACTTTTTCCCCTTCAGAATTCTGAGTTGATGTCTCAAAATTCTGACTTTTTCCCTCAGAATTCTGAGATTACATCTAACAATTCAGTCGTTTTTCTCCTCAGAATTCTGACTTTGCATCTGCCAATTCAGACTTTTCATCTTACAATTCAGACTTTTTTCCCCCTCAGAGCTCTATTACGTCTAAAAATTCTGACTTTTTTCCTGTCAGTGTTATGGGTTTACATCTCACAATTC
Source organism: Cirrhinus molitorella (assembly GCA_033026305.1). Classification (NCBI taxonomy): domain Eukaryota; kingdom Metazoa; phylum Chordata; class Actinopteri; order Cypriniformes; family Cyprinidae; genus Cirrhinus; species Cirrhinus molitorella. Next base: position 21,007,771 of record CM065140.1, on the reverse strand, counting down.
AGGCAGTTTTCCTCTCAGAATTCTGTCATTACATCTCCCAATTCAGACATCCCCCCCCCCCCCCCCTCAGAATTCTGACTTTACATCTCATAATTCTCACTTTTTTTTTTTTAAGAGTTCTAAAATTGTCTCAAAATTCAGACTTTTTCTGTCAGAATTTGGGGTTTACATCTCAAAATTCTGACTTTTTTCCCGTCAGTTATTGGTTTACATCTCACAATTCAGACTTTTTTTCCTCTCAGAATTCTGACTTTACATCTCCCAGTTCAGACCCCCCTCTCCTCAATTCTGAGTTTACATATGTGAACACAAAACCAGTCTTAAGTAGCATTGGGTATATTTGCAGCAATAGCTAAAATTACATTGTATGGGTCAAAGTGATACACATTTCTTTTATGCCAAAAATCATTAGGATATTAAATAAAGATCATGTTCCATGAAGATATTTTGTCAATTTCCTACTGTAAATATATCAAAACTTAATTTTTGATTAGTAATATGCATTGCTAAGAACTAGACGATTTTCTCAATATTTAGATTTTCATGCACCCTCAGATTCCAGATTTTCAAATGGTTGTATCTCAGCCAAATATTGTCCTACCCAAAGCTTATTTTTTCAGCTTTTAGTTGATGTATAAATCTCAATTTCAAAAAATTGACCATTATGACTGGTTTTGTGGTCCATGGTCACATACAACAACACAATAACATTTTTTCCCCCAGACTCGAGTTTGCATCCCAGTTCCGAGTTTTTTTACCCCTTCAAAATTCTGGGTTTACATCTCACAATTCAGACATTTTGAAAGTATACATCTTGATTTGGATTTTCTTAGAATTGTGAGGTAACTTCTTGCAATTCAGACTTTTTTCTTAGAATTGAGTTTATCTCACAATATATCTCTCTGATATCTCTTACACCTAATTTTTTTTCTTAAAAAAAAGTGAGATGCATAGTCAGAATTACCTAATATATTTTATTCTTTGGTGGAAATAATCTTCCATAGCAAATTCAAGAACCTCTTCAAGCAGATCATGGAGTCAGTGACTTGTGAACTGGATGAATATGAATTATAAACAAATCTTTAGAAACAGTTATTTTTTTTTATTTAGTAAACCATGTCCAGTTCGCAATTTGTATTCATTGATAAATTCACACATTACTAGAGAGGAAAATTATCTTACACATTGGTCTTTTCCTCCCATAAAGCTATCGTTTGGCTTCAGAAGTTGCTTAAAATAGTGTGGAAGTCATTTGAAGTCACTTTTTTTGTGTATGGAATGATAGAAAATTGTTGTTTTTGAGTGAACAATTCATGTAGATCTAAGATACGCAGCAGTCAGCACTCTATTTTTTTTATTGGTTAGCTTGTATATAGAACTTGTATTTTTCACATTTCCCTAACCATATTTTTCCTTCATCAGTTTTTCCTAGTTAATCTCAAATGTAACTCATCACTCATTCCTGTCCCACATTCCCCCACCCTGTGACTGAGAGTTATCTCTGGAATATATGTAGTCGCAACACCTAAATGCCCCCCATCTGTCTCTCGGCAGCGTTTGGTAGCGGCCCTGGGTTTGGGGGTGTGGCAACGGGAGGTTTGTCGTTCGGGTTTTCCTCTAGCAAGCCATCTGGAGGGAGCCTGAGCGCAGGTGTGTTCGTTAGCACCCTCCTCCATCTTACCCGCATTCATCAACGCTAATCATTACTAACAGCTCCCTCTTAATTATAATCACCCTTTTTCCCAGAATGCATCAACATAATGCTGCTTAAGGGCAAGCGCTGCATATCAGAGAGCTTGAAATGTATAATTTGCATGGTTTATTTGTTAACAGCTGTTGTGTGATGCTTAAATGCTTGTTGGTAGCAGTAAATAATAAGAGAATTTAAAATATTTACTGGTTACATTTTAAAATCTTTGTTTTTGCAGGGTTTGGAACATCTAACACCTCCGGCTTCAACTTCAGTAACCCTGGAATCAATCCATCAGCTGGGTTGACCTTTGGCGTTTCCAACTCGCAAACTCCTGGTTTTGGGGCAGGAGGGCCACTGCTACAGCTCAAAAAGCCACCAGCGGGAAATAAAAGGGGCAAGAGATAAAACAGCAAGTCGATATAGGGGTAAAGGGAAATGTCACGAGGTAAAGATGATGATGTGTGTCTCAGATCTTTATTTTTATATATATGTGTATGTGTACATATATATTTTCTCTGTTGAATGCCATTTGATTTTTGAGATTCTGTTCAGTTTTCCCTTTTACCCTTGTGACTATGCTGTGTTCTTTGGTTCATTGTTGTCTGATGAGTTGCGTAAGATCTAATGGAGCATATTTTGTGATGGACAGAATACCCTTGATGGGATTTCAATGTAGATGCTCTTGGTATTGAAGATACTCTTGAAGTTTACCTTTGTCTTAGTGACTTTATTTTAAACCACATGCTCTGTGATTGTAAATGTCATCCCATCTTATTATGATGATGTGTTTATTGGTTTCCTGGTTACTTGTACCAAATAGATGTCAACCTGTATAAGAACGTTAAGTTTGTATACCCCTTTTTTTGTTTCTGTCTCTTTTTGTTACCAAATAGTGAGAAGAATTTCTATACTTAAGCAAACTTTGTGCAAACAAGTATTTTTCGACTTGAAAGAGGTGTTTGTTATTAAAAGAAGCGACAATGATAATGTCTCGAGTCACTTTTTTAAATATATTTATAATATTTACAATGTTTTTATGCATTAGGAGTGTGTATGACCTATTGAAGAATGTTTCTACCACTGAATAAATTTTTTTTTTTAAAAAGGTAATTACGACTTTATCTCACAATTTTGACTTTTTTGCTCACAATTGTGAGATATAAACTTGCAATTCTGACTCTAACTCACAAATGTGAGTTTATGACATACAATTCTGACTTTATATCACAGTTCTGAGGAAAAAATAGTCAGACTTGCGAGTTTGTATCACGCAATTCTGAGGAAAAAAAGGGAATTTTGAGAGAAAAATTCACACAAATATCTCACAATTATTTTGATTATGATGCGTGATACAAAATTGCCTTTTGAAAGTCAGAATTGCAAGATAAAAACACATTTGTGAGAAGTCATAATTGTGAGTCTATATCTCACAATTGATTATACATTTTTTTGTAACCAAAAAGGTCAGAATTGTGAGAGAACTTGGAAAAAAAATCTCACAATTCTGAATTTTTCCTCACAATTGTGAGTTTACATCTTGCAAGAAAAAAGTCAGAATTGTGAGGCAAAAGTGACAAAATCTCACAATTCATTTTTTTTCTCAAAATTACGACTTTTTTTTCCTCAGAATTGCGAGATATAAAAGTCTATTTTTTAACTCAGTGGTGAATACAGGCTTCCGTACAACTGCACTTAATCATTATTAAAAATATATATTTTTATACAATTTTTTAATAATAATTGATTAAGCACAGTGTGTTTAACAGAAAAAGCCAGGATTGACTAACGTTATCTGTCAGACAGGTTTGTTCTTAAATTTAGGCCTAGTAATGCAAACTAACCTAGTCTGTGGTAAACTGGCGCGAAATTAAGAATCCTATGAAAAAAGCAATCCATTTATGCAGCCTTTACGACGTTTAGACAAGTAGCCTAATCATGTTAATTGAGAGCTGTTGATTCGCCAGTAGACTGGCGTCCGCTTAGCAACGTCTGCTTTTCAGCCAATCAGGTAGTTCAACTAGGTGAATGTTGTGCAACGTCATTAATATTCATAACCCAGCCCTTCACCATAGTACCGCGAAATGAGAGGCGGGCTAAAGGTGGAGCCGAAACAGCGGAGAGTTGGTGAGGCACGGATGGACGGATCATATCCCTCCCTTCCCGTCTTTTGTAGTCAAGGAAGAGGAAAGATGGCGCCTACACATGTACTGAGATGCTGCCAGAGGGGTCTGGCGTGGATACCGGTGATATTTATTGCCTTAGTGGTGTGCTGGTCGTATTATGCATACGTGGTGGAGCTGTGTCTGTGTAAGTGCGGTTTATTATTCATACCTGACGGGAAAGCGACTACCGGAAGTCATTGAACTGAAACAGCAATGAATGATTTGTTTACATGAGCTGGCTAATTAGCGTATTGATTTTAAACTGCAAGCAAAACAACAAGGATTATGCTTTTAGAGCATGTTTGTGCTTTACACCATATTTAAGATTAGTAAGGGTTCATAAGCTTAGTGGTGACAACTGCAGTTGTTTATTTGACAGTTAATTTATATTTAGCTATAGAGCATTGTATTGTTGTAAAATAATATTTACAACGTTACATTAGGAAACCGTATGAAATGTTCAGGGTTGTTCCCTCTTTAGAAAGCACACTGTAGAGAGTTTCTTAAAAGAAATAATACCACAATTTGTATTTTCAATATGGAAAAGATGCGTATTATAAGTTTAGTCAAGCCTCTAGTCTTCTGTCACATCTCTCAAGTTAAGTGTATTTCATAGTCAGCAGTGTTCAAGAAAGCCGAAGTGTGATAAAGTAGATGTGCCATGAGTCATATCTTCTAAACAGTTTATTTTTTCTTTCTGTTCTTATATTCACTACAGTTACTATCCGCAGCCCTATTGAAAAAGGTGAGTAAACCTTTACTTTTTAAACAAAAAGCCAAGTAAGGGATAATGTACAGTCATGATGTTGCACATTTAAGGTGTTAAATTTACAAAAATGTACATAAATATACAATAATAATAATAAAAACATAAAACTGTACATTTATGCATTTGTTAGATGCTTGCATTCTAGGTATATGTTAAATAATACATTTAAATGTAAAATATTTTAAATAAATAAATGCACAGGAAATATTGGTTGGTGGAAATAAAGTTATAATACATTATTTTATAATGTAATAAAAAATTATAATTTGTGGGCTGATACAAAAGACATAAATTGGAAAACCAGTGACCAACTGACCAATCAGAATCAATTATTTCAAAGACCATGTAAAATTTTTCTTAAACTCACAAACCAATTAGCTGTTCAGGGTATTCTTATATAAGGAATATAATTCATTTGTATATATGTTTATAAAGGTACAGACTGTCACTTTGGCACAGTTATCAGGCGATTACGGGTTTATTTGGTCCGTGCTTGTGCTGACTACAGCCTTCCAGCACAGTCAGACTGCATCAGCAATCACAAACGTGACTGATTTATACTCTCACTGTTTCTGGCAGGCTTTTCTTTGCGGTCTCATGCGGTCTTGTTGTTAATGACTGTACTCTCTCTGTTCCATGCAGCCATCTACCTGGCTGTGTTTCACGTGTCGTTCATCATGTTTGTGTGGTCATACTGGAAAACCATCTTTACAAGACCAGCAACCCCTTCCAAAGAGGTACAGCGGGTATACAACAAATAGTTTTGTGCATGCAGCCCATGGTAACATGCCACATAGGTGATGGTTATGAATAAATGCACACATTTGTTTCCTTGGAGTGAGTGTTTTTATGCGTATCATTTTACACACTATTGTTGTTCAAATGGAGCATGCTGGTGGTTTGTCACACAGTGAGCTGATTGATATGCATTGTGTCTCAGTTTTGTCTACCCAAATCTGAGAAGGAGCAGTATGAGAAGGAACAGCGTCCAGAAACTCAGCAGGAGATCCTGAAGAGAGTGGCCACTAGTCTGCCCCTATACACCCGCACCGGGGCAGGAGGTTAGAGATTGACACAAACACAGAATATGTAATAAGAAAGTAGGCACAAGACCACCTCAAGGGCCTAAGTACCAGATTTAAAGGGATAGTTCATTCAGAAATGAAAATGCTGTCATTAATTACTCACCATCATGTTTTCCAAACCCATAAGACTTTTGTTCGTCATCGGAACACAAATTAAGATATTTTTGATAGCTGCACCACACGCATGCATGGTACTCTCGTGAAGAAATTGTTGAATAAATTAGTTCTTTTTGTTTTTTTTGTGCACAAAAAGTATTCTTGTAACGACTGATGTCACGTGGACTATTTTATCAATGTCCTTCCTACCTTACTGGGCCTTGAATGTGGTAGTTGCATTGATGTCTATGCATGCAGAATATTAAATGATTTCTGAAGGATTATGTGACTGAAGTAATGATGTTAAAAATTCAGCTTTGAAATCAGAGGAATAAATTACATTTTAAAATATATTTAAATAGAAAAGTTATTTTAAATAGTAAAACTTTTTCAAAATGTTACTGTTTTTGCTGTACTTTGTATCAAAAATTTCAGGCCTGCTGAGCAGAAGAAACTTAAAAAAAAAAAACAAAAATACTTTTGACTGGTAACGTATGTAATAATAATCAATATTTAAACATTGATTAATTAATTCTAAAATTCCTTAGCAAAGTTTTACTAGGAAAATGTAAATTTTAAAATGTCAAATTGATGATCTTGTGTAGTCTTTATTGTAAACTTGTAAACACAGATTTGAATAGAATATATATATATATATATATATATAATATATATATATATATATATATATATATATATATATTTTATATATATATATATATATATATAATATATATTACGGATTTATTATTGTTTTAATTATTATTTATTTAATATTTAATTTATTATTACTGATTCTTATTTATCAATGTTTTATTATCCTTATTACTGTCTCTTATAACCTATAAAAATAGAAACTTGCATGTTTTTTTTCCTTGTCTTCTAGCTATCCGGTACTGTGACCGCTGCCAGGTCATCAAACCAGACAGATGTCATCATTGTTCTGCATGTGACATGTAAGTTACTGTAGTGTCTCATGATCAGTTCTCATGGCATTTTGTTTTCAAGTTTCATTTGTGGCATTTTATCTCCTCGGTACACCATATTTGTTGGTCTTTCTTGAATTGCCTTCAAACTCAGTGCTTGTTCTTGTTATTGACAGGTGTGTACTAAAGATGGATCATCACTGTCCATGGTGAGTTTGATGCAGGTTGTTGGCACTAAAATTTAATTTCCTGAAAACAAATCGAAGAACACCCTGCTAACGTCTCTCTTTCCCTCCATCTTCCACAGGGTCAATAACTGTGTGGGTTTCTCCAACTACAAGTTCTTCATCTTGTTCCTTACTTACTCGCTTGTGTACTGCTTATTCATCGCAGCCTCTGTCCTCCAATACTTCATAAAGTTCTGGACAGTAAGTAGATCCCTCACCTTTCATCATACTCATTTGTGAACATTTCTTCCAATTACGTAAACATCTTCATTGCCATGTTGTGTCGTATGAAAGTAGGATATTATGTGATTTCACCAGGTTCCTGTCTGCATTTCCTCCATGTCATGCGTCTGTTTATTTCCCATATATCTGGCTTCACTTGTCCACTCTACCACCCTTCGTTTCACCCTTCAGTGCTACCGTTCAAAAGTCAGACTGCTGAAAATGCTGAAAAATTCTGTCAATAATTACTCACCCTTATGTTGTTCCAAACCCATAAGACCTTTGTTCATCTTCGGAACACAAATTAAGATATTTTTGATGAAATCAACGAGCTTTCTCACCCTGCATAGACAGCAACAGTACAACCACGTTCAAGGCCCAAAAGTAAGGACATAGATAAAATAGTCTGTGTGACATTAGTGGTTCAACCTTAATGTTTTGAAGCTATGAGAATACTTTTTTTTTTTTTTTTTTTTGTGCACAAATAATTTATTCGACAATTTTCTCATAGCTTCATAACATTACCTTTCTGGGCCTTGAATGTGTCAGTTGCATTGCTGTCTATGTAGGGTCAGAAAGCTCTTTGATTTCATCAAAAATATCTTAACTTGTGTTGTGAAAATTAATAAAGGCTTACGGAACAACATAAGGGTTGTCATTAATGACAGAATTTTCAGTTTTGGTTGAACTATACCTTTAAAATAGAACATAAGAGACTACTTTTAAACGGTAGTATATATGTCTCGACAAGCTCTTGTTTGCTGTTGTAATCCCTTCTTGCCTGTCTCTCTGCACCCAAAGCTTTTGCTCTCCCGCTGTGCTCTTCCTGTCTAACAGTCTGTCTCTGTTTGCACTAAGCTTTGCCGGAGGAAATCGGCAGAGAATTGTCCAAAGGTAATCCCTCACAGTGTTTAGTAAATGTGTCAGTGATAGCGCAGTGAGTTACATCGACTGTGTTTTGTCGTCTTAACCCTGTGACCCTAACGTACGTGACCTGTTGCCCATGTCTTGCTCGTTGTTGATCTTTGTCTCACAGCTCTCCTTTCTTTCTCCCCCGTCTCTCTCAGAGTGAACTGCCAGAGTCTCACGCCAAATTCCATGTCTTGTTTCTCTTTTTTGTGGCGGCCATGTTCTGCATCAGCATTCTATCACTCTTCACTTACCACTTGTGGCTTGTGGGAAAAAACAGGTCCACCATAGGTAACACACCTGACCATACTCACTTCTCTGTATCTTTGTCTACATGTACTGTGTAGATTGATTCATGTTACTAATGAAGCTGTCATGCCTGTAGACAACTTGCGCACTATTGTTACCATAGCAACTACAGTAGATGTGCTGTGCACAGGCTAAATCTTGTTCGGATTTATTTTGGTAAACTGGTCGTTCAAATTTCCCTGTGTTGACCAGATCAGTCCAGCAGTCCATCACACCCTGTAATTTTATTTTGAAAAAGCATAAATCTACTCAGTCAGCTTCAGTCACAGGAGCTTAGTGATTTCACGTTGTGCTTTGTAAAAACTGTATTTTTAAATCTGTTTTAAAATGTAATTTATTCCTGTGACGGAAAGCTGAATTTTCAGCATCTTTTCTCCAGTCTTTAGTGTCACATGAGTGTTTTCAACATTAATAAAAGCTTAAGACATGCTTTTATTAATGTTGAAAACAGTTGTGCTGATTTATATTTTGTGGTAACTGACAGTTTTAAGATTCTTTGATCATTAGAAAGTTCAAATAACAGTGTTGAAATGTTTTGTAACATTATAAATGTCTTTACTGTCACTTTTGGTAAATTGAATGCATCCTTGCTGAATAAAAGTAGTAATCTCTTTAAAAAACCTGACCCCAAACTTTTGAAAGGTAGTGTATGCATTATAACAACCTTCTGTGGTGTTCTTTATGTTCAGAAGCGTTCAGAGCCCCGGTTTTCAGAAATGGCCCTGATAAAAATGGATTTTCCCTGGGCTTCAGCAAGAACATCGCTCAGGTGTTCGGGGACCAAAAGAAGTACTGGCTACTTCCTGTCTTTACCAGGTGAATCTGAATATTAATATGTTTCTATTAGCGCTGCTTATTAAAGGGATTGTTCACACATGATTTACTCACCCTCAAGCCATCCTACAGGTGAAGTCAAAAGTTTACATCCCCTTTTAGAATCTGCAGAATGTTCATTATTTTACCAAAATAAGAGGGATTATACAAAATCCATGTTATTGTTTATTTAGTACGTATTTAGTACCTGAATAAGATATTTCACTTAAAAGATGTTTGCGTATAGTCCACAAGAGAAAATGATAGTTGAATTCAAAAGTTTACATGCGCTTGATTCTTAATACTATGTTGTTACCTGAATGATCCACAGCTGTGTTTTTTTTTTTTAGTGGTAGTTGTCCCTTGCTGTTCTTCAGAAAAATCCTTCAGGTCCTACACCTTCTGATGCTCCAGAAGGAAAAAAGAATGGAGATGTGTACATTGTTCTTTGTTTAAATATCATATTTCTTCATTTAGTACTTCCCTTCAGAGGCTACATAAGATAGTTACATGTTTCCCAGAAGACAAAATAAGTTAAATTTACCCTGATCTTCAAATTCAAAACATTTCACTCCCCGGTTCTTAATGCATTGTTTCCTTCTAAAGCATCAGTGAGCATTTAAAACTTCTGTAATAGTTGCAAATGAGTCCCTCAGTTATTCTCAGTGTGAAATGATGGATCTCAAAATCATACAGTCATTGTTGGAAAGGGTTCAAATACACAAAAGTGCTGGAAAACCAAAGAATTTGTGGGACCTGAATTTTTTTTTTCTGAAGAACAGCAGGCAGTTTAACCGTGCAGGACAAACAAGGGACTCGTGAACAACTAGCACTAAACAAAACAAAAAACACAGCTGTGGATCATTCAGGTAAGACCACATTATTAAGAATCAAGGGGATGTAAACTTTTGAACAGGGTCATTTTTATAAATTCAACTATAATTTTTCTTGTGTGGACTGTATTTATGTGAAATATCTTATTTAGGTCAGTACTTAATGAAAACTGGTATTATAAAGCTTAGAGCCACAATGTTTTTTATTTTTATTTTTTTTAAATGCCTCCGATTGTATTTGTCTGAAAAAAAGAAAGTCGTATGGGTGAGTAAAGGCTTGAGGATGAGTAAATCATGAGGTAATTTTCATGTTTGGTAAAACTATCTTTTTAAAGACATTTGTAATGTTACATAAAGGTTCTTTTGAATCCTGAAAAATAGATCACGTTTAATGTATGCATTTAACTTTTTTTTTGTTTTTTTTGTTTTGCTGCTGCTGTAGTCAAGGAGACGGCTTTTCTTTTCCTACACGGTTGGTCACCGTTGATCCAGAGCAGCCCACTGAGTGTTTCCAGCCTGCCGGGCCGGATAAAGGGTGAGGAGCCATTTCTTCTCTCATTATTCGAGGGAACAATGTTTGTGAAACACAAACTAAAACCAGATGTACAGTAGTAACTCTCAATATGGTTCTTTCCCTCAGTGCTGTAGAAGGGTCTGCTGAGCAACTCACCCCTCTCAGTGAGTCCCAAAACCGTCTCTTAGGCAACGATTACCACGCTGAAGAAGATCACAAAGAGACAGATGTCTTAAAGACTGGTAGGTGACACATTTTGCTGCATTCTAGCAAGGAATGAGTGAAAAAAGCTTTGAAGATGATCATCATCTTGCCTTTCAGATGAAAGTGAGGCCATCACGATCTCCATTGAAAGCGAGTCATAGCCAGGTAAGAAGATTTCACACAAAGCACTGTTTATAATGCATTCAATATATACACTATGGTTCAAACGTTTGAAGAAATGCACTTTCAGAATGAGCATTTCCTGACATTTTCTTTCCCCCCTATGTCATCTAAGATGCGCTTGAGCTAGTGCAAGTGCAAAAGTATATCACTTAAAAAAAAATGTTTAAGAAAATGACATCATTTTGGATGATGAGTCAGTTATCAGGAAATTTGTATTCTGGAAGTGAATTTCTCCTTTAAGGTCATTAGGATGATTTCTAAAGGATCATGTGACACTGAAGACCGGAGTAATGGCTGCTGGAACTGGCTTTGCCATCGCAGGAATAAATTGCATTTAAAATCTATACTGACCACAAACTTTTGAACTGTAGTTATGACCATTCTACTATCATTTCCTTCTGTAGGACTGAAGCTGGTGAGGGGTGAGTCCTCAGTGGTCTCGTGCCTTTGACTCCCAATATTGGGGACTGTTGAGGAGAATCACAGCCATCAAAGCTGATGCCTTAAACAGCTCTTTTTTTTTTTCTCTCTCTGAAAGCTCCTGAACACTTTCCTTTCCCCAACGCTTCTGGAGCATCCCAAGTCTGTCCTCACATCTGTAAAATTACTCCCAGTCCCCGTTCGACTATAGTAGCTGCACTCTTTTAACAAAGAGGTTTGCTCGCATGTCTTTTACATCCATCGTTTTTTGCACAGCCAGCTGTTTTGTTCCTCAGGCCTTCGCGAGACATGCAGATTTCATGTGCATGTGAATTGATACAGGTGATAGAAATTTTTTAACTCTTCTCCAAGTGTTTACCAGAAAATGCATCACATCTGGTACCAACTGCTGTTTACTTGAGGGGAAAGATGGGAAGTGTTTTATTTTCTGGATTTGTACCAAGTAAACGGTGTGACTGAACTCATCTGGAATCCTGTGTGCCACAGAGAGGGCTTGATGCAGAAACGCAAGGTGCTCATTCGCACTTTTACGTTTTGGAATATATTACATTTTTTGTTTTTTAGAACTTCATTGACATTCTTCTAAGATATATATATATATATATATATATATATATATATATAATATATATTCACACACACACACACACACACACACACACACACACACACACACACACGTGTTCACAAAGTGCAACGGAGTGTGTCCAGGCAAAGGAAAAATGCCTGCAAAAGACTAAGCTGCTCCACTTATGGTGACTTTTATTATTTTTTTGTCGTCGTTTTGAGATGATTATGGTGTGAAATGTTGTGCACACGTTGGCCACTTTACGTATGCCAAATAAAGGGCTTAATACCAGAGCTCTGAACTCCACCGGAGTGTTTACAAAATGTCAGTAATACCTCTCTGCTCATGCAGTGTAGCCAGTGTCATCTTGGAAACCAAAATGTAAATCATTGTAGGTTCCTCCTGCAGTATCAGAACTGGCCAGCAGGTGGCATTTACACTGCTTGATATTGTATTACTCGGTCAGTGGTCTTTGGTATTGTATCACCAGACTTTATTATAGTCACAATCCTCAATTAAATTATGTTTTTACCTTATTTTTCCTTTTGTATTTTATACATAAGCATTGTGAATAGCTCTATAGATTCAGAATACTTATTTTTAAGCCATTTTTGCAAAGCGGTGAAGCTGAAATGTTCTTTTTGTGTATTTATATTTGTTGTAAGTTATCATTTGTAAACTCTGGTCCGGTGTGGAATAATAATTGTGCCCGTCAGCTGTGACTGTAGCGTGAGCTTACGTGGAACTGATGTGTGGAAATCCAGATGTGTTTGTGTACTACAAAGTGAACCAGTGATTGCTTTGTTTGTGTTCTGACTTTTGTAAAGAAATGCCTTGACAAATCAAGACATAACGTTACGTTCAAGCGTGCATTTGATTGTTGCTGTTCTGGAGTGTTTGTTGTAAAAGAGTGTGAAACTTATGGGGGCCCGTTTCCAGCACTGAATAGAAAATAAAAAAGGGTAATTGTGACTTTCTCGCATTTGTGAGTTTACATCTCACAATTGACTTTTTTTCTCAGAATTGCTTGATAAAACTCGTAATAGGAAGTTAAATTAAAGTTGGAATTCTGAGAAATAGAGTTAAGAAGTCAAAATTGTGAGGTATATTCTGAGAAAATCTATTTTTCCCCTCAAAATTGGACTTTATAACTGTCAATTGTAAGTTTCTATCTTTCAATTCTGAGGAAAAAAAAAAAACTAAATTGTGAGAAAAAGTCAGTTATTTCGAGATATAAACCTTTTTTATTTCCTCACAATTCTGACTTTATTTCTCATGATTCTGAGTTTATGATACTACAATTCTAAGTAAAATGTCAGGTTTGAGACTTTATATCTTGCAATTCTGACTTTATTACTCACAACTGTGAGTTTATATCATGCAATTCTGAGAAAAAAAAGTCAGAATTGTGACTATATCTTGCAATTCCGAGTTTGTGTCTCAATTCTGACTTTATTTCTCAGAATTGAGAGTTCATGTCTCACAAATCAGATTTTATTCATTCTGACTTCTTAACTCACAATTGCGAGTTTGTATCTCACAATTCTGTTGTATTTTTTCTTGCAATTTCACATTTTTATTTTGCATTTCAAACTTTTTCGCAATTTGGACTTTTTCTTGCAATTTTGTTTCTCGCAATTTGGACTTTTTCTCAGTTGGGTGTTTGTATCCCGCAATTCTGACTTTCTTTCTTGCAATTCTGAGTTTAGATCTCACAATTCATAACTCACAATTGCGAGTTTGTATCCCGCATTCTGGCTTTTTTCAAGTTTTTATCCCGCAATTCTGACTTTCTTGCAATTCTGACTTTTTTCTTTAATTTTGAGTTTCTTGTAATAATGATTTTTTTTTTTTTCTTGCATTTTTGAGTTTCTCGCGATTTTTACTTTTCTCACAGTTGAGTTCATATCTCGAAATTCTGACTTAATAGCTCACAGTTCATAACTTCATTCTGACTAACTCAAATTGCAAGTTTGTATCCCACAATTCTGTCTTTCTTTCTCACAATTCTGACTTCTTTTCTCACAATTGCGAGTTTGTATAACAATTCTGACTTTTTTCTTGGAATTGCAACTTTATTTCTCAGAATTCAGAGTTTGTCTCCCAAATCTGATTTTATACCTCAGTTTTATTATGCAATTCTGAGAAAAAAAAAAGTGATAATTGTGACTTTTTATCTCACAATTCTGACTTCATAACTTGCAATTTCGAGTTTGTATCTTGCAATTCTGACTTTTTTTCTCACAATTGTGAATTTGTATCTCACAACTCTGACTTCATAACTCACAACTGAGTTTGTATCACAATTCTGACTTCTTTCTTGCAATTCTGACACTTTTTCCTCACAATTCTGAGTTTGTATCACAATTCTGACTTCTTTTTCTCGCAATTGTGACTTTGTATCTCACAATTCTGACTTTTTTCTCGCAATTTAGCTTATATCTTGAAGTTCAGACTTTTTTTCTTGCAATTTCAAGTTTTTATCTGGCAATTCTGACTTTCTCACAATTCTGACTTTTTTTTTTCTTGCAATTGTGAGTTTATATCTCACAATTCTGATGTTTTTCTCGCAATTGCGAGTTTGTATCCCGCAAATGACCTTTTTTATCTGCCAATTTTGAGTTTGTATCTTGCAATACAGACTTTATGACTGCGTTTATGACTGACAAATTTGATTTTAACTTGCAATTGCGAGTTTTATCATGCAATTCTGAGAAGAAAAAGTGAACTGCGAGTTTATATATCACAATTCTGAGAAAAAACGTCAGAATTGTGAGACGTAAACTTGCAGTTGTGAGGAAAAAGTCCGAATTATGAGAGGGAAAAAGCTTTTTTTCAGTGGCGGAAATGGGCCTCCATACAAACAAGTCAAGTAAGCAGTAAAAGGAAACAAAAAGATCTCCATGCAGAAATACGAAGCAGTCTTTCACGAATTTAAATAGAAAGATGAACTTTATTTATATACCTTCAGCATTTATGGAAAACATTCCTATCTCAGATCTGACTTTGAATGGCGTGCAAGTATTACCAGATGGGTTTTATAGTTCTTTAAGACATTTATTGACTGTTTATGTGCTGAGATGATCTCAAATTATCACTTTTACCATCAGTGACCATGTTTACGTAAGTTGCTGGTGGTTAAGGAAATTGCAGAGTAATTTTGTATGTGAAATGGTGTAGCTGTTTTTGTGGTGTTAAGGAATGCGTATATTGGTAAAGAATGTTTTAACCTTTTTTTTTTTTTTCTTATACACAGCCTTTATAATATTGTTCTTTTTTTGTGTATCTCAACCTTTTTTGCCATTCATTACATTTTATACTTTATAAATAAGGAAAAAGTAAACATGAAGCCATAATGAAATTATTCTAAGATTTGGTGTTGGTGTCCTTGTACCATTTTCTTTATTTCTGTTACAAATAAAAAAAACGAAGCCTTGTGCTTCAATGCATGTCAAGAACAGTTACATATTTGATCTTCTGATGTGCAAGCCTGAATGGAGAATCTAGAATTTTTTTGAATTACATCTTTTAAAATGCATACGTTACAGATTAAAAACAAAGACATATTTTTTAATTTTAACATGGATATTTTGTGAATGAACTACATGCTTATATGTAACAAGTAACAATAAATGTCCTTTTATAAAATGTCTCTCTCCGTGTGTGTGTGTGTGTGTGTGTGTGTGTGTGTGTGTGTGTGTGTGTGTGTGTGTGTGTGTGTGTGTGTGTGTGTACACTGGTTTCAAGGGCTGTTCTTTACCCTGAACTCTTTCCAGCTCATTAGCACTGAGGCCATTCAACTCTTGCAAATCACAACTTCAGCATGTTAAACATATTCTTCTCATACTCCTTTAACAATCTTTGTAAAAAAAAAAAAATGTGTACATGTATTGTCAGCGTTGTGAACTTTGGTCTGTATGAAGTTAACCTAACTTAACCTAAACCCTCCCAGTTACTGTTCATGCCTGTTTAACACGCATTTTAAAGTCTCCGTTTTTCTTTCGATTGCAGATAGTGTGACTGTATAAAATTCTATCCATTCATCCATTGCTGGAAATAATTTAGCTGTAATTTCAGTAGAAATCAAGAAGCAAAACATACAATGGAAGCCAAAAATGGTAATATTTGTGACCCTAGACCACATAACCAGTCTTAATAGCGTGGGTATATACCCTCAGATTTCAAATGTTTGTATCTTGGCCAAATATTGTCCTCTCCTAACAACCATACTACATCAATAGAAAGCTTATTTATTCATATTATACTTTTACTTTAGTACTATACAGCAATAATAAATTGCTATGAGACGTTCTTTAGCGCTTTTGTCATTTTTTTTAGCTATATACACTGACGTTTAATTAGTGACTAAATACAGTGCTCTGACTCCGCAGTAACACCCATCTGAGTGAGAGCGTGTCAGTGTGACGCTATTGCGCAGGCGCAGTGTAGTTGGATGAGAGCGTTGTATTTTCATTGGTCAGTGATCCATCAATATTGACCCCTTACATGGGCGGCCCCTTTAACAAGTGCTGGGATTGCTAGTGTGCAGGAATTCCTCTATAAAACACCAGCCTGCCTTCTCGTCAGTTTATTAGTTTCATGCTGAAACTAACAGGTGGTGAGGACAGTGTGTTTTTCACGGATTACAGTTTGCCCTGGATCTCCTAAATAAACGCTGACTGTCAAGATGGAAGTGTCCAATATCACACTTTTTGATCCACGATGCAAGCAAGAGGCTCCGTACTCTATGGAAGTTATTATGCGTAAGTATTTATTTATTTATTTTTTACGAAAAGTTGCTCCCTAATGTTAATTTCTGCAAAACTGTTTTTGTTTAGAACAGCTGTCAAACATAAAGTTGCTCGTATACTGTATAATCATTGTTGTTATTAATGTAGATACGTGAAAATATAAACTAGACGTAGCAAAAACTTACAGAGCAAATCTGATGTAGTAAATGGTATATTATCTACCATTTACTCAAGTAACAATAACTAAAATTGTGTGAATTATGTCGCTTTTACAATTTAAATACAAAACGTAAAACAATAGTTTTCATATGTGACCCTGGACCACAAAACCGTTCATAAGGGTCTTTTTTAATTGATATGTATACATTATATGGTATTAATGAATCTAAGCTTTGCATTGATGTATGGTTCGTTTGGAAAGAACAATATTTGACCAAAATGCAGCTATTTGAAAATCAGGAATCTGATGGTGCAACAAAAAAAATACAAAATCAAAATATTGCCTGTAAAGTTGTTCAAATGAAGTTCTTAGCAATGCATATTACTAATCAAAAATTAAGTTTTTATATATTTTTGTGGTAGGAGATTTTTACAGAATATCCTTATGGAACATGATCTTTACTCTACTGGCATAAAAGAAAAATCAATAATTTTGACCCATACAATGTATTTTTAGCAATTGCTGTTTGTTACAAATATACCTGTCCTACTTATGACTGGTTTTGTGTTCCAGGGTTACATATTATCTAAATAATATAGTCAGCAGTCTTCAAATTGGCATAAATTACTGTGGTCATATTTTTTCCCGTTGAATATTGTATTTTAAGTAATAATAATAATAATAATAATAAACTTTATTTTCTATAGTGCCTTTAAATGTAGATCTCAAAGCGCTTTACAAAAACAAATAAAACTATACACCATATAAAAAAAGATTCAATAAACAAAAATATAAACAATAAGCGATTTCAATAAAACAATAGAAAAATTGATACAAATGTTGATACAAAAGTATTATTCTGAATTATTATTTTCTTGAACTGTTGTCATATTATTTAGTTACTTTTGAGTTTGACATTTGACGACCACACCTTAATTTTTCAGAGAAAAGCATATGTTTTTTTATTGTCATAAAAACTCATAAAGATACAAAATAAAAAAGCCAATAAAAAACAATAGTTAATAGGTTTATTGCTCCTGAACTTGAGTTCACATAGTAGTTTTGATAATGTTAAATGACACTAATGTGAGTTCTTTCCTTGTTGTTACCTTGAGTATGAGTCAAGCCCTCATTCTTGTTTTAATACTTCTCACCTTTACTCAAACATGCAGTAAAAGGAAAGGTTGATTTGATTTGTCCGCAGGAAAACTGTGCATGCACAATTACGTGTTAGGTTGATGTGTTTTTTAAAAAAAAGACTTACAAGAAAGAACATACACTGTGGTTGACAAAGGGCTTTAGGAGGGTAGTTGGGAATGGAAGTTAGGTAACATCACATCAGTGAACAGAATAAAATGCCAGGCACCTGGTTTGTATAAAATTACTCACCAGCACAATGTGTCAAACATAAAGTGTCATTAAAATATTTCTGTAATAAGCGATGCAATCTAAAATGGCTTCAGCATGCAACAGCATATGGGTTTGCAAGGTTGTGAAACCATTATTCCTGAAATTCCCAGTTAACACTGACTGGATTTTTCTAGTGCTCTTCATTCTGACTGGAAACACATGGATAGTTAGAAAGTGATTTATAAGGTTTCAAAGAGACATGATGTTTGCCTCTATAATTCTAGAATTGCCCTTTTATTCTATGCAATATGCCTTTAACTAATTATTTCAGTGTTTTCATTGTTCCAAAATGAGTAAAATACAGTGATTACATTTAAGTCAACTGGTAATATGTAAGCTTAATGTAATTATTTGTATATTTTCCAGTTAAAAAAACTGATATTTTACTGTTATTTGCTATTAATATATTGAATTAGCATTTATTTTTATATTTACAGATTTTAAGATATTGTGTACATTATTTAGAGTAATTTGACATTTGTTGGCCACACCCATAATTATTCAGATAAAAACATTGTTTGAGAATAGTTGGCATGCTGTGTGTTTTTATATGGTAATAAAAAAACTCAAAGGAGAAGGTTATGATGGTTATAAAATATTTTGAGAAGTTATAACATTTTCGAATCTATAGTTTTGTCCTTTTATTCCAGGCTACATGCCTTTATGTTTTTATTATTTTATTTCCTTTTATGTAAAGCACTTTGAATTACCATTGTGTATGAAATGTGCTATATAAATAAACTTGCCTTGCCTTTATCAGATTTTGTTCAACAGTAAGATTTGTAATGTTTTTAAAGAAGTCTCTTCCGCTCTTCAAGCCTGCATTTATTTGATCAAATGTACAGCAAAAACAGTAACGTTTTGAAATATCTGTACTAATTAAAATAACTTTTTTCTATTTGAAAATATAATACATCATTACTCCAGTCACATAAACCTTCAGAAATCATTCTAATATTCTAATTTACTGCTCAAAAAACATTATTACACTTATTATTTTGAAAACAGCCCAAACATGTCAAGTTTCTTTGATGAATATAAAGTTTATAAACAGCATTTATCTGAAATACAAATCTTTTGTGACATTATAAATGCCTTTATCATCATTTTTGATCAATTTAAAATATCCTTGCTAAATGAAAGTATTAATTTCTAGAATTTCAGATTTTTGATCTTTGAATTATTCTATTCATCAAAGAATCCTGAATAATCCCGAATAAATTGTTTATTGATAATAATAAGAATACAGCAAAAACTGTAATGTTTTGAAATATTTTTACTATTTAAAATAACGTTTTTCTATTTTAATACATTTTGAAATGTAATTTATTCTTGTGATTTTCAAAGCTGAATTTTTAGCATCATTACTCCAGTCACATGATCCTTCAGAAATCATTCTAATATTCTGATCTTCTGCTCAAATTTCAGATAAATGCTGATTTTTGGATTCTTCTATTCATTAAAGAATCCTGAAAAAATGTACTCATCTATTTTAAATATTGATTATAATAATGATGATAAATGTTTCTTGAACAGTAAATCAGCATATCAGAATGATTTCTGAAGGATCCTGTGACACTAACGACTGGAGTAAAGATGCTGAAAATTAAGCTTTGATCACAAGAATAAATGACATTTTAAAATATATTCAAATGGAAAGCAGTTATTTTAAATGGCAAAAGTATTTCACAATATTGCTGTTTTCACTGAATTAGGATCTAATTAATACAGGCTTGGTGAGCAGAAGAGACTTCTTTAAAAAAACATTCAAAAACTTTTGACTGGTGTAGTTAAAAAAAATCCTTTAAAGTAGCTGATGCTAAACAAGTACAGTATAATGATGTAGCTATGTGGATGTTCTGATGGTGCTGTTTGTGTTCTTCAGAGCTGGACATCTTTGGCATTGTCCTCTTCTCTGTGCTGACTTTAATGGCCACAGTGTCCGTGCTGGTTTTCATTGAAGAATGCATCTACATCTATAAAAAAGTACCTCCAAATAAGAAAAGTGTAATCGTCTGGGTAACCGGAGCAGCACCGGTGAGTTCTACAGCATCAGTCAAACATTTGCTCTATTATTTATGTTATTGCTCACGTCCCTCCCTGCCTTTTGCTATGCTACAATCTATTATTTGAAAGTTTTTTAATACTTCATCACTCCTAATTAGAACTGACATGTAAAATATGAGCGTTATCTGTATCCCACCCAGACAGTAACTGAGGAAATTTTACGGTTAGTCATCATTTCTGGGGTGTTACTTCCTGGCTGAGTTATTAAGTTCATCTTCCTGCATCTTTTTATCTTTTCAGGTCATTGCTACCACGTCTTGTTTGGGCATGTGGGTTCCAAGGGCCACAATGTTCGTTGATATGACATCAACCACGTGAGTTTACTTTTAACTGTACTTTTGACCAGTGTGGAATAAACGGAAGAATTAAGTATAAATTATTTATAAAATGTGACCCTGAACCACAAAACCATAAGTCATAAGTCGCACTGGTATATTTGTAGCAATAGCCAACAATGCATTGTGTGGGTCAAAAATCATTAGGATATTAAATAAAGATTTTGTGATCCAGAGTCACAAATGTAATTCAGTAGCGGTCAAGCATTGTTTTCGCTCTTCAAAAATTACTTTCAACCCCAGATCACTTTGAATTGGCTGAAAGAGTTTGCGGGAGTGCGAGTGTGTGACACAAATGAACACATTTCTGACTTAATTGGCAGATACTTTGCAATTGTGATCTTCAAGTTCCTGATTCTCATGATTGAAGAGGTCGGAGGAGACGCTGCATTTCTCAAGCGCTCAGAGAAGTCACTTAAAATCAGCACGGGACCTTGCTGCTGCTGCTGTCCATGTCTGCCAGACGTCGCCATCACACGGTGAGCAAACCTGAAAGTGTCCTTGCACGTGACATTAGACCCAAGAAAATTTTAACGGGAAACCTGGGATTACTACAACATAAATGATGTCTTTTACTGAAATATGTAGAAGAAAACCCATGACAGATTTGCGTTATATAAAAAAATCCACATCGTTTTATAAATATTTTGTATAAAAATATGTAAATGAGAATGTAAATCATTTTTTTTGATGACATGAAATGTACAGCTTTTGGATGTTATTTTCAGTTGAAGGGCAAGAAGTCTTCACTGCTTTCCTAGCAATAAGAAAAGGAGAAAAGAATGGGAAGAATGGGGAGAAATGCTGACATAAGGAGTTCCACCATCGTCTACGTTATTAAAGCCACAATCGAAAAAAACAGCCGAAACTTGTACCAACCCGGAAGTAAGATTTTCGGGCAAAGAAATTCTCTGTCATTTGTCTAAATTATTTTTTTTTTAAACTTTGGCCATGTTTAGCATGAGAATCCAACTCTTTAACACTAACAACTCTGAATATATGAAACATCATTGTGCCCCCCCTTTAATGTAATCTGTTAACAATGCACATTAACAATTTGCTAAAAACATTGTAAGTTAGGCCTATTATTTGTAACGATTTAATTTCAAATAACGAATAAATTATATAGAGAAAGTGAGCAAAGATCACAGTAGCCTATCAACTGAGATTTTTGAAACTCCGAATCAGTAAACCACTGCATCGCAGTGCTCCAATCGCATCACGAATCATTCAATTCAGAATGGGACATCAGAGCATGTGACGCGAATCATTTGATTTAAAATGGGACTTAACTGTCACCGTCCCTCCTGTGGGATGCTTGCCGCTCTTTTTCGTTGTTCGTTTTCTCTATCAAATGTTTTAGTAATTGTCATAATGATATATCATTTGAAAGCTTAGAAGCCCAAGAATCATCCTGTGAAAACTATTTTAAAATCAGACATTGTGTTACCATGGAAATGGTACTTTAAAATCTTTGGTCTCCTCCCCCTTAGTGGCGGTGGCAAGTGTCACGCATTACAGTCTTTTAAAATCAAAACTTTTTATAATCTTGACAAAAAACATATTATTGGAAAGGGTTTCAGGATTCCATATTTATGATAGAAGTAAAACTGACAGAGAAATTTAGACATTTGTGACAGAAAAATGCTATAAAAAATATATGGAGTTTCAATGGCAGCGGGTGGCTGTTTGTGATATGACACCCTAAATAAACTTTGACAGGAACCTCGATTTTTTTTCATGTCAACTTCAAATTTGGAACATAACTCATTTAGACATGAGGTTTCAATTTAATAGCAAATTTAGGATAAAACCTGTTGTAAAATGTTTATTTTATATCAAATAAAATGAAAATGCACTGTACAATTTTTTAAAATTCTATAACTTATTTTATTTTTTTAGTTTTTTTTTTAATTCCACTTCTGCAAAAATCTGCTGATTGTCTTCTTAAGAAAAGAGACCAACCTCAGATCTGTATTCCAAAGTGTTTTAAGTGAAGTACAATGATTTAAGTTTGGATAGTGCACTTTCATGTCTATTAAAAAAAAAAAAAATGGGGGCTGACAGTTAAGGGGTTAAAGCGCGTATCGCGAATCATTTTCCAAAACGGGACTTCAAAGTGCGTATGGCCGAATCATTTGATTCAGAACCGGACTTTAGTGCGTATCGCGAATCATTTGATTCAGAAAGGGACATTAACGTGCGTATCACGAATCATTTGATTCAGAAAGGGAAATTAACGTGCGTATCGCGAATCATTTGATTCAGAACGGGACTGTAAAGTGCGTATCAAGAATCATTTTCCAAAACGGGACTTCAAAGTGCGTATGGCCGAATCATTTGATTCAGAACCGGACTTTAGTGCGTATCGCGAATCATTTGATTCAGAAAGGGACATTAACGTGCGTATCACGAATCATTTGATTCAGAAAGGGAAATTAACGTGCGTATCGCGAATCATTTGATTCAGAACGGGACTGTAAAGTGCGTATCAAGAATCATTTTCCAAAACGGGACTTCAAAGTGCGTGTGGCGAATCATTTGATTCAGAACCGGACTTTAAAGTGCGGGTTCGCGGGATGTTTTTATTCCCACACCCCCCGGCAATTCGCACCCTGCATCCATTGCTACCTGTAAGCTCTTTCAGTAGCTGTGCCCATCATATCAGTATTTTAGTATTATTGTTGTGTATTCGGAATTGTACTTTGGTAAGAATAGCAACAGGTCTAGCTCACAGAGCTCAACCAATTCAATAACATAAATCGTTCTTGGGTTTTCTACTACATTTTTCAGTAAGAAACATTATTTACTTTATATTAAGCCATATATGTTATAATACCCAAATGAACAGCCTGAACAGTAGTTTGTATTCACCTTTTTCTTCAACGTGGAAGTAAACACGTGAGACTTTCGGTTCATTATCTGGTATAGGGAAATAGCAAGAAGAATAACAATGTGCAGTAAATGGTAAAACTGTTTGCACTACAAACCACTGTGTTCCTAATTAAGATAATACATTAAAATAATATGGTAAGAAAAACCAATTTGCAATATCAAGCAGCAGAATGAGCTGTTTTGTACGGTTAAAAATAGCTGGATACAAATGAGACAAGAAGCCAGACCCATCAAATTTACAAATGGCTGCGCCCACTCTTATGGGAGGATAAAGGCGGACAGAAATAAATGAATTGCTCATATTAACTAAATTAGATCTGCATGTTATTGAGAAACATTCTGAAAGTAAAATCTGAAGTTTGCAATTAATTGCCCATATCTTTGACTGGATATCATCAGGATGAGTACACCTCTGGGCATTCAACTCTTCTGCAAACATGTTTTTTTATCATGCTTAGTGCATAACCAAAAATGGGCACCTCAGGGCCATTGCACCCTTTGTTATCTGGAAGAAAGGCGCAGTTTGCGGCTCCTGGAATCATTAGCTTTATATCAGTGTTATGTAAGACGTCCATTATCAAACTCAGTGTAAACAGCTGAATGCGATACCTGTGGGTGGACTCATGTGACCTGGAATGTCAAATCTGAAAAACATAACCAAAATAGTTTAATTTTATTCAAATATTGTGCTTTGTTTTTTCAGACGATCTCTGTTCATATTGAAACTGGGGTCCTACCAGTTTGCACTGTTGAAACTGATCTTAACCATCCTTTCTATAGTCCTCTGGACAAATGGGAACTTCAGTTTAGCTGAGGTAAGTATCCATCTTTTTCGTCAACGCAGAAGTAAGCCTGTGGGTGAGACTTCCGGGTTTGTTATCAGCTATAGGGAAATAACGAGAAGAATAACAATGAGCAGTAAACTGTAAAACTGTTTGCACTACAAACCAGTGTGTTCATAATTACGATAATACATTACAAAAATATGATAAGACACATCAATCTGCAATATCAAGCAGCAAAATGAGTTTGTACAGCAAAAAATAGCTAAACAAGGATGAGACCGGAAGCTACTCCCAAAAAATGACACTCTTTTTATCTATATTATAGTACATTGTCTCTTTCTCTGGTCTTTAGGTTTCAGCCAATGGCGCAGCTCTATGGATAAACTGCTCTATAGGTGTTATCATGATTATCGCCCTTTGGCCCGTTGCAATCATGTTCATGCATGTGCGAGTGGCATTACGCACCCTTAAAATAATCCCTAAATACGCCATGTATCAGGTTTGTGTGTTTTTTTGTACTCATTCCTTGCAATTTTAGAACATCCTTGTTGTTCAGTATTGTTGGAATGAATGTTACCAGTGATTCAACTATTATATCCGCCCATAGTTGGTGCTAATTCTCAGCCAGCTGCAAACTGCTATCATCAACATACTGGCAACGAACGGGACTATTGCCTGCGCGCCACCCTACCCATCCCAGGCCCGTGGATACTGTGAGTACCATCATGTGGCAGAATGTAACATAACAATCCTGTTAAGCACATGACTTAAAGGGACAGTTCATCCAAAAATAAAAATTTCCCCATGATTTACTCACCCTCAAGCCATCTCAGGTGTTTATGACTTTCTTTCTTTCAGACGAATACAATTGGAGTTATATTAAAAAATGTCATGGCTCTTCCAAGCTTTTAATGGCAGTGAATGGGTGTTTAAGTCCAATAAAGTGCATCCATCCATCATAAAAAGTACTCCACTTGGCTCTGGGGAGTTAATAAAGGCCTTCTAAAGTAAATCGATGCGTTTGTGTAAGAAAAATACCCATATTTATAACTACAAACTGTAATCCCTAGCTTCCGCTAATTGTTGAATGCTAAAGTAGTGTTCCAGCACATGGCGTAGGGTGTAGACTGATGCAGAAGCACAGGGGAAAGAGCAAACAAAACACTGGTTATGAATTAGAAGTACAAAATGAGGACAAAATAATAAAAAATGTTGGAGGATTTCGGTATAAGACAAGAGGAGGACTTCCTTTGCTGTAACCAAAACATGGTTCTCATGAAACTAGCATATTCTCAATGGAGCTGGAATGCCACTCTCTCGCGAATGTTTGTACGCTTGCTGTAGTAAAAGCTAGAAATTACAGTTTAGAAAGTTTTATAAAAGGATCTTTTTCTTACATAAACACATCAATTTGCTACAGAAGGCCCTTATTAACCCCCTGGAGCCATATGGAGTACTTTTTATAATGGATGAATGCACTTTAAAGGAACACTCGGGGCTCGTTTTCCAACTCCCCTGGAGTTAAACAGATGAGTTTTACCGTTTTTGAATCCATTCAGTTGATCTCTGGGTCTGCTGTTAGCACTTTTAGCATAACTTAACATAAATCACTGTATCATATTAGACCATTAGCATCTCATTCAAAAATGACCAAAGATTTTCAATATTTTTCCTATTTAAAACTTGACTCTTCTGTAGTTACATAGTGTACAAAGATTACGCAGCGCCTGGATATAGTCCCCAACTATTTAACTATTACATTAGTGGCTTAGTGCTGGTCACGTTGGAAGTTACCTAGCTGGGGACTATATTCAGGTGCTGCGTAATATCATTGCGCCTGCTGCACCCATGGTATCTCAACACCCATTCACTGTCATTTTTAAAGGGTAACTCCACCCCAAAATGAAAATCTTTGTCATTAATCACTTACCCCCATGTTGTTTGAAACCTGTAAAAGCTTTGTTCATCTTCGGGACACAATTTAAGATATTTTGGATGAAAATCAGGAGCTTTGTGGCTGTCCCATTGACTAGTAAATAACACTGACAAGGCGCAGAAAAGTATGAAAAACGTTGTCAAAATAGTCCATTTGCCGTCAGTGGTTCAACCATAATTTTACAGAAAGAAAACATAAATAACGACTTTATTTAACAATTCATCTCCGCGTCACCATAGCATCATTTTGGAGAGTATCCACCAGACACTGTTCTCTGTCAGCTGTGTCACACGGATACGCTGTTTTCCTTCAAATGAAAGCGTAAAGAAATAAAAAAAAAACGTATCTGTATGCTGCGACTGACAGAGAACAGCGTAGGCTGTTTGCGTCCAGTGGATACTCTCCAAAATGATGTTGATGCGGAGACAAATTGTTAAAGAAAGTCATTATTTTTGTTTTATTTGCATACAAAAAGTATTCTCGTAACTTTGTAAAATTATGGTTGATTGTTATTTACTTGGCAGTCAGTGGGAAAGTCTCCGGTTTTCACCCAGAATATCTTTAATTGTGTTCCGAAGACAAACAAAGCTTTTATGGGTTTGGAACGACATGGGGGTAAGTGATAGTTTAGAAAATGTTTCATTTTGGGGTGGAGTAAGCCTTTAAAGCTTGGAAGAACCAGGACTTTTTTTATTTAACTCTGATTGTATTCGTTTGAAAGAAGAAAGTCATATACACCTAGGATGGCTTGAGGGTGAGTAAATCATGGGGTAATTTTCGTTTTTGGGTAAACTGTCCCATTAATGGTTCTGAAAAACACTCTCAATTTCTTTTCGCAGTGATGAGTCAGCAGCTGTTGATTGTGGAGATGTTCATCATCACGCTAGTGACCCGTGTCTTATATAGACGTCAGTATGACCCCATACCAGATCTGGAGGGTGCTGAGGAGACTAAGATTGCCCTTTCCTCAAAAAATTCTGCTGCCTGAGATGAACAGACGTGATTGAGATTTTGTTAAATGAGGCTGGTTTGTTAAAAAAAAAAAGTAATTTGTAAACAATGATGGTCATTACTTTTTCTATATGTGTGTATATGCTATATCTAATATTTTGCCATATATTGTGTTTTTATGGACGTTACTGTGAGTTATTACGCTGCAGAATTTGACTGTGGAGTCAATTGTGGCTTTGAGGGCCCTGATATTGATGTTTACACTTTGGGTGCGTCAATCTGGGGAATCATGACTACAGAGGATTAGTAGATCTTGTGAGTCATGGAGCACATTCCTGATGAAGTGAGATAAAGTCATTTCTATGGCTTGATGGTAGGCTGCAAAAGACTTTTGGAATTGTATAAAGGTCAGGATTCATTTATGTTGCTAAATTGTATGGTGATATATTACTACTGTACTGTAAAATCTGTCTTTTTACTTCCTACTGTAACTGAAATAAAGGTGAAATAAATACTGGATGAAATACGAAATGAAATTGATCAAATTAATTTAAAGCAAAATGTAACTAAACAAAATACCTAAACTTAAAATGAAACTGACATAACATAACAGCTAACTCAGAATATCAATTACAGCTATAATGAAATTATAAATAGTACTAAAATAACAGTGTTATCTGCACACAACTGGGAAGCAACACAGTAAATGTATCTGCAACCATACCATCATGTGGCAGAATGTAACACAACAAAAGTCATGTGCTCAATTATCATAGCCAATCTAGGTGTATATGACTTTCTTCTTTCATATGAATACAATTGGAGTTATATTAAAACATGTTCTGACTAGTGGTGTCAAAATTAAAAATTTTCATATTAAAGCATTAAAAAGGTAAAGTAACAGCAGCCAACATATTCTAATAACCTGCTGCTGCGATGTCTGTTAATCGAACTTAAAAAGAGGAAATTAACAACTTCTGTAGTTTTAAGCTTTATCTTTATTTAATTTAGTGTTCGATAACATGATAATAGGCTATATTTTCTTGCTGAAGGGCACAGGTAGCTAGCCTATATGACATTTCAGTCATTCTTGAGAAGTGGGACAAAACAGGGTGCAAAATTGAAAAAATAAAACCATGTACTCAGACAAATGAAACCACATTTATGTACCTTATATGCATTAAGATACTGAACTATGCTTTGATACAACCTCCCAACCTTTCTGTTTTTTAACAAAATGTGCTTTTTAACTTGTACTTTGTAATATAATTTTATCTTTATCTTTAACAGCATTCTAGATGTATTTAACATTTCAAAACACATTCTCAAGTTAGCAGACAGATTACACAAAAACATGTGACCAACATATCAACAACAAATATTAAATATCATTATGAAATATTGTCAAAATATTCATCTGACGGAAGTGACAAATCTGACGGAGTTGACACATCTGACGGTGGTGACCAAAACCTGAATTTGTAGTCATTTTAAGTAACAAGTGCATTGAATCAATCAATTATTGTATTAAAACAAACACAACAAACAGCGAGTATGTTATTGTTTTTGAAGCTTCTATTAAGGAGTCACATTTAAGTATTTTGATATATCATTGAAACACAAAATCTTATGGTGGTGACATCTGACGGTGTTGACAAATTTGCATTTCTTTCACAAAACAAATGGAGTTCATGTAATAGCCATTTAGTTTTTTTCTGTTGATGCTAGAAGCTAATGGAACCTGCTTCTGGAAAATGAAATGATCTAAATATTTCAAATAATTTCCTCAGAAATTGGAAGATGGTGTTGACATATTACGGTTGTGACACAGGAAATATTAACATTAGAATTTAAAATATTCTAAAACTATAAAACTTAGCACAGCCTGTCTGACACTGATACTCTGCAGAGGAGCACTGTGGCAGTGAGGTACTTCAGAGTGACAGCTGCCCATGATATTTCCTGATTTTAGTACATTTTAATTAATATCTGACGGTGTTGACAAAAAGTGAGGACACAATTTTGAAACCTTATTAAACATAAATGTGTCATTGAAAAACAACCTTGCTTTGATATGATATATTATTAAGTGTTGTTTTTGATAAAACAAGCTCTTTTTCATCATTAAAAAACATTTGTATCCATTTTATAGCATATGAATGAATGAACCATTCTCTGTGGACACACTGTTTTAGATGTAGTGAGAAGACAAGAAGTGTCAGATTTCACATAATAATGTTAAAATTAAACTGAAGGGTATAATTGTGTTAAATACATTCTATTATTAATCCCCATAACATTTATAATTTGAAAATATTTTTATTTTTAAAACTAATAGCAGTTATAATTGGTGGACATGTTTTGTCCCACTTCTCAAGAATGACTGATTTATTATAATGGATTTATGTGAAGATTGTTTCAAGTTCGCTTAAATTAGAAGTTATTTTTTAAAGTCTAATAAATGTTAAAGTGATAGCTCTCAATTATACTGTAATGTTGAATGGGTATATTCAATGGTGAGATATTAGGAAAAAATTAATAGAGACATCAGTTGGAATCAGTAATAACTTGCCTTCCGTCATAAAAAAAGATTAAACAAATATTAAACATTTACATTCTTTATGTGTTTCTACATTAATTTAAAGCGTTGCAATTGCAATATAAAAGTGTAATTAAAAACTTTAATGTCAGGTAGGATTAATTGCGATTTATTTCAGGAAAAATGTGTGATTAATTTTATTTTATTCTAATTTTTTTTAAAGATTGACACCACTACTCCTGACTCTTCCGAGCTTTATAATTGCAGTGAGTGGGTGTTAAGGTTTGAAGTCTAATAAAGTGCATCCATCCATCATAAAAAAGTGCTCCACATGGCTCAAAGTTGGTCAAAACATTCTTAACCAGTTAAGACCACCAGACCCTTAGGCTGGTTTATTTATTAATTTATTAATTTATTTTTGTCTTGCAAGCTAATGTTCCTGTTTCCAAAAATTGGAAGTTGTCACTGTGGGGTCTCAGAATTAATAATAAACGTGTAGCATCAAATGTTGGTTTTACAGGAAGACTAGCCTACACAAAATGTAAACAACATAAAAGACATTTAAAAAAACCCAGAACCGCTATTCTGCAACCTAACATCCCACAGAGGCGTTTCAATCAGGTAACCGGATGGACCAATTACAAACCACTGTGTTTTTTTTCCGTGTTCCTCTCAGCCAATCACAACACTCGCTGTTAAAATCATGGTCGGTTGTGTGTCGGCTCTTGTGTACGTGCTGTTTAGCGCAACAGTGGCCGTTCGGGAAAACACAAGGCACACATATTTAATGCAGCGTTCTGTTATAGAAATAATATGAAACGGAGGTGAATTTTCGGATTCGGATGTTGCGGTCAACTCTACTCTTTGGACGCTCCCTGCCATGATTCCAATATAAAGATTTTTCTTTTTTTCATAAACAGCTTCTGGCCTCAGTCGGTTCACATTTTCCCCTCACAATGAGACTGTACGCATTTCTTCTGAAGGACCATTTACCAAAGATAGAATATTATTCACGGTTTTCACCATCGCCCCTGTCAATAAAACAGTTTCTGGAATTCGGTAAGTGCGAGCGCATCCATCACGTGAATACTGACAGTCACAGACTGACAGCGGCACTTGTTACTTTTGATGCAGCATGATTATGTTGATGAAGTATGTTTTATAACCCCTCATTGTTTTAGTTTAGTGTTCAGATCCGACCATTGTACAAATGTAAACAAGAACTTTGTTTATTTGGGAAAGAAAACGTTAACAGGACGTTTCTGTCGTGTTATGCAGGAAATTGGTTCCGTTTTTATGACAGCACGACAGTAATTTCCAAAATGTACATTGAAAGATGTTGTTTATAATCAGAAATTGTTGAAATAGAGAAGTTACACATTCATTGATTTGACCCTTGTCATTTTCTAAAAATGACAATATTTGGCCAAGATACAACTATTTGAAAATCTGGAATCTGACGCGCAAAACAATAAAAAAAGAAAAATTTGTCCAATTGATGTTCTTAGCAATGCGTGTTACTAATCAAAAATTAAGTTTATATATATTTAAGGTAGAAAATTTCCCAAATATCGTAATGGAACATGATTTTTACTTAACATCCTAATGATTTTTGGCATAAAAGAAAAATCTATAATTTTGACCTAAACAGTGTATTTTTGGCTATTGCTACCAATATACCTGTGCTACTTAAGACTAGTTTTTTCGTCCAGTGTCACATATTCTAATACTACACATAAATTAACTGTCTGTTAATCTAACTGTACTTAAAATAAAACATTAATAAGCAGGAGAGGCTCTTTACGTAAATGCAATATGAAGTGTGTGATTGAACACTATGTAGACTACACCTAGTTGACGTCAAAACGCAACAGCTAGTCACAATAAATTCATTTTTAGATGGAAAATTTTACTTAAAAGTGAAAATCCTGTCACTGATTCATATGTCGTCCTAAATTGTATACTGTAGCAAGAATAACAGGTTTTTATGCATTTTAATTCTTGGGTGAACAGTGCGCCGAGTAAAAGGGACAAAAGGGACTGTCATAATGGCATGAGTCAGAAGAAAGGCTTATGCAACAAGGCTAATTATGATATTAGTTACAATCTTAAATAAATTATAGGGATAGTTGAACCTGCTTGTGATGTTTCAGCAGAAAACTTATTAGTGCACTCTGAAGGCCTACAACAAAAGTGAATATTTGCCACTTACAGTTGAGGTCAAAAGTTTACATACACCTTGCAGAATCTGCAAAATGTAAATTATTTTACCAAAATAAGAGGGACCATACAAAATGCATGTTATTTTTTATTTAGTACTGACCTGAATAAGATATTTCACATGAAAGATGTTTACATATAGTCCACAAGAGAAAAAATAATAGTTGAATTTATAAAAATTACCCTGTTCAAAACTCTACATACACTTGATTCTTAATACTGTGTTGTTACCTAAATAATCCAGAAGTGTTTTTTTTTTTTTTTGGTATTATTTTTTTTGTTTGTTTGTTTATTGATAGTTCATGAGTCCCTTGCTTGTCCTGAACAGTTAAACTGCCCGCTGTTCTTCCAAAAAATCATTCAGGTCCCACAATTTCTTAGTTTTTTTCAGGATTTTTATGTATTTTAACCCTTTCCAACAATGACTGTATGATTTTGAGATCCATCTTTTCACACTGAGGACAACAGTTACGGAAGTTTTAAACGCTCACTGATGCTCCAAAAGGAAAAGCTATGCATTTGGAGCCAAGGGTGTAAACCGTAAACTTTTGAACAGAATGAATATGACATATTTTTTTCATTTAGTCTTGCCCTTCAGAAGCTACAAAGATATATCCCAGTAAAGATGTTTCCCAGAAGACAAAATAAGTTAAATTTACCCTGATATTAATGCATATTTTTTTTCTTCTGAAGCATCAGTGAGCGTTTGAACATTCTGTAACAGTTGCATAAGAGTCCTCAGTGTGAAAGGATGCATCTCAAAATCATAGTCATTGCTGGAAACCAAAGAATTTGTGGGACCTGAAATATTTTTCTGAAGAACAGCAAGCAGTTTAACTGTTCAGGACAAACAAGAGACTCATGAACAACTATCACTAAACAAAAAAACACAGCTGGGGATCATTCAGATAAGAACGCAGTATTAAGAATCAAGTGTATGTAAACTTTTGAACAGGGTAATTTTTATAAATTCAGCCATTATTTTTTTTTCTTGTGGACTATATGTAAATGTCTTTTATGTGAAATATCTTATTCAGGTCAGTACTAAATTCTAAAATACTAAAAATAACATGCATTTTGTATGATCCCTCTTATTTTGGTAAAATAATTAACATTTTGCAGATTCTGCAAGGTGTATGTAAACTTTTGACCTCAACTGTAAATCAGCTCAGTGATATAGTTTACATTTTGCGATGATACAAACAGTCAAGCAGTTGAGATTTGCTATGGAGCATATAATGCTTTAAATTAGGTTTGTGTGTGTGCTTAGGCTGATTAATAAGTTCAGTACTTTGCAGGTGTCTCAAGTTTCAGGTATGTATGATAAAGCATCACTGACGGCCCCTCCTGTTTTCTTATTTCTTTGTTTCTGCTTGCTGGATTTTCAGGTAGGGATAATGCATGTGAGAAAACATCTTACATGTTCCTGCGGAAGGAGCTGCCGGTGCGTCTGGCTAACACAATGAGAGAGGTCAATCTGCTGCCGGACAGGCTCCTCAGTCAACCTTCAGTCAAACTGGTACAGAAATGGTAAGTATAAATGAGTTTAAAATGGAGGATGTCAGATACACAAGCCTGAGCCATATCTCTCCACAGGTACATGCAAAGTTTTTTCGAACTGCTAGAGTTTGAGAACAGGAAGCCAGAAGACCCACATGCCCTGAATGAGTGAGTAGGACTCTCTTTCTGATGTTTTTTTTGTGAGCCATCTAGATGGTCTTGTTCTGCAGGCAGTTGCACGGCATTCTATTATATTTTCACGCGAGGTGAATTCAGGCCAG
The DNA here is from genome assembly GCA_033026305.1 of Cirrhinus molitorella. Classification (NCBI taxonomy): domain Eukaryota; kingdom Metazoa; phylum Chordata; class Actinopteri; order Cypriniformes; family Cyprinidae; genus Cirrhinus; species Cirrhinus molitorella. The sequence continues at coordinate 20,973,987 of CM065140.1, read as the reverse complement.
AGTTGAGAACACAGGAATCAGATAGTGACTGAAAGCTGCCCTGACAGTGGAAAAGAACAAATATGCATGCTGGGTCAGCGAAAAACAAAGGAAGAATCCTACTCACATGCCTTTTCTACATACAATGGAATTTATTATTCATACAATATGCTATAAATTACTTGAATAACTACAAAATAGAGCAAAGATTTGGGTTTACTTATTGTTTGCGCTAGCTAAAAAATATAATGACTAGGTCAGTGTTAGATAGGTTTATTAGCCAGTATTAAATATTTTATTGTTCATTGTTCATACTTTGTCATTATCTAATGCTCACTTAGTTTTAATATTTTATATATATTTTTTTAATATTAATAAAATAAAATGTAATAACACTGTTAAATCTTTAGCAAATCTCAATAAATACTCATTTTTCATAATGCAATGTTGTGATCCTAAATTCACTTTTGGCATTCAAAGAATGTAGTCTAGTTTTTAGTGTTTTATTATTTTATATAATATAAATATGATATAATATGATATCTAAGCCTGTATTTATTTGATCCGAAGTAAAGCAAAAACAGTAAAACAGTTTTAGCATTACTACTCCTGTCTTCAGTGTCACATGTTCCTCTGATTTGCTGCTAAAAAAAACATTTTTTATGTTGAAAGGTTTCTTTGATGAATAGAAAGTTTAGAAGATCAGCATTGATCTGAAATATAAATCTTCTGTAACATTAAAAATGTCTTTATCAACTTTATCATCTCTTTTGATCAATTTAAAGCATCTTTGCTTTAAGCTTTTTATTTCAGATAAATGCTGATCTTTGAATCTTTCTATTCATCAAAAAAAATTTTTTTAGAATATTGTAATATTAGAATGATTTCTAAAGGATCATGTTACACTGAAGATAGGAGTAATGATGCTGAAAATGTAGTTTTGATCACAGAAATAAATTACATTTTAAAATGAATTCAGATAGAAAGCATTATTTTAAATGGTAAAAATCTTTCACAATTTTCCTGCTTTTGCTGTATTTTAGATAAAATAAATGCAGGCTTAGTGAACAGAAGAGACTTCTTTAAAAAAAAAAACATTAAAAATCTTGTACTGTTATATAATGTAATATAAAAAATATAGAGAATTTTATTATTAACCACAATATGATTACATTTCAATATTGTAATATTTATTTAAACGTGTTTATATTTATCTACTTAAGATCTACAAAATTTGTTGAATTAACTTTTTTTTTTTAAATGTTTTTCTAGCTTTCTGGAGACTCTTATTGAGATCAGGAACAGACACAATGATGTGGTCCCGACTATGGCTCAGGGTGTGATCGAATATAAAGAGAAGTTTGGTTTCGACCCATTCGTCAGCTCCAACATCCAGTACTTTTTGGACCGCTTCTACACCAACCGAATCTCTTTTCGCATGCTCATCAACCAGCACAGTATGTGGCGCTTAAAAAAAACAAAAAACACTACTTACTGGTCTGTAGCTTTTCATCGAGTTTTATCGTAATTGCTTTTCTCTTCATTACAGCTCTCCTTTTTGGCAATGACATCAACCCAGCCCATCCAAAACACATTGGCAGTATTGATCCCAACTGCAATGTTGCTGAGGTGGTGACTGGTATGTTCAAAGTGTTTTTTTTTTTTTTTTATATCTGTTTCATACACTACCATTAAAACATTGGGGTCTGTAATTTAATTTAATTTAATTTAATTTATATTAATCGAAGACTATTAAAAAATGGATCAAAAAATATTAAGCATCACAACATTTTCAACATTGATAATAATTGTTTCTTGATCAGCAAATCATAATATTAGAATGATTTCTGAAGGATCATGTGACACTGAAGCCTGGAGTAATGATTTTGAAAATTCAGTTTTGCGATCACAGGAATTAAATTACATTTTACCACAAATTCAAATAGAAACTAGTTATTTTAAATTGTAATAATATTTCATAATTTATTGCACATAAGAGACATCTTTCAAATCCTACTTTCCCCAAACTTTTAAATGGCAGTCAAGGAAAAACATCCTTATCTTTTGTTTGGATTTTATGCTTCACTGATTCAGCATGATTTTGTTTTCAGATGCATACGAGACTGCCAAGATGGTGTGTGAGCAATATTATTCAGCTGCCCCTGAACTCAAAATAGAGGAATTCAATGGTACAAGTCCTTATTATTCTCTCAAAACTCAATGTTTCTTCCAGTTACTTCATGTCCAATGCATTTAAAACTCCCAGAGCTCCAATATACAATATGTTACTTTTTATGTAGCAAAGGCTCCACAAAAACCCATCCAGGCTGTGTACGTTCCCTCACACCTGTTCCACATGCTGTTTGAGTTGTTTAAGGTACAGTATGTTTCTAAAACATGCAGATACGTATTGAATTTGATATAGCAAGTCAATTTAGCAGCCCTTATCTTTTGTGTTATTCCCAAGGCCCTGACGTATTGCTGTAACAGCTTGTGTTTGTGTTTTCAGAACGCAATGCGGGCCACCAACGAGCTCCACGAGGGCAGTACGGAGGGTCTTCCTCTTATCAAAGCAAAAGTGACCCTGGGGAAGGAAGATCTCTCTGTGAAGGTCAGTTTGTTTGCAAGTCTGTGTTCTTTGCAAATACTTACGCATTGCATTGCCATTATCCTAAACGTTCTGTGGTTTTCATCATAGATCAGTGATAGGGGAGGGGGTGTGGCTTTACGGAAGATTGACAGGCTCTTCAACTACACCTATTCGACTGCACCAACACCCAGTCTGGACTCTAAACGAGTGCCATTGGTAAGGAAGTGTGGCTACACTATTCCTAAAACAAAAATCATCCTGTTATTACTTAGTCACCCTTATGTGGCTGGACTTTATATGAATGTGGAACACAGAGATGTTAAAGGGATAGTTCACTCAAAAAAGAAAATTCTGTCATTAATCACCCTAATGTTGTTCCAAACCCGTAAGGACCAGAAAAGTAGTAAGGACATGGTTAAAATAGTCCATGTGACATCAGTGGTTCAACCGTAATGTTATGAAGCTACAAGAATAATATTTTTAGAGAAATTATTATTATTATAATTTTTTTTTTTTTGGCAAGGATGCTTTATAATGTTACAAAAAATATTTATATTTCAGATAGATGCTGTTCTTCTGAACTTTCTATTCATCAAAGAAACCTGAACAAATTCTACTTTGTACTGCTGTTTTCAACTTCATAAAAATAATAATCAATGTTTTTTGAGCAGCAAATCATAATATTAGAATGGTTTCTGAAGGATCATGCAACTGGAGTAATGATGCTAAAAATTCAGCTTTGAAATGACAGGAATAAATTACATTTTAAAATATATTCAAATAGAAAGCAGTTATTTTAAATAGTAAAAATATTTCAGAATTTTACTGTTTTGGCTTTACTTTGGATCAAATAAATGCAGGCTTGGTGAGCATTAGAGACTTCTTTAAAAAACATTAAAAATCTTAAGAAATTTTAACTGGTAGTGTATTTAAAGTAATGAATTTTATTACTTCATTATTGCATCGTACATAATGCATATGACATCAAATCTGGCGTTTTTCGTCAATTAATCAATGAAATTTCAGTCTGTTCTTATTCAAAGCTACCATATTGTTTTAGAACCAGTGTTGCTATTGCTAACTAAAACTGAAATCGATATTAAAATCATCTTATTAATTAAAATAAAATATAAATATTAGATAAAAAACGTAAACTTAAAAATGAAGAAAATTAGCCTTGGCAACTAATTAAAATAAAAAAAAGTTAAAAACTAAACATAAACTGAAATAAATATAAATTAAAGCTAAAAAAAGACAAAATAGACATATAATAATGTCAAACATAAACATATAACATGTCAAAAAAGACATGTAACAAAATCACTAAAACTTAAAGGGCTAGTTCCCCCCAAAATGAAATTCTGTTATTATTTACTTACCCTCATGTCGTTCCAAACCTCTAAGACCTTTGTTCATCTTCAGAACACAAATTAAGATATTTTTGATGAAATTCGAGAGCTCTCTGACCCTACATAGACAGCAACTGAAACATTCAAGTCCAGAAAGGTAGTGAAGACATTTTTAAAAAAGTTCAAGCTATGAAAATTATTTTTGTACGCAAAGAAAACAAAAAAACGACTTTATTCAAAATTTTTCTATTCCGTGACAGAAATTAAATTTTATCATAAGAGTTTGGAATTACATGAGAGTGACTAAAGGAAAGAACACAATTTTAGGTGAACCAATCAACTGTAACCTTGAACAGCAGCTCTAAATCTAGCATCGTCCTCTGTAACATGATCTCCACATGTCTCTAGGCTGGATTTGGACACGGTTTGCCGATATCCAGACTCTATGCTCGCTACTTTCAAGGGGACCTGAAACTGTACTCGATGGAAGGCGTAGGGACCGATGCCGTCATCTACCTGAAGGTAAAAACAGCTCTCTTTACATAATTATGCGCTTTACATAATTATTCCACATTGGTTCTGAATGACATCCACCTGTGACCAGGCTCTCTCCAGCGAATCGTTTGAGCGTCTGCCTGTCTTCAACAAATCCGCTTGGCGACACTACCAAGGAGGCCCAGGAGCGGATGACTGGAGCAACCCGAGCAAAGAGCCCCGAGATGCCTCAAAATACAAGGCTAAAAGATAATCGCACTCGCCCCATCCACATCCCACTGCACCCATTCCAGACCTGCCGTCTTTAGTCTAGCTTCAGTTGCCATGGCAACATCACATCGATGCTGAGTGTTCTATACTTGTTAGCATTTCCGGAGCAGGAGAGCTGATGATGTAAGTGTCATTAAGTCTCTCTGCTCCTTCCTCCTTTGTGCAGCTACAGACGTAAGATACAGAACCTCCTTTTAGTGTCTTCCAGGGCCGTTAGAGGACAGAGTGAACATTCGTGTCCGGGGTGTTTGGAGTTTGAGATGGTTGAAACAAAGAGCATTTCTTTTAATGCCATTCACAAATTCACAGGCACTAGAGAAAGGGCTTGACCAGAGTTTCTGTGGCTACAACTCTTGTTTTTTTGGCAGAGGACTAATGGAGAAATAATTTGAGAAGGCTGTGAAGAAATGAAATAATTAGGTTATACTTTTTCACCCTATAGTTAAAAGAAAAATATGAAATTTTATTTTGCATTAAGAAAATTAAACTTTATAGAACAATTAGTCATTTTTGCATTGTGACATTAATTTATTTTAATTTAATGGAATATAATAATGCTAATAATAATTTAAAATAAAAAAATATATTTATTCAAAATAATAAATTGTGCTTAATTATATATATAATTAAGTACAATTATTATATTTTAATTATAAAGCCATTTTCATTATTATATTTCATTATGAATAATAATTAATAATGCAAAATAATAATAATAATAATAATACATTTTATGTAATTAATTATATATAATTCATTATATAATTATATATATATATATATATATTTAAAGTAATACGTTTACTGCATTTTAAAAATCATTATTAGTAATAAATGTATTAATGCAATATAATAATGACAATGGCTTTATAATTCAAAATAATAAATAATAATATAATACATTAATAATACAAAAAAAAGAATACATTTTACTTTAATTATATGTCTAAATTATTTTGAATTATAAAGCCATTTTTTATTATTATAGTGCATTATTAAAATTATTATTATTACTATTATTATTAAAAATGTTTACATACATAAGTATTTATATTTTTTATTTTCAATAATATTTTATTTGTAATATAGTTCTCATTTAAGGTATTTACATTTTTAAAAATGTGTTTCAACTCAAAATTTGTGAGTTAAATTTATTCTGATTTTAATTGGGGAAAAAAATCTATATTACAGTAATGAGAATTTTAAGGAGGGAAAAATGTCTTGCTTGTCATAAAAACATCATAATGCAAACAATCGGCTGTCCTAAAGATCATTTTCTTAATGCAGAATCATTCTTATTTTTCTTTTTATGTTTTGGGTGAAATGTGAGCGGATGTTGGGGCGGAGGAGTATGCTGATAAACTCATATTTCCAAGCATGTTGGAATGCACTTTTAAACAAATCAACATAGTTTCAAATATTTATTTATTTATTTGACCCCCATTTATTTAGAGTTTTCTCCCAACTTGGTGCATTTGCGTAGGACTGTGGTGATTCTGAGCTGGGCCTCAGTGAGACTAGCTGCAGTACATTACCTACATTCACTTATAGGTCAGCAATACAGAACTTCCTGCTAATGTAAACGAAGAGAGACAGTGGTAAAGAAGAGGAATGCACTATTATAGTCATTCATTATTCTTTAATGTTCTTAAAAAAGCAAATACTGCTTTTATGAGATTATAGCCCCTGCATGTTGACATTTGATGGGAGTTGATAGAAAATGATTCGCTTGCAGACTTAACAGAAAGTTGAGTTGTTTAGATTTCAGCAACATGTGATTGAGAGAAAATGCAAACTCAGAAGCAATTTCATGAAACGGCTGACTTTTTAGCTTAGCAAAGTTCTACCGTAAGATTTATTTTTATTATACCACTACTTCTCAGACATTCCTTTTGATGGAATTAATGTTTTCCAGAGGACCTTGTCTTATTATATAATTATAATAATTCCTAACACAGATATGGTTTGGGACTGCAGTGATTTTAAGAAATACAGGACAGCTTGTCTGGTTCACAGAAACCAGTGCTTAACAGCAACATTAACTTTGCCTAGGTTAGTTAGCTTTTCTGTGACACTGTGTCCTATCTTAAAAAAAATACCCTGTCACTGTCATTTATCACTCAATGGTTCTTTTGTACGCACAAGTATATTTAGATGAACCTGAATGATATTTCTATAGTCTATTATTTGAATAATTTTGCTATTCAAAACTCCGTAAGATGAACTTTTGTTTAGTAGTTTGTGGTTTTACTGCAACACTCCAGGGTGAATCTCAAAGAACGTCTAAATCATATTTCATCACTATATATAATATAAATAAATAATATATATTATTATATTTTAAATAAAGAAAAAATCAAATCTATTTTTGCATCATGAACATTTTTGGAACTGACATTATGAGAATTAAACATTTTTCTAATACATTTTATTCCTACATTTTTAGTACTCATTCTCATACTACGGTTACCACACCTCAAGACATCGATCAGATGATATATTTCAAGGTATTTGTCCGGTTTTTGTTATTAAACGGCTATTGTGAGCAGGATTAATTTCTTACGGTGCTCATCCAAAGCCTTCATTGCTAGTTCCAAAACGTCATTTTAGACCTAGTAACGACCGTAACGACGCTTGAGCCGTTGATAGCAGAATAATGCAGTTAATAATGTAGTTTAGACAGACAGACTGGCAGGCAGACAGACGGAAAGAGAGAGATAGAAAGAGATTAAGCTCGTGAATTACCTCTGTGAGTCTGTGCTTCCTCAAACGTGATCAGCAGCAGCGTCTCTACTTATAGTGAAACTTTAAGTTCATTTTCTTCAGGAACAGCGTCGTTGTTACCATGCTTATGAGAAATGTCGTGTAGATTTTAAATTGTTAATCGTCAGAGAGGCGCTAACAACATTAGCGCGTACGTTCACGTCGGTGCTGACTGTTATGTGTGTGCGTCTGTTAGAGAGAGTGGAGAAATAGTGTGTGCTTTCCGTACATAATAAAACTTAATTTTGCGGCAAAAACACGGAAGAAATCTGTCGTTTCTTTGTTTGTTTGTATCTGTATTTATTTGTTTGGCCAGTGTCGTTGTGGGGTTTGATTATTTTGCTGTTTTAGGCTAAGGACCTTTGAAATAACTGAAATAGTGTGGCGAAGTGATATAGACATGTAATGCGGTTAGAAGCTGCCTGGAACTACGTTCGCTGTGCGTTTCCCTGAAAATAATGCACACCTTCAGAACGTTCATCAGCCAATCAGATTCAAGCATTCAACGGCCCCAGTAGTATAAATATATATATATTTTTAAAATTTTTAGTACTGTAAAACCTTGTATCTCGTTCTGAAAATACGTATAATTTTTATTTTTAAAATGAGATTTGGATTTACAGTACTAAAAATGTAGGAATAAAATGTATTGGAAAATGTTTAATTCTCATAATGTCAGTTACAAAAAATCTTAATGGTACAAAAATAATTAAATTTTTCTTTATTTAAATAATAATTCTATATATATAATTCAATTTTTTTTGAGATGCTAAATTATGATCTTGTACAACGAAAAAGATGATCTTGTTTTTCTTTTTCAAGGTCATGAGATTCACCCATCTAAACTCCACAGGCATGCTGTTGTTTTATACAGACTGATTGTATATTTATCAGCTGATGTTCTGTTACTGTTCCACATGTTGGAATCTTTCCAAAACATTCAAAACCATCTATATCTGTCTTAATGCTGGTTTGTGTTGTGTTCGGGGGTCTCGTGAGACCTCAAGGGAACATTTTTGGTGACATACAGTACCTTACAGTTTGTCATATGTTATTGAAGTGTAGATTTCAGTATTTATTTTAAAATATTTGTAATATGGTTTCATAGTTTTTATGTTCGAAGAAGTCAATGAAGAATGCACTTTGATGCCTTGAACTCCAAGCGTTCAGAAGAGCAGACTGAAGTATGCAAGCATTTTCCTGTGAAAACAAGCCTTCGCGGCCTTGTGTGTCGTCGTCAAGCTCAAATAGTCATTGATTTGGCCAGTATACCCTAGTTTTTTTGCATGCGTACGGCACATTAGGAAAATCTGTTTACCTGTGATAAACTCCTGATATTTTAGTGTTGTCACGCAACCATCTTGTATCTGCAAAATGAACGTTTTTGTGAGTGTTTTTGGACTTTTTTTCTTTTTGTTATGACACCACTGCTTATAGAAAAATGCTGTTCTGAACATACAAAATATGTTATATATTAGATGATTGTGTGTGATGCTGACACTGACACATAAATCATCATAATATTGATCTGTTGACATTCCATGAAGTACCTATAAAAGAAGAACAATAAAGAGATCTTCCAGTACTACCATCAATATGTGTACATGAATCTCACAGCTAAAAAATGTTGTTTCTCAGTTTATTATTTACATTTTAAGCCAGTTTTAATGTAAAAGAAAAGAATATACAAACAAAAAGACCATTTTTTTACAGTGCAGATTATGTGAATGGCTCTGGCATACATATAATGACATACCTAGACAAGACAGGAAGACATTACATGATGTAGGGCTGGTAGATTGAGCAGCACAGATTTAAAGGAACAGCTCACTCCAAAATGAAACTCACCCGCAGGCCATCCAAGATGTAAATGAGTTTGTTTCTTTATCGTAACAGGTCTGGAGAAATTCAGCATTACATCACTTGCTCACCAATGGATCATATGCAGTGAATGGGTGCCATCAGAATGAGTCCCCAAATCACAATCCACAAGTAAGACCAGAAGTAATGATTTAATGTTAAAACACCTTACACAAAGTTAATGAACTAAAGTTGTGTGGATTATTGTGATGTTTTTATCAGCTGTTTGGACTTTCATTTTGACGGCACCCATTCACTGCAGAAGATCCATTGGTTCAAATTTCTAGAATTCAAAAGAAACTCCATTCTAAATGGCCTGAGGGTGAGTAAATTGTCAGCAATTGGGTGAACTATTGCTTAAATGTGTTTTTAGTCCCTAAGTTTGAGCTCATTACCATTTATTTAAAAGCCTCTAGACCTTTTGGATGTATTATTCTGAAGACGTTTGATTTGAAAGTGTCATAAACTAGCAAAGAAATTGCTCTATTTTGAGGTTAAGGCTGCAGTAACACACGTTTATGACTATTAATGAGAACTAAACACATTCATGCACAGACAGCTCAGTGAGTGCTAGCGGCTTCCTCTTGGGTGCGCTGACACATAGTCATGAGGTGATTTTTTTGAGAACAATAAACAGGGATTGATGTACATACAGTATGTTACAATAGGACAGTCCCAATGTTCCAGTCAGACCTGAGCAATAGATGACAGAATCAGCCCTCATCCTATTAAACCTTTAGGGCGAATTCAAGTTGCGCCACTTTTGTTTACAATATTTCAGTGTCTATTTTACTAACCTCACTTCTGTTTTATTATAGGGGTAGTTCACCTAAAAATGAACATTTTGTCAGTAATTACTCAACCTGTAAGACCTTCGTTCATCAAGAAACACACATTAAGATATTGTTGATGAAATCCAAGAGCTTTCTGACCCTGCGTAGACTGCAAGGCAACTGACACGTGCAAGGCCCAGAAAGGTAGTAAGGACATTGTTAAAATAGTCCATATGACATCAGTGGTTCAACTGCAATTTTATGAAGCTACGGGAATATTTTTGTAAGCAAAGAAATTAAAAATAACTTTATTTAACAATTTCTTCACTTCTGTGTCAGTTGAACCACTGATGTCACAATGATTCACACTATTTTAACTATGTTCTTACTACCAGTGTTAATTTTGATTTAGCTTTACTTATAGTCTTTTGACTAAAATGCCTTTTAGTTTTAGTCATATTTTAGTCATCTGTCTTAGTATTAGTAGACTAAATATCATAAGATTTTAGATGACTAAATCTACAGTAGATTTAGTCGGATAAAACTGATCATATATTTCTGGGCCTTGATTATATATAATATATAATATAATATGTTAAGGTTTTATCATGATAGACACAGATTTAACTGCAGTGACACACAACATGCCTTTATATTAAAATTCTCATAAAGAACAAGAACATGGTCGTCTTTTTTAGTACAATAGCAATGGTTATATAGGCTAATTATGCATTCTTTATAACAACTTGTTTACCACATTCTTCATTCTTTCTAGCAGTAGAAGTAAACTTTGTTAGGGCTATTAAAGTGATTCAATCGAATGCAGTGAGTCATTTTTCTGTCTTTCTTTTGTTGCTTGATTAACATCAATGACTCGGACCATAACAATTAAATTAGACTGCTGTCCCTTTAAAACCAAATGGACGATGCAATGTACTGATACATGTTAGATATTCTTCCAACAGTTTATGTTAATGTACGTAATTGACTGCATTTACTCATCAAAATAGACAATTCTAAAAAATTTTTTTGTTTTTCTCCGTTCGTACGATGCGAAAGAGTACTTGTGTGATGTTTGAGAGGCACTGCTTCGGTGTGTACACTCAAAAACCGAACCGAATTGAGCTCTCTTTTGCGCCGTCATATTTATCTATATGTCTGCTCTACTCTTACTCCCAGATATTGACATTTTTTAATGTTTTACAAGATGTACAGCAAGTGTTCCAACAGCTATGATACAGTTTAAATGTAAGCTTTTGACCTCCCAACCACGCAGTAGATTCGTTCTGAATGAATCTCTTCCCAAATTTCCATCTCCTTTTTAATCAGTGACGTAAATGTCAAAATGTTTTTGTCATAGTTTTTGTCATTAGATCATTATTGTCATATTTTCGTCCTTGGAAAAAATGCCATTGACAAAAATGAATAAGGAAATTTTTTGTCAATGAAACTAATACTGCTTATTACATTTCTGGGCCTTGAATGTGTCAGTTGTGTTGCTGTCTATGCAGGGTCAGAAAGCTTTTAGATTTCATCAAAAATATCTTAATTTATGTTCAGAAGATGAACGAAGGTCTTATGGGTTTGGAACGACATGAGGGTGAGTAATTAATGACAGAATTTTCATGTTTGATTAAACTATCCCTTTAACCGAATTAAAAACAAAAACAAACCCTAACAGTGGCTGCAATTGATTCAGTGAATCTTCCCTCAGGATCCTCTCAGGATCTGTTTTAGAACTGCAATGGCTTTCAAATATTTGCTGTAATACCAGCATGACTAAACAGGACTTCAACAACCCTGTGCTGTGTACAGTACTTAAAATTTTCCCATGAGGGTATTGACCTGTCATTGCTGCCAGTGTGTAATGTGTGTGTAATTGTGGGTAAAGTGCAGTCTATTATGTGTGTGATGGTTTATTCCTCACTTCTCGTCCTCGTCGCCCTCGCTCATGCTGCTGATGGAGGCCGAGGCGCCCTTCGGGGACGAGGGTGGAGAGGTTCTGGGCATGGCCCAGCGGGATGGAGGTGACGGAGAGCGGGATGGGGAAAAGTCCCTTGGTGGGCTGCTGCTGGGTGAGCAGCGTGGAGAGAAGGCTTGGATCATACGTCCGCTACGTTCCTGAAACATTTGCTTCTGGAAAAATAGAAAGGTCATATTCAGAAAAATTTAAGTGTGATTGGAAAAAAATGACAAGTGATAATGGTCATATCTTGCTTACCCATGTTCCATCTGGGCCAAAGAGCTCTAGGAAGTTCCCAATGAACTCTCGTGATTTTTCCTCCCACTTCTGAATAAGATCATGGCTCTTTTCTTCCACTCTATACACAAAGTGCTTGGACTTCTCCTCTACCGTCCGCACCTTCTCTTTCATCCTGTCCACCTGATTCTGCAGACGGTACTTCTTTTCCTGTCCAAAAAGAGTTCCTTCAGGAAGCAGTTAGAACACAAGATATTTTTGATGAAATCCGAGAGGTTTCTGACCCTGCATAGACAGCAACGCAACTACCATGTTCAAGGCCCAGAAAGGTAGTAAGGATATTGTTAAAATAGTCCATGTAACATCAGTGGTTCAACCGTAATATTATGAAGCTACGAGAATACTTTTTGTGCACAAAGAAAACCGTGTCAGTCTTCGCCCTATTCTTGTGAACACATGTCAAGAGTGACACGGAAAGAGTATAAATTGATGAATAAAGTCATTATTTTTGTGTCACATGGACTATTTTAACAAGGTTCTTACTGCCTTTCTAGGCCTTGAACGTGTCAGTTACACTGATGTCTATCCAGAGTCAGAAAGCTCACGGATTTCCTCAAAAATTTCTTAATTTGTGTTCAGAAGATGAACGAAGGTCTTGCAGGTTTGGAATAAAATGAGGGTGAGTAATTAAAGACAGAATTTTCAGTTTTGGGTGTACTGTCCCTTTAAGTGTTATTTAAAACACATTTTACTTTATGTATGACATTTGTCAAAGTAAAAGGGTTGTTTTAATTTAAAAAATGTAAATATGATATTATTTACAGATAAATTATGCAACACTTATGTTTTTGGTTATGTTTTTTAATTTTTAATTTTTTTTTTTTTCAAAACTAAAGTTTGTACATACATTGACTTAAATACAAAACTTCCATAATAAGCATGTTTTATTTCTAATAGGGCTGTCAAACGATTAATTGCGATTAATCGCATCCAAAATAAAAGTTCATGTTTACATACTATATGTGTGTTTACTTTGTATATTTATTATGTACATATAAATACACACACATACATGTATATATTAAAACAAAATATTTATATGTATATATATTTATACCTGTATACAATTTAGATTATAAATAAATATAAATATTTTATATATAAATCTAAAATATTTTTCCTTAATATATACATGCATGCGTTTGTATTTATATATACATAATAAATATACACAGTACACAAATATATGGTATGTAAACATAAACTTTTATTTTGGATGCGATTAATCGCGATTAATCATTTGACAGCACTAATTTCTAAATTAAAATGTATTTATAATTATTTTTGGTTGTAAAATGTCATGTGATGTGACCCTAAGAAGTTAATAATAATTAATGAAATTTGCAAAAACATATTAATTATAACTTTTATATATAATAAACAAGATATACTTTTTTCTGAATAATGGTTAAGGAAAATATGATTTATTCATTTGTTACAGAGGTGAGTGTTACTTTAGCATCATTTATTTTATTATTATTGTTTTGTTAATATTTTAAATTAGGTTTTTTTATTATGTTTTAATTTTAGCAATTTTTGTAATTTAACTTGTAACAAAAAATTAGAAATGTTGCGCTGAAAAGCAGTAAGACTGTGAAATATTTTTACTATTTAAAATAACTGCTTTCTATTTGAATATATTTTAAAATGTAATTTATTCCTGTGATCAAAGCTAAATTTTCAGCATCATTTCTCCAGTCACATGATCCTTCAGAAATCAATCAAAATGTGATGCTTTGCATTGATGTATGGTTTGTTAGAACAGGACAATATTTGGCCAAGATATTATTATATTATATTATTATTAGATATACTATTGGAAAATCTGGAATCTGAGGGTCCAAAGAAAATCTAAATATTGAGAAAATCTCCTTTAAAGTTATCCAAATTAAGTTCTTAGCGATGCATATTACTAATCAAAAATTAAGTTTTGCTATATTTACCGTAGGAAACATTATATATTTTTGGAACATGATCTTTACTTAATATCCTAATAATTTCTGCCATAAAAGAACAATTGATTTTGACCCATATAATGTATTGTTGGCTATTGCTACAAATATATACCTGTGGTACTTATGACTAGTTTTGTGGTCCAGGGTCACATTTGAGGATGCTTAGATCCTTAACATTAAGTAAATGAACTTAATATTCATTTACTTACATTAATATAACTGACATTGAGTTCTTTAGCGGTGTAGCCCCTCTGCAGGTTGCGTCTAGCGTACACATCATAGTCTCTCACTATCCGGGTGATCAGGTCGGACGTTGAGATCCCTTCTGTCCTTTTAGTGGGCACAAACATACCTGAGACACACATGTTAGACCTTTTCTGAAACACAAACACACACATGCTTTTAAGCGAAGGCCGCTTTTTTTTTTACCTGCCTCCTTAATATGCTTGTACACGTCCTCAGAGCCAGCAGAGGAGTATGGGATGTCATCATGCGCCACAAAGTCAATCTGGAGAACACAAACCAGAGGGTTAACCACAGGGAATTATGGGTAAGGTGCTAGAATGTGACAAGAAACTGACCTTGTGTTTTTCTAAAAACTCTTGGGTTAGAGTCCAGGGTGCGTCGCGCAAAACCTCATCGACATAACGGCAGTGTCTCAATGCCTCGTACCGCTCATCTTCTGTCATTACGGTGAAGCCCTTGTATTTGTGAGTAAGTTCATCACTACATACTTAACACACACACAGAAAGATATTTCATCAGTTTAGGACCAGAGTTCATAATTCAACATCTATTGCAAAGTCTGAATCAGTAAATTAAATGTGTCTATACCTCCAACTATTAGGTAGGCATTAGGGAACAGATTCTTAGCCTGCATCAGGGCACGAGCGTGACCAGAATGAAAAAGATCGAAGATGCCATCTGCATAGATTCGCACAGGCCGGTCCACTGAGAACGAAAAATTCATGACACTTTTAGAAATTATTTACAGAAAGAAAAACACAAAAAAGTTGTATTTTTTTTAAAGAAATTGATACTTTTATTTAGCAAGGACACTTAATGGGTCATTTATGATGTTACAAAATATTTATTTTTCAAATAAATGCTGTTTCTATTCATCAAAAAATCCGGAATAAAAAAATATATCAGTTTTCAGAATATATTGAATGAAATACTGAGTAGCAGAACTGTTTTTAAGATTGACAATAAGATATAGGGCTGGGTAAATCCAACGCTCTCCATTGACTTTGTATTGCAGAAGCTACCTCCTTAATTTCTGATTAATATAACAAAAAACTGCACAGTGTCTAAAAGCTGCTATGTGACAAGGTGTACAGTAAACAAGCTAAAAAACAGAGAACTACGTTTATATAAGCTGTCGACCACAAAAAACGAGCGTTTAAGGACACATAGTCGTAGATGTCAGGGTATTTCAGGTTGGGCCATTTAATTGGATCATTTCTCCAGCAAAAGGAAGGTAAGGAAAAGACGCTCTGACATAGACTAATAAATTTTAGTTTCTCAATATTTCTCCTCGTCTCAGGGTGGTAAAATAAGCCCTTTGACACAGTTAAAAATAATGAATACTTACTATCGCCGATTAAGTTTCCCGCCAGTGGGCGTAGTTCTCTAGTAATATGACACGTTGCGCTCTACTTTTCTGTCTTAAACGCTCGTTTTTTGGGTCGACAGCTTATAAAAATATAGTTCTGTTTTTTTTTTTTTTTAGCTTGTTTACTGTACACCTTGTCACATAGCAGCTTTTAGGCATTGCTCTGTTTTTTGTTATAAGTCAGAAATGACACGGAGGCAGCTTCCCGCAATACAAAGTCAGTGGTGGGCGTGGTTATTAGATTATGACGCATGCCGCTGTTTAATTTGGAGTGACAGATCGTCATGGCGGCTTAGTTCAAGAGGAGGGCAGCGTGAACTGATCCGTCTCCTCTGCTTTAAAGCAATTTCAGCACGAAATAAACACGAATAAACATCCTAAGGTATGTCAACTTACCGAAATCCGTATTATGTCTCAATGTAATCACTCGATCAATGTTTTAACCGCGAAAAGCAGTCAGTATAAGAGCTTGTAAACAGTGTCACATATCGTCACATATACCTCAGAAAAAAAAAACCTTCGGTGACCATAAACAGTCAGATAGAAAAATGAACTCTAGAAAGAAACATTTTGCTAAATATATGCTCCATATAACATATTCATCATAATTGTTTACTGTTATACAATGTTTAATTTTTAAATCTGTCAGGTTATGACAGCCACCATTTATATGTTCGTATTTAAAAAACGAATTGGGGTATAAATAGAATTATGTAATTGTAACTTTATTATTAAAAAAACTTAAGTGATTGTAGGCTAATTTAAGTGGTTGTATACAAATCAGTTCATTGTAACCTTCACTATAGTAATGTAGTACCAACTGGGAGGTACTAGTTGACTGGGAAGCATTAGTTTGTCATGTACCTGATATATATTCAAAATAATCTATATATTTGTGTCAAAACCCAGCCCTAATAAGAATGTTTCTTGAGCACCAAATCAGCATATTAGAATAATTTCTGAAGGATAATGTGACACTGAAGACTAGAGTGATAATGCTGAAATAATAAATTGGTTTAAAATAACAGTTGTTTTAAACTATATATTACTATTTTTACTGTATTTATTATCAAAAAAGTGCAGCCTAAGAGATATAATGCATAAGAGACTACTTTCCAAAACATTAAAAATGCTGTTTGTCAAAATCCTGGCCAAGACAGAGGTAAATACATAAATAGAGTGGCAGGGCAACACCATTTTGTTTTAAATGTTCACTTTTCCCCCTTCACAGTTTTACATTCACAAGCTTAAAATAGTCTATTTTTTTAAGGACATCAACTATTCAACCTTTCTCCTTTTGTCTTTTCTCCACTATAGCAGAGCTCAGTAATCACTGGCCAGCAGTGCTCTGGTATGCGAGAGCTTTGTAAGCCTTGACTGTGAGAATCTGGGTCACAGAATGAACAGGGAATCCCTGAATCTAGTCTTGCTGGGCCCTGTCCCAGTGGTGGACTATCCTACAAGCATTGCATTTTCCTCTGACACTGATATGGGATCGGTTTAAGTAGGTTAACTCATCAATGTTTGATGCGATTTGTGAAATGCGTCCAAAAGATGAAACTAAACGTGTTCTTCAACCGAAAAGAACTTTCAAATGTGTTTCTTTTTTTTTTTTTTTTACACACATACACAATTAGTTTATCATGTACTTTTGTCACTCTTTAGTAAACCGACTACTTTGGATCTAAGATTTTTAAGTCTTATAGACTGTCAATAATCATACAGTCTTAATATACTGGGCAAAATATTTTACATATATTAAACAAATATATACAGTACACTACCAGTCAAAAGTTTTTGAACAGTATGATTTTTTTTTTTTTTATGTTTTTTAAAGACATCTCTTCTGCTTTCCAAGCCTGCATTTATTTGATCCAAAGTACAGCAAAAACAGTACAATTTTGAAATATTTTTACGATTTGAAATAACCATTTTCTATTTTAATATATTTTAAAATGTAATTTATTCCTGTGATCAAAGCTAAATTTTCAGCATTTTACTCCAGTCTTCACGATCCTTCAGAAATCATTCTAATATGCTGATTTGCTGTTTGATTTATTACTATTATTATCAATTTTTAAAACAGTTGAGTAAATTTTTTTTTCAGGATTCTTTGATGAATAGAAAGATCCAAAGATCAGTATTTATCTGAAAATGAAAGCTTTTGTAACATTATACACTATACCATTTACAAGCTTGGCGTCAGTATATATAATAAATGTTTTTTTTTGGGGGGTGGGGGGAGAAATTATATAAATTAATACTTTAATTACAAGTATGATTCATATTTATTAATAACAAGGATGCTTTAAATGGATAAAAGGATGCTTGATCAAAAGTGATGATAAAGACATTTGTAATGTTACAAAAGATTTCTATTTTAGATAAATTCTGTTTTTCTGAACTTTCTATGCATCAAAAAAAACCTGAAAAAAAAAATCTACTCAGCTGTTTTTTGACTATCTACTCAACTTTTTTGAGCAGCAAATCAGACTATTAGAAGGATCATGTGACTGAAGTAATGATGCTAAAAATTTAGCTTTGAAGTCACAGGAACAGTTACATTTTAAAATATATTCAAACAGAAAAAAATAAAATTAAATTAAACATTTTACAGTTTTTGCTGTACTTTGGATCAAATAATATTTTTTATTATTTTTTTAATATTAGTTTTTTTTTTTTTTTTTTTTTCCCCATTTTGAATAGTTTTGTGTGTGTTAGGCTTTATCCTATATTTTTTTGTGATTATATAACTAATCAAGATATAATGAATGAAGTTAGACGCTTTAAAAAGTTACATTTAAGTTAATGTTTAAGAGCTTAAAGGGTTACTCCGCCCCAAAATGAAAATTTTGTCATTAATCACTTACCCCCATGTCATTTCAAACCCATAAAAACTTTGTTAATCTTTGGTTCACAATTTAAGATATTTTGTATGAAAATCGGGAGCTTTGACTGCCAAGTAAATAACACTGTCAAGGCTCAAGGTGTACTCTGTTCCCTGTCAGTTGCGTCACAAAGACGAACGAAGCTTTTACAGGTTTGGAACGACATGGGGGGTAAGAAATTAATGACAAAAAACTTGGTGTTTGGTTTTGTTATGAAAATTGAACAGGGAAAGTACAGACTGACCAGGCGTCCCAAGTCGTGCTTGCTCTACAGTCAGCTTCTCATGTGGCGCCCGACACTCACAACTTGTCTCCGGGGTAAATATGGCTGGTTCTATAAGCGTCTGCAGAGAAGATTGAAAAATATATATTGATTTGAGACGCATGATGAGAAATAAATAGACATTGCAGCTTCCCAAATAAAACACTGTTTAAACAAGCCTAGATCCAACTGACATTACATCCTATTTACCCTTCTCAAAAATGTTTCCCTTTTTGTACGAATAGAGGTTATTATCTGACATATTGATTTCAAGACAATCTGTGTAACAGCCTCTTTACAGCAGGTATTGATTTGTCCAGTAGAGGGTTCTCTAATGTCACTGACTTAAGACAAATCATTCGGCCACAGCACAGCAGCGCAGAGGGAGAGACAGACACAGACATACATAACATGGATATTTCAATCTATTCAAACCTCCTTGTGGCTTATAGCACAACAGAGAACAATAGACTCACAGACACTGAGAACACATGGTTCTGAATTAGCATTTCAATGTATGGCATTGTAGCAGGGATTTTATTTTCTGTCTTTATAATGAAAAGTTATAATGTACAGTTAAAAATAGCTGGGCGCGAATGAGACCGAAAGCCAGACCCATAAAATTAGAAGTAGGAATTTTCTTGTTAAAAACATTGTCCACTTCAAGTCTGTATTATATAGCTAGGGGTTGAACGGATCGTAGTTGATCTGTGATATGTACGGATCAGGCCCAACAGGTCACGCACAGATCACAAAATACCTGTCCCAATAATCATTTTGTTAAACGTAGTAGGTTATATCTTAAGTGAACAAAAACAACTAAGAAAGAAAACGGATGTGTATTAGATTCGAGCATCAGGTCTTAAAGGAACAGTAGCCTATAAATACTTCATTACCATTAATCAAACAACAAAACACAGCTTTAAAGGTCCAATATCTTATAGCGATATAGATGAGATTGTGGCTGTCATACGCTGTCAAATGTGGCTTCACAAGCTCAACAGCTCTGGCCCAAGCTGTGATATAAATGAAACGCTATTGTCTATTTAAAAAAGGGGGCAGGACTGCATGATATGTCCTGGCCTGTCTTCCTGTTTCAGTTGACATTACGTCAACACATGGAATAACTCTGCATGCTTCAAAGCACTTCAGTGGACCTTCAAGTAATAAAAGGGAAGCAGAGTTACACTGACATTTGTTTTCTTGCAGATAAAAAAAAAAACTCATTCGATCCGTGACTCAAAAAAAACGTAATATGATCCGGACCATAAATTTTGTGATCTGTTGAACCACTAACAATAGCTGGTACATGTGCAAATATAATGTATATTAAATTCATAAAACAACAAAAATGGAAAAGATAAAAATATAAAAAAAGTGAAAGTTTTTTTTGTGCCCAACAGCTACATTTTAAATCTTCATTCTTATTTAAAGTGTTTTTGCTTTATATTGTCCACTTTAAATGTATATTTTATTATATTTAATGGCTTTTTGCTTAATAAATGAATCAACAAAAATGGAAAAAGTATTATCAGACTGATAAATTATTTTTTTGTGTTCAAAATGAAATGTTTTGTGATCATTTACTCAAACTTGTATGAATATCTTCCTTAACACACACAAAAAATATATTGTTGAGGAATGTTGGTAACTAACAGCTGCTGGTAGCCATTGACTTTCAGTTTTTTTTTTCCCCCATATACAGTTGAAGTAAAACATTTACATACACCTTGTAGAATCTGCAAAATGTTAATTATTTTACCAAAATACTAATGATAGTGACATTAGAGAACCCTCTATTTTACCAATAAGATATTTCACATAAAAGAAGTTTACATATAGTCCACAAGAGAAAATAATAGTTGAATTTTATAACAAGTTTACAACACTTGATTCTTAATACTGCTTTGTTACCTGAAAGATCCACAGCTTTTTTATTTTCCTTTAATGATAGTCATTCATGAGTCTCTTGTTTGTCCTGAACAGCTAAACTGCTTGCTGTTCAGGAAAATCCTTCGGATCCCACAAATTCTTTGGTTTTTTAGAATTTTGTGTATTCGAAACCCTTTCCAGCAATGACTGTATGATTTTGAGATCCATCTTTTGAGGACAACTGAGGGACTCATATGCAACTATTACAGAAGGTTCAAATGCTCACTGATGCTTCAGAACACAACTGAGCATTAAGAGAATTTGAAGATCAGGGTAAATTTAACTTATTTTGTCTTCTAGGAAATATGTAAATAGCTTCTTAAGGGCAGTACTAAATGAAAAAACATTATATTTAGGCAAAATAAGAAAAATGTACATCTTCATTCTGTTCAAAAGTTTTCACCTTTGGCTCTTAATGCACCATGTTTCCCTTCTAGAGCATCAGGAAGTGTTTGTACCTTCTGTAATAGTTGCATATGAGTCCCTCAGAGTAAAAGATGAATCTCAAAATCATACAGTCATTGTTGGAAAGGGTTCAAAAATGCTAAAAAAAAAAAAATTGTGTGGGACCTAAAACTATCACTTAACAAAAAAAAAAGCTCTGGATCATTCAGGAAACAGCACAGTATTAAGAATCAAGTGTATGTAAGCTTTTGAATGGGGCAATTTTTAAAAATTCATTATTTTCTCTTGTGGACTATATGTAAACATATTTTATTTGAAATATCTTATTCAGGTGAATACTAAATAAAAAATAACATGCATTTTGTATGATCTCCTTATTTTGGTAAAATAATGAACATTTTGCACATTCGGCAAGGTGTATGTAAACTTTTAACTTGAAACTGTAATATGGAAGTCAGTGGATACGTCAACTGTTTGATAATCAACATTCTTAAAAATACCTTATTTGGTGTTCAACCAAAAAAAGAAACTCATACAGGTTTGGAGTAAATAATGACAGAGAAACTGTCCCTGTTGTCTAAATCACCCTTGTGGCATCTTCCTAGTGTTTTAGTAAGCATGGGCGGAGGCACCAGATGCTGTTTAAATGAACTCTGTGCCAAACACAATACAAAAATATTAAAAAACAATTTCTGCATTAACCTTCCAGTGACCTTTGGGACATCTGTCTATTTAGGAAATGCCCAGTGAGAGCTTCTTCCTGCAAGAATCAGACCCAGCTGGTACATAAGCATTCACATATCCAATGCAATGTAGGT
Organism: Cirrhinus molitorella; assembly: GCA_033026305.1. Lineage (NCBI taxonomy): Eukaryota > Metazoa > Chordata > Actinopteri > Cypriniformes > Cyprinidae > Cirrhinus > Cirrhinus molitorella. The sequence continues at coordinate 20,951,773 of CM065140.1, read as the reverse complement.
GTGATATCTGATTACTCATTGGAGGAAAAAATCTCCATGGATTCATTCCCATAGCAACGGAGACAGTGTTTCGAAGGATGCTGGAGACCTTTCCCAGAATTCTGTACAAGGTGAGAAGGAGGAGCAACATCACAGAAGGGCAACCTGCTGATAAATGCAATCTGGATGGTGTCTGTAACATTAGCTCAGCACCATCCCACCAAAGCGCTGGCTCTAGCACTTCAAAACAACATCTGGTAGACGCAGAGGATTAAAGCAGCATTATGACATGGCATTAGAACAAAACAGCTCACTTTAACTGCAGTTTCACAAGCTCAATGTCACTCGGACAGCAGCACAAATGACTAAAACAGACTGAAAACAAAGAGAAAGTGATCCTCAGCATTTCTCAGATGCCCTCGACGACAACAAAACACATATATCTCACCGTTCGTGGCAGTGGACAGGTATGTTCCAGCTCCTCCATGATTTCTGGAGGGTCCAAGCCAAACAGGATGTGACTCCACCTGTACCTGACTCAGCATCAGTCTGGAGACGGTTTTCTAGCCGTTAGCCGAGCCGCGTTCAGGGATGCTCTACTCCAGCCTGGGTCTAGATCCCGCCCACTTGCTCTTGTCTTCCTCTCAGCCTCTCCCGGCAGGACCCGCCCCTTCTCGGCTATAGAAAGAGGCGCTCAGCTCCTCCCTGTGCCCACACACACACAGAGGACCTCAATGATGGCACAACAACAACAAGGAAGAGAGCCTGTTGATGAGGGCAATGGCAAGTCTGGGGAGGACCAATCAGCAGACATGCTCTCCTGTCTCATTTACATACTGGAGTGTGATTGGCTGAGCTGGCTATAGCACCATCACTGTGAAGCCGCTGCTGAGCATCTCTGATTGTTCTTCATCTTCCTTCATCATTGTGGTGCATCACAAAGGCTTGCTGAAAGAGATAACAATACAGTACAACAATAGTTATTTTATTGTTATTAAAATGATTTTGCTTGCTACACTGAAGTGCTTGAAATTAAGTTTCAAACCAGTTTCAATTATAGGTTCAATATCTACAATCTGATATGTATTTGTTCATATTTTATATGGAGGTTTGCAATAAAATTGAAAAATAGATCAATTTAGTTTGATTAACAGCTATAATATATCACAAACAATATGCAATTAATATATTACTTAACAATAAAATAATCTAAATATACACTACCAGTCAAAAGTTCAACGGTAAGATTTGTCTCTTCAGCTCCCCAACCCTGCATTTATTTGATCCGAAAAAGCAGTAATATTGTAAAATATTTTTACTATTTAAAATAACTGCTTTCTGTTTGAATATATTTTAAAATGTAATTTATTCATGTGATCATAGCTAAATTTTCAGCGTCGTTACTCCAATCTTCAGTGTCACATGATCCTTCACCATTCTAATATGCTGATTTGCTGAAATAAAAAGCTTTTGTAACATTATACACTTTACCATTCAAAAGCTTGGAGTCAGTATTTTATTTCATTTTGGGGGGGAAAGAAATTCTAGAATTTAAATGCTTTAAATTAATCAATTGCTTTAAATTGAGCACATTTATAATGTTACAAATGATTTCAGATAAATGCTGTTCTTCTGAACATTCTATTCATCAAAAAAAGCTGAAACAGTTTGACTCTGTTTTCAACATCACAATAATAATAATAAAATATGTTTTTTGAGCAGCAATTCAGAATATTAGAAAGATTTCTGAACAAATATGTGACTGGAAAAGCACAGGAATATATTACATTGTAAAATATTTTAAAGAATACAGTTATTTTAAATAGTAAAAATATTTCATACTTTACTGTTTTTGCTGTACTTTGGATCAAATAAATGCAGGCTTGGTAAGCAAAAAAGACTTCTTTGATTTTTTTTTTTTTTTAATCTGTTCAAAAACTTTTACTGGTAATGTATGTATGATAATATATTTAATATTTAAAGGAAGTCTAGTGACGTTTTGAAAACATACATTATTTACAACTTGAAATTGATCAGTTTATTGAGGATCACAATTTTAAATGCTACAAAGACCTTAACTAATTTATATAATATATGTTTATTTTTTATATGCGGATTTGCAATGGAAAAAAAAAACGGAATCCAACTAATATATTACTTAACAATAAAATAATCAAAATGTATGATAATATAATTTAGATTCATAAGTTTAGTAAAGTTTTGAAAACATTCATTACGTACTACCTGAATTTCACCAGTTTAGCGAAGATCACAATTTTATATGCACATTTTTAATTTTTATATTCTGTATATTTTTCCCCCAAAAAATAGGAAAACATCGAATTTTTTTTTTTAATTAACAAAATAATTAAGACCTTTTTTTTGTTATTATTCCATGGTCTGTCTGAATACTGGATTCTGATTGGCTGGCAGATATGCGGTAGCCTAAGTAAGGGATAATGTACATCCAGCTGGTTGTTATTGCAGAATAAAGCCTGACACTGCTGATATGAAAATTAATTATATTATCATACATTACCATTACCAGTCAAAAGTTTTTGAGATTTTTTATTTATTTTCAAAGAAGTCTCTTTTGCTCACCAAGCCTGCATTTATTTGATCCAAAGTACAGAAAAAACAGTAAGATTCTGAAATATTTTTACTATTTAAAATAACTGTTTTCTATTTGAATATTTTAAAATGTAATTTATTTCTGTGATTTCAATGCTGAATAAAATCCTTTAGTGCATGGCAAACCAGTGATTATGTCTGAATTTATATATGGTTTTGCATGTTTAGGGAGGAGTGTTGATGCTGAAATGTGGTTCATATTTTTATATCTAATTTAATTTTTTATATATTTGAACAATTTCCTGTTAATATTTTACTTAATAATATGTATGTATATATATATATATATATATATATATATATATATATATATAACATTTATATATATGATACAATAACTAAAAATCATTAATTGAACATTAATTATGTCAGTTACCCTTTTTTAATTATATACTTTATAACTGGAATTGTACAATCTATGGAGCAGACCTGATTTACATTTCACTGCTGGTTATATATTCTCTATATAACTGTGTAGATAACAAATGTGACTCTGGACCACAAAACCAGTCATAAGGGATAATTAATGGAATTTTGAATAAAAAAACTTTCCATTGATATTTGGTTTGTCCGAGATACAACTAATCTGGAATCTAAGAGTGCAAAAAAAAAAAAAAAAATGGAGAAAATTGCCTTTAAAGTTGTCCAAATGAAGTTCTTAGCAATGCATATTACTAATCAAAAATTAATTTTTGATATATTTACAGTAGAAAACATGATCTGTACTTAATATCCTAATGATTTTTGCCTATTTGTTACAAATCTACCTGTGCTACTTAATACTGGTTTAAAAATCTTGAATCTTGATAACGCTTACTATAGTTCTGTCCTGCTTGTATTCTTTAAATTGTATTATATTATACTGGGATTTATTTTCGGTTTCGAAACCAAACTGTTCTCATTCTGAGGACAGTTGGGTTGTTATCCACTTGGTGGCGCCATTGCTTCAATTGCAGTTAGTGCGTTTAAACATGGCACCAAGAGGTTATTTAACAAATTTACAAGATGCTACCGAATAAAATAAGGGTTGTAAATTAGATGTAATAAGTTTAGAAGCATCTGCAATATTTGCTAATATTTTCCCAACAGCTTCTATCCATTTACTCTCTGCTGTCAGCCCCTTGGCTAATAAAGTTAACAAAATAAATCATTTTGATTTAAATTAACTTAATATTAGATGATGTTTCAAAACAAACAAAGAGATGAAGAGAATGGCAGCAGCTCCATTCAGCCCACACACACACACACACACACACAAAATTTGACTGCTATTTCCCTGAACCGTGTCTCCATTGTTGCTTTCATTCAGGCTACTCATACAGCACAGGTAATTATTTCAGTCACAGGACAGAACAGAAGTGCTTTGAAGAGCAGCCCCCACCCTCAGAGAGGAACGGTGTGGTCCAAGAGAGCTGGCGAGAGATTTGATATCCTCTTATGTGTTTCCTGTGAGCTCCTCTCCTCATCAGCATGAAGACCGAGTCTCATTTTCCTCTTAGACTCGGGGTATGTACTTTTGACTGCTATATCCCCGGAGACTCAGAGGGCAACAGTACTGAGAATAACATTTCCATCCGTGTGGCCGTAGTTAATAGATTCTCCTCTGACGGCTTGTGAAGCAGCTGTGCTCCAGCTCAAAAAGGTTATCGTCCTGTGTCATAATCAAATAGAGAATAAACAGGAAGATCATTTAGAAGAGAAGAGACTCTTCCCTCCAAGGCGTTGAGAGGGTCTGGAGAAAAAAAGGGGGAAAAAAAACAACCATCTAATTTTTGAGGCAATTGCAAAGTGACATAAGTGTGCTGATTCAAGGTTAAGGATATTCTTTTATCTCTCTTGAATACTGAGATTCTCCTGAGTATTGTTTGACGTAGCCTCCTTAAGTGACATTCATTTCATTCTGGTCTGAAACATTTAAAAACAAAACTAATTAATTTTTCATTTAGACATGCAAAATCATACACTGCAAGGAAAATGCATGCTCATATACTTCCTAATCAATCTAAATGTTAATTAGCACTGTAGCATCCTTTCTAAATGAGAAAGTTTATGCAAGACACATCTTCGGGATTTTACAGGCTAAATCTGTTTTGACAGAGTAGTTTACTTAAAAATAAAAAATCTTTCTTATTCTTAAGCATAAACATACACTACCAGTCAAAAGTTTTTGAACAGTAAACCTCTTCTGCTCACCAAGTACTGTTCAAAAGTACAGAAAAATAAGTAATATTGTGGATTTTTTTTTTTACCTATTTAAAATAACTGTTTTTATTTGAATATACTTTAAAAGGTAATTTATTCCTGTGATCAAAGCTAATTTTTCAGCACCATTACTCCAGTCTTCTTCTTTGATGATTTGTTGTTCAAGAAATATTTTGAGTATTTTTTTCAGGATTCTTTGATGAATAGGAAGATCCAAAGCATCTGAAATAAAAAGCTTTTGTAACATTAACTGTACCATTCAAAAGCTTAGAGTCAGTATATATATTGGGGAACATAAATGATAGAAATTAATACTTTTATTTTGCAAGGATGCTTTAAAATGATCAAAAATAATGATAAAGACATCATTTATAATGTTACAAAAGATTTATATTTCAGATAAATGCTGTTCTTCTGAACTTTTTATTTATCAAAGAAACCTGAAAAAATTCTGCTCAGCTGTTTTCAACATAAAAATAATTGTTTTTTGAGCAGCTAATCAGAATTTTAGAATCATTTCCAAAGGATCATGTATAAAAATGTAGCATTGAAATCACAGAAATAAATTACATTTTAAAATATATTCAAATAAAGCATTTTTAATAATAAAATATTTGTGTGTTTGTGTTTGCTGTACTTTTAATCAGATAAATGTAGGCTGAAGAGACTTCTTTAAAAACATTACAAATCTTACTCTTCAAAAACTTTTTACTGGTAGTGTATGTGCTGAGTTATTATATTCTCCATTTAATTTAAATGTGGCACTAATTTCGCAGGTTACATTGCTCCGCCAAAACAGGTGGCGAAAAGTGAATCATTGACTCATTTACAAAACCGATTCGTTCAAAGCAATGATTCATTCAGGAATTAAACAGAGACGCGCAACGGTCATTCTCCTAATATTCGGTGTCTTAGTAAAAAAGTGACGAAAACTTTTCGACATTGTATTAAAAATGTAAGTTGCTGAACTTCAAAAACTTATTTAATGAAGTGTTTTATAAAAGAAATATTACACTCACCTCTGGTGGGAGAATGGAAATAGGTGAGTTGCGCCGACTACCATAGTCAATCGTGACAATCAAAAATTTCAATTTTTCATGTTCAGTTAACAAGTTTGGTGGTGACCACAACTTGTATTTGCATAATGTTGACAGGTCACAGTGTTTCTTACACCGCTTTAACAGTCGGCTTTCCTCACCAGCTGTAACTTTACGCAAAAAAAGCATACACGTGTCCTGCGTTGTTCGATTCCCGGACAAACGACTCTTATGAACCGGAGCGTCGCTCTAACGTTACACTTTTTACTGAGGTACAAGCCCCGGTAAAAATATTTCTAACAAATCCTCGTTTGTTAGTGGAAATTACCGTATACCGAACTGGCAGTCATTTTCTGTCCGCTGTTTCAGAGTCAGAACTAGCTGTCAAAGAGATTTGAAATTGTTCACGGTGCGGTTTGAATTATTCAGAGAGTTTACTCATCCACTGAATCGTTTGCACTTTGCAGCGTTTCCTCACAGAGCAACGGACGCTTTATTAAAAAAGAAAACAAAGATATCGCTGGGTTTGGCGATATTTACCTGTAAATTGCAGGCTGCTATCCATTGTATAAATAAAGATATCTTTTATCATCGTGTGTCAGCGACGACGCAGCTTATGAACGGACAACAAACTGTACTGCAGATAGAGTTAAGAAATTTTAACTCTGTTATTGATACCGTTTTGAAATTCTGGAAAATCAATAAGAGAGTCAAAATATAAAGTTTTTTTTTTTTTAATGAGGGAATCTGTGTGCCAATACCGAAGAAAGGCATTCCTGCTTATGACTTATGAATTGTTCAAAAGACTCACCAAGGAGATCTTAAGCGTTTTGAATCAGATTGTTGGTTCACTTAATGAACCGTCAGGGCGGCTTATGAATCAACATATGATTCATTACTGAATTGTAAGTAATCATTATTATCCACCTTATTTTTGCTGTTAGAGTGGGCATGGCCCGTTCTAAATTTTATGGGTCTGGCTTCTGGTCTTATCCGTGTCCAGCTATTTCTAGCTGTGCAAAACAGCTTGTATTGCTGCTTTATATTAAAAATTGGTGTTTCCTACCCTATTATTTGAATGTATTATATTAATTATGAACACACTGTTTTACAGTTTACTGCACATTGTTATTCTTCTCATTGTTTCCCAATATAGGATTTGCACTTGCGTCTGGTTTGGTCAGTTAACTGGATGCACGGCTATATTGGAGGCACTCGACAGTTTTTCGCACTCTTCTCTTTGATTTGTTATAACTTTTGGCAGTCTATAGGACTCCAAATGTTTTTCTCGGTCCGACCAATTAGTACAGCCCAAAACATGACAATAATTGACCATTTTCAAAATATGCAAGTTTCATTTGGTTTAGTGGCATTGTTTATGTCCAGTGCTGCCAATATAGCTGATTGATAATGAAGATTTTAATTAGTCATCTCTGATCTATAATAGCATTCAGTGTTCCTTATAAATCACCGAAAGCTGAATAAATAAGCTTTCCATTGATGTATGGTTTGTTAGGATAGGACAATATTTGGCTGAACTACAACAATTTGAAAATCTGGAATCTGAGGGTGCAGAAAAATTAAATATTGAGAAAATCACCTTTAAAGTTGTCCGAATGAATCCTTAGCAATGCATATTACTAATCAAAAACAAGTTTTGATACATTTATGGTAGGAAATGTATAAAATATATTCATGAAACATTATATTTACTTAGTATCTTAATGATTTTTGGCATAAAAGAAAAAGTGATAATTACGATGTATTTTTGGCTATTGCTACAAATATACTTGTGCTACTAAAGACTGGTTTTGTGGTCCAGGGTTACAAATGTATATACATTAATGTACTCAAAGGAAGCCGATGGTGCAGTCATAACGTTACAATGTTTGCCCTATAGACGTCTGTTCTCACAAACTGATTAAATAGTTTGCTAGTTGTTTGGTAATCAAAAACATGCCACATATGCTGTTAATAAAGCATTCTGTGCAACTGTATTGCTTTAATTTCTTCTTTTTTAACAATGCGGTTATGTGGGAGACCACTGCAGAAAAAATCAGGAGAAAGCTGATGTCAGAGCATTATGATGTGAATTCATGCTGACATGCTTGTCAACTATAGAGTGCCTTGATTCCCATTGTTTTGTCAGACCTATGTATAGCAATTCAGGCAATATATATTTAGAGACCGATAAAGCTTAAGCCACGGAATCCAAGGGCTGTCTCAGCTTGAAGAGCTCTGCGGGGAAGTGCGCGCAGGACAATTGATGTACTTACAGATCGCAGCTAGCTGCAATAAATTCATTAACATGCCCAATATAGAGCCTTTGAAATAAAACTCATGTCACAGCAAGAGCAATTTCCTAACTATAAAGGCCTGATCACACATGCTCCATGTGAAAATGTAGCTTAATTATGACTGACATCTGGCTTGTGTGGTTAAGCGTTATTATTTGATAAAGCAAAGCATCACATGCCATTTGTTTGACGAGAACCCCAAAGCTGAACAGCATCTCTCTAATTGTTTACTATAGATAGCTTACAGGTATGTGAAGAATCTTGTTACAGCACCCAAAGCTGCGATTCTGCATTTAACAATGTCAACAGATTACCAAATGGCACCGTTTTATTTTGGGCATCACTAATTACACCCGGGTATTGAACGCTTCCTGTGAAAGTGAAGCTTCTGACAGCTATGGAAATGAGAATAGGAATGACGTTCTTGTGTATGCCTGCAGGTAGAGTGCTGGCGAGAATTTTAATGAGAGGTGAACGCAATATTAACAGCCGCAAACAGTTTTTGTTTAGGTCCTCGTGTGAAGTCCCATGTCCCGTTGTTTGAGGAGTTTTCATCACCAGCAGTTGTTTGGTGACGCACGCAAAGTTGAGCGAAGGGTTATTGAGTGCTTGTTTTGTAATCAGAGCACGCATGTGCATGTGTTTTGTTCAGTGAATTTATTTTATTGCAGTCCAGGAGTTCCCAAGGTGTGTTGCCAAATCACTTTTAAATTTCCCTTAGGCTTATTTTATTGGATGTATCGTGGCCTTAAAGGAAAAGTTCAAGCAAAACATTTACTCACTTTTGTGCCATCCAAAATGGAAATTAGTTTGTTTCTTCATAGGAACAGATTTGGAGAAATTAAAAAATTACTTGCACACCAATGGATCCTCTGCAGTGAGATAAAACAGCTAATAAAAACATCCGAAATATGTAGAAATCAGCATTCGTGGTTAAAAAGTATATAAATGTTTATTTTATTTAGAAAATGTCCAATCGTTTTGCTAGAGAAGACCCTTATTCCTCGGCTGGGATCGCGTAGAGCCCTTTGAAGCTGTATTGAAACTGCAATTTGGACCTTCAATCCGTTGGCCACCATTGAAGTCCACTATATGGAGAAAAATCCTAGAATGTTTTCCTCAAAAGCCTTCATTTCTTTTCGACTGAGGAAACATCTAGGATGACATGGGGGTGAGTAAGTTAACAGGAATTTTTTATTCTGAAAGTGAACTAATCTTTTAATTGATGGACTGAAGTTATTGTGAATTTTTTTTATTTTTTTTTTTATCAAATGTTTGAACTCTCATTCTGACGGCACCCATTCACTGCAGAGCATCCATTGGTGAGCAAGTGAAATGCTAAATTTGTCCAAATCTGTTCTGATGAAGAAACAAATTCATCTACGATGGCCTGATGGTGAGTACATTTTCAGTTTTATTTTTGGGTTAGTTCAGTAAAAATGACCTTCGTTCATCTTTGGAACACAAATTAAGATATTTTTTAATAAATCAGGAGCTCTCTGACCCTCCATAGATAGCAAGGGTCCTTCGACATTCAAGGTCCAGAAACGTTGTAAGGACATTGTTAAAATAGTTCATGTGATATCAGTGGTTCATCCTTAATTTTATAAAGCTATGAGAATACTTTTTGTGTGCAAAGAAAACAAAAATAACAACTTTATACAATTTCTTCTCTCCTGAGACAATCCTCTCCCATTACAAAAACGTTGCATGCGCCTGTCTCAGGAGAGAGGAAATCGTTGAATAAAGTTATTTTTGTTTTCTTTGCGCACAGAAAGTATTTACGTAGTTTGTAAAATTACTGTTGAACTTAGGGGTGTGCCAAATAGTTGAACATTCAAATATTCAGTCTGCAATTATTATTTGAATTATAAAAACACTATTCGAATTTTACTGTGTTGTTTTGCTGGCAGTAAATGCAAGGATTCTAAATGCACTGGGTGGCGCCGTGGAGCGTGTTAACAAGTTGATAGTATTTGATCACAGAATATCTTCATCTGCCTCGCAAAGTTTGGATTTACTTTGATCAAAATGATCTTACTAAATAATCTGACAAAATGTAATTACTTCTGATCAAATTAATTAGTGAAACTGATTTATCATAATATCACCACCACAATGAGAAATCACATGAAATCCAAATACAGTCGACTGAGGAAAGACAGCTGTCCATCACTGCATTCACAACTGCAGGTATAAGTGCAGCTGAATCCAAGTGAGGCAAGAACAGAGTTTATCTTATTGCAAAATAATCTTGAGACGTATATAAAGTTTCCTCGAAGGAGAGTGGTTTAACACAAAGCGTTAAACTGTTAGCACATGTTATCTTTGTCAGCGCGTTCTTATTGTTATCAGACTGAGGAACAAACTCTCACCTGAGCATGTGGATATTATTGTTTCTCTCAGAATTAACATGTGAAACAATGTAAACACAATAAATATAGGCCCACTGGAGTATATGTACATTCTGTGCTGTAATTGGCACGGTTTGCTTGATTTTTTCCATTTGCTCTGCTTGAATGCTTTTGTTTTTATATGTATATATTAGGGCTGTCAAACGATTAATCGCGATTAATGGCATCCAAAATAAAAGTTTCTGTTTACATTCTATATCTGTGTTTACTTTGTATATTTATTATGTACATTTAAATACACACACATACATGTATATATTAAAACAAAATATTTATATGTATATATATATTTATACCTGTATACAATTTAGATTCTAAATAAATATAAATAATGTAGATATAAATCTAAAATATGTTTCATTAATCTATACATGCATTTGTGTGTATTTATATATACATACTAAATATACACAGTACACAAATATATAGTATGTAAACATGAACTTTTATTTTGGATGCGATTAATCGCGATTAATCGTTTGACAGCACTAGTATATATTTTTGGTTACACATGTTTTCAACCAAAATAAAACCTTGTTGTAGAATGTTGTTGTGTAACAGCTAATCATAAGCTTGTTCAGAAATCGTGACACAAACTTGATAATTAAAAATAACACATTTTCCAATAAACCTCATTTATATAAACATATATTCGAATGATCATCCCTAGTTAAACTACCGTTGTCACATGGACTATTTTACCAATGTCCTTTTCCAGACCTTGGATGTGGTAGTTGCGCTGTTCTATATAGAGGGCCAGAGAGCTCTTGGATTTCATCAAAAATACCTAATTTGTGTTCCGAAGATAAATGAAGGTCTTCTGGGTTAGGAACAACATGAGGATGAGTAATTAATCACAGAATTTTCTTTTTTGAGTGAACTATTATAAACTAAGTCAGGAGTCTCCAAACTCAGTGTCCTGCCTTTTTAAACACACCTGAACCTGCTAATCAAGGTCTTACTAAGCATGCTAGTAACTTACAGGCAAGTGTGTTTAGGCAAGTTGGAGCTAAATCCTGCAGGACACCGGCCCTCCAAGACCGAGTTTGGAGACCCCTGCTTTAAGTGGTATATTTCCGCAGCACAACATGATCAGTTTTGAGAATGCACATGTACCTGAAGGTCACGCTGTCATTGTGTCAGTGGTGGGAGTGATCAGGCTCTCCCTGTAACACTTTCTGACTGGTTGCACCTTCGGTGATCCATGAATCATGAAACGGTAGGGAGCGGCGTCTCCTAAATGGAAGGTAAAGTGTTGTGTTGGCTTTCCACTTCTCAGAGAGATTGCTGTTGACCTGTCACAAACAGAGGGCATGGTGAGCAGAGAAGGGAAGCAAACAAAAGGGCAATGATTTCATGCCCGTCTGACTTAATCCAAGTGACCATGTAACGAAAGACTCTCAGTTGGATGTGTTCTTGTATTTTTAGTCCAGTGTTATGTAAATGAAACAGACCCACTTGGCCTGGGACATCCAATTAGACGGAATCACATAGAGGGAAAAACTGTGTCAGGAAGTCCACAGACTGTGATTTCCCACTGAATCATATCTCATATTTGTTCCGTCATCTAAGGGGATTCATTAGACTAACCAGTTCAAGGTGTCACAAAAATAATATTTGAATAGTGTCACATTGCAGACACAGATTAAATCAGAAACTGTGCTTTTTGTGTCCTATTTACTCCTGAATTAAAATGTGACCTTTCCAACGTGACTAATGTAAGATGAGCATTTTTGGTTAGAAAGTATATACATTTTTATTGTTTTTTTTTTTTTTTAGAAAATGACAGATTATTTCGCAAGATAAGACCCTTATTCCACGGCTGGGACCATGTAGAGTGCTTTTAAAGCTGCATTGAAACTGCAATTTGAACCAATTTGACCCATTGGTCCTCATTGAAGACCACTATATGGAGAAAAATCCTGTAATGTTTTCCTTCAAAAACCCTAATTTCTTTTCAAAGAAAGACATGAACATCTTGGATGATATAGAGATGATTAAATTATCAGGAAATTTAAAAATAGGAGAGAACTAAACCTTTTATGTGTTACACGACACTGAACTTAGTCAAATGATTTGATAGATTAAACTTTTTTGTGTTTAATGTGTAACGCTAAAGAACTTATCATTTATTCTGAAATGTTTTTTTTAAAGAATACCAGGATTTGTATGTCTGCATTTACCATCATTGCATTTTAATTAGCTTTTTAAAAAACTAAAGTACCCTGCTTTTACATGCTTTAAAATGTCACCTTTTTAAAATAATGGTTGATATTTCTGGCATCATATTTTAGCGAGTGACATTTTTGCTTAAACTCGGCATGAAAGAAAAATCACGTTCGACTTTTCTTCCCTAATCTGTGTAAAACAGCATATCAAATAAAAAAAAAAAGATTAAGAATTGGCTGGATCGTAAAAATGATAAAAACATGTTTCAAAAGTAAAATACCCACATTTTTCACATTTGAAAGACCCAGAACATGAAATCAGAAGACAAGCTGATTACATCTGCTTTACTTAAACTACCACATTCATTGTTGTTTGTGCCCTTCATTTATGTCTTATCTAAAACTTATATTTTTGTATTTTCCCAGCTGAGAAATTAATATTCTGCATGATAGGTGATTTTACATGTTTTGTAGGGTATTACAGCACCTGTTTTTTCTCACATGATCAGATATGAAATGGAAGAGACTCTGCCCGCATTTGCCATGGCTAACATCCTGCAAGATCTGGCTGGTATCCTAGAAAATCCCAGCATGCAAGCGTGCGTCCTTGAAATTACATTCCAAGGTTTTTCTAACATTTTTTCATCCATCTCAGACGTGCTGCTACAGCAGGAAGTCATGCGCTTCCATGCTGTGGCCTGGACTAACTATAAAGGCAAGCTGCATTAATCACAGAGGTCATCCCTAACCCCTCCGCCATTCAAGGCCTCATTAAAAAACAGTGACATCATTCACAAAGCTCAATATTTTAGCCACAAGACAGTTTTTCACTTTTTTCCCCACTTTTCTCTGTTCTCAAATACTGTGACTAATCTCCACAGTGTCAATAAAGCTGAGAAATCAGACTATTATTACCCAAGCTTGTCAAAAAGCTTGGGGCTAAACTCTTTTTATATTCTCATAATCTCAGCCAGAGTGCAAGACAAAATGGAAATATCACACATGCAAATATTCGGTGTTTGCCTCTGGGAAGAGAGCCCACAGAAATTCCCTTTGAAGTGCCTAGCATGCTAAACCAAAGATCCAGGCAGGAGGTCATAAGCTCTCATTATTAATTGCAGTTTAATTGGAGTATGGTCAGGTTGTAATTTGACCAATGAAACTGAATGAAACAGTGATGTAGTTATGGCATCTACTGTACCAGCAGGGGCTAAACAGACCATGCTACACTACAAAATGTATAGCTGTGTGTACATATTTGTGCTATATAAATAGCACAAGAATATTTGTAATAATAATAAACTTTATTTTATATAGCACATTTAAAGGAATGGTTCACCCAAAAATACAAATTCTGTCATTCGTTTTTCACCCTCATGTTGATCCAAACCTATGAGACCTTTTTTCATCTTCAATGAAAGCACAAATTAAGATGTTTTTGCTGAAATTCGAGAGTTTTCTGACCCTTAATAGACAGCAAGGGTCCTACCACAGTCAAGGCACAGAAACGTAGTAAGGACGTTGTTAAAATAGCGCTCAAGCATAATTTTATAAAGCTACGAGAATACTTTTGTGTGCAAAGAAAACAAAAATAATACCTTTATTTAACAATTAATAAATACACAATGTATTATTTATTTAAAAATATCTTAATTTGTGTTCTGAAGATGAACGAAGGTCTTAAGGGTTTGGAACGACATGAGGGTGATTAATTAATGACAGAACTTACATTTTTTAGTGGACTATTCCTTTAAAGCAGCCTCTCAAAGCATGATAAACAAAAACAACATATATAACAATATAAGAGATACTACAAAAACAATAAAATAAATAACTAAATGAGCGAACATGCAGATAACTAACAGAATCAAACGAAAGCTAACCTAAAAATAAAAAATGTTCTGCTTTTATGGGGGGAAAAAAAAGAGAAGTATTGTTATTGTTGTAAGTTTCCCTTAAAATGGTCTTAACATTTAAATTGCACTTCATTATGTTAAAGAACCATTTTTGTGAAATGTTTGATTTCATAAAACCTTTATTAAGTTTTTTGTAATTACAAAATTACAAATCTGGATTTGTATCTTTTGATTTGTGGTTTAGTGAAAGGATTTGTGAACTGAGTAGCGTCTTTAAATGATTCACAGACTGAGTGAAGCTGATTTAAAGAATCATAATGATTCTGATGTGGATGAGTCATTTGTTTGCAAATCAGAACATTTATTATATTATTTTGAAAATGGCAATTTTGAGTGGAAGCAGAAACATGCATGTCTCTTTAAATGCAAATGAGCTGCTATTCGCCGCCCCGTTTCTGGAATAGGTCTGCGCCATTACAGCTAATATTTCAGATACTCTGCCAAAAAAAACATCTGTTTGGTTTTGATTATCATGTCAATCGCACTGAAATCATGCGTTTTCAAGCCATATTTTAAGCCAATTTGTGTGTCCATAAGCGTTCTTTCCTTTAACGGAATGTGCGTTGGTTTTTATGGCAATGCCATTGCGTTGTCATGCCAATGCTAAAAACGCTCAAAATTTCATCTTCTGAGGCAGTGACATGAATGCAGGAAGCAGAATGTGCGACTTTTCTCTGTGCTGCCATCTCTGCTGGTTTCAAAACTCAAAGAGGTGCGTATACTAGACGTATTGTCTTTTCCCAGTTGACTTACAGTTTGCAACAACACAAGCATGTTTCTGCAAACATATTTATTATGTTTTCCACAAAAACGCCTGCCGTGTTTACATTTTTTGTGGCGTGAAAATGTGAAAAAGCTATGCTAAATCTGATCTGACCGGTAAGACTGAAACGCATTTCCAGAAATCCGGTTCAGCAAGTTAGCACAAATTGGATTTCATATAGTTCGTTGCTGTTCAGACTATCTATATATGATCAGATTTCAATCAGATTTGCATAAAAATCGGATTTGGGCTGACAGTCTAAATGGGGCTTAAGTTCTCTTTCATGTCATGTTGTGCTCAAATACACAAGTTTATGTTACAGAGACATAAGTTACAAAAACACAGTCGGTTGTGTCTTTGAAGATGAACAGCTTGGAAAGAAATCATTATAAATGGAAATCTAACTTTTTCATATTAAAAGTGATTTATTCTGTGTTTCTAATACTTTGTGTTACCATGGCATTAATTTTACAGGAGTTTCTAATAGAGCTGCTAAAGAAGTGACTAAATTTGATGTCTATTTCTCTTCTGAGCGAGTCTATCTCTTTCTATTTTTTTCAGCTTTTTGTAGAAACAATTTTTTTTGCAAAAATAACACTTGCTTCAATCTCCCATGCACCTTCAAAGAAGCTACCGACCATTTTAATTTCAGTCTCCAAATATTAAACACCTGGTTGGTGTGTAGCTAGTGGCCAAAGAGACTTGATTGAGCTGTGCGCAATCATGCAAAGATGTCGTTTTAACTCAGCGATCTAGATGGGAGGGTGGTTTGAGAGTTTTAAACATCTAATTGGTCGTCAGCACACCCTCTTCTGACACTATGTGAACTGACAGAGTAGGACCGCTGGGAACAGGCAAATCTGAAAGAAATTACTTCTCACCAAATCTGCATTTGACAAGTGACAAATTAGCCTTTTGAGAGATGTTCCGAGGCCATTACGGCGGTTCTCGCATCCCCAGGGACCGCTCACAAAGTGACGTTCACCCTACACTCCACATTCAAATTTTGTGCAAAGTTGCATCAAGTATGGAGACAGTTTGATTGCGACTTTTCATTAAGTCATAGCAGTCCTCAAAAAAAAACAACTCTTTTCATGTATGAACAACCTTTGAGGATTTAAAAAGTGCTATATTTCTGCACTTGTTAGACCATCTGTTAATTTATGTGGTGACTTCAAAGTGACTAATATCAGGAAAAAAAAATCTCAAAGTGTGAAAGACTCTGTTGATACCTCATCAGCAGCTAATTTTAAGACAGGAGCCCCTAAGGAGTTGAGCCCAAAGAAGTTTAACCCTTCACAGCGAGAATCATCTATTTTAACACGCTTGCCGAGCTAATTAAACAGCATATTTTTCACAAAACTCCCACACAGCTGGAGTTTGGCTACAAGGACCGGCGACAACCTTGCAAATGTGATGCTATGTGACAAACCTGACCTTTTTCACTTGGTTTGGTCCCTCTTTCATGTCAGGCACGCACCTGCCTGCATGCAAACACAATTATGTGCTACTGTATATGTAGTCATTTAAAGAAACCCCACTGAAGAACTGTCAGTTGCATGGTCAATACCTGTCAGAGTTCAGAAGTCAGTCAAACCGCTCACAGAATGAGGCAATTATCCTCAGTGACTGTCACTTAACAAGCATTGTTGCACTTCGGTGTCACCTGTGATGTTCTGGCACCAAATATTCCAGATCAGTTGCTGGCAGTGATTAATGTAAGGTGTAATGCTCTTGGCTCAGACGAGCCGCCACATTTGCTAACTTGCTGAACCGTCACTTTCATTGAGCATGAAATCTCCCGAATGATGCAAAATCCAGTGCCACTCTGATTTGCCATAAATAATTTAGATTATGGGCACGCAAGACATCCTGTTATGCAAATGACACCTCGAACTTAATTCATATTTCAAAATTGGATTACTGAGCTAAAAGCAGAAGTCGGCTGCTGTGAGCTTCACTTTTGCGGAACGCGTAGCTGTTAATGCCTCATTCTGAAATCTAAGAATAGTTGAAGATCACACATTATTCAATTAGCTGTGGGTTCCTGGTTGCAGTGGTAATTGATTTAAAAGTTGTCACTGAAGCTCTGAAAGAATAGGAGGTGCAATATATGTATTAATTCTTAGAAAGTAATATTAATGTTGCATATTTATCATGGTTTGCCCTAAGGATAGGAGCAATACTTCAAATTATGCAGCTTGTTGCAGAGAGGAATGTTATTTTAGTATTTATTTACTATTATAGCATTTATTTATATTTTGAATTGGCATGCTTTCAGTTTTCATTTTAATTTGTTTGTTTCAAGTGATTTATAGAAATTACTTTTTATTAAAATAATAAATATCAGATTTTTTTTAAGTAACACTTTACAGTATGGTGTCATTTGTTAATGTAAAGTTTTTACAAAAGGTTTTTACTATACTGATAGCACAGATGTCAACATTTGGTGGTTCAAATACCCATGTGAGGTCTCTTAAAGTTTTTAAAGCTTTTGTTTTTTTAATGCATGATTTTCCATAGTCTGGTAAGTGCTATTTTTAGGCTTGTCACATCCATAACAGTATATATTCCTCATAAATAGACACATCAAAGTTAAAATAAAGTAACGATATGTTCTGTGAAAAGCCATCACTCTATTTGTTGGGTATTATTGCATCTGGTTTGTGCATTTTAATTCACAGAAATTCTACAAAGTATGTAGTCTTTCAGAAATGGTGTCCTCCTTTGTTACATCCATAATGCATAATTATTTCCGTTTTTTAACGTAGAAAACTTGTGCATAGACTGATATTTTCTGATGTTTAGACTCTTATCAACAAGGGTTTATTAAAATTTAAACAGATGGTTCTCTATATTGGTAACACATACATTCTCTAAGCATAACGCAAAATGTCACATCCATAATACTGGATTTACCCATTACCTTTTTTAAATATATTTTTGGCTTTATTTTATGCTTTAATTATAGTAGTTTTAGTACTTAAACTTATTTCAAGCAAAAAAAATATTTCAGTGTTGCCAGTGTTTTTCAAGTAATATTTATATTTTATTTCAGCTCAATTTCAATCAGTGAAAACAATTTTTAACACCTTACCCGTCCCCTCAGTGGGATGCCTAAGTTTACTTCACCATTTTACAAATAAGTCTTAATTTATTAATGACAAACTATATCGTTGGAAAGGTCTGAGACGCTTAGATATTCTAGATTAATTTATGACAAGAGTGCACCTCAAACATCTACTTCATAAAGAGGAGTTCTGACCTTTGTCACGAAAAGACCTTTTTCCCTATCACGCTTTAGAACTCATAAGAAATTATATATCAATTGAAAACTTAAAATCTCAAAGTTCATCCTTTGAAAACCATTTTAAAATCAGACATTGCATTGCCATGGAAATGTACATCAAAATCATATGAAAAAAGTTTGAATACTGTATTTTCATGTCAAAAATGGGAGTGACAGTTAAAGGGTTAATATAAATGTTGTTAACAATAACAACAGTAATCATACCCATGATTTTCACTTGGTAGTTAATAAATTGGCAAGAAACTTAACATAGACTTCCATCACCCTGTTTTATGTGCATTTTGAAGTATAATATCATAAATTAGTGATGGTATAATATCATAAATGAGTGATGGAAAGAAATTTTTTACGCTCACTTGAGGTCGTTTTTGACTTGTGGGAAAAAGTGATTGTCATCCAAGATGTTCAGGTCTTTCTTTCTTCGTCACAAAGAACTTAAGTTATTTGAGGAAAACATTTCAGGATTTTTCGCCATAATGGATTTCAATGCAGATCAACGGGTTGAAGATCCAAGGTTTATATACTTTTTAACCAGAAATGCTTGTCTTGCACTAGCTCTGCAATGCACGTGAGCGTCTTCATGCATGGAAAAGTCATGCACAGTTAGTTCTTCATAGGCTGAAAAACTTCAAAACTTGTCCGACATTGTATTTAAACCTTGTTTTTGTCAAGGTCGTGTAACTTTCTTTGCACATTTGCTTTGTAAACACTGGGTCTCTGTTTCCACCTATGTCACGCGTGACCTTTCCAACGTGACTACTTAATTTGTCCATTTGTGGTTAAAAAGTAAATACATTTGTATTTTTCTTAGAACATGGCTGGTTGTTTCACTACATAAGACACTTATTCCTCCGCTGGGATCATGTAGATCCCTCTGAAGCTGCTTTGAAACTGCAATTTAGTCCTTCAACCCAATGGCTCCATTGAAGTCCACTATATGAAGAAAAATCCTCAAAAACCTTCATTTCTTTTCGACTGAAGAAAGAAAGACATCTTTGATTTGACTCCTTTGACACAGCGGTGGCTAAATTATCTGGAAGGGAACTTTTCCTTTAATGCGAACAATTTGATGAATAAATTCCTCCATGTGCATCAAAAAAAGTCATGTGACTTTGCGCTTTACCTGACTAATCAGCGGACTTATCTTGTTGCACAGCATCTGAAAATATATAGTTATTCTTAAATGCCTGAGCAAGTCTGTTGACAAAGTATTTCTGTATAATTGCCTCCCAGAACTTCTTACACTTCTTACTGCGTTCCCAAACAACAGGCATCCACCTCTGAAAACAATGACAACATTTATTGTATTTCATCTGCTTAGGCACAAGTAACCTAAAATAGTTATATTAAGTGGCTTCTCTTATTTTTCTAAAAGATATTTAGTGCCATTTCATCAAGAAGTAACGATTTTGTTGTTCACTTGGTGGAAGCTAACTTGCTAATGTTTTATGCAATGTTCCAGTTTGGCATGTAAGTTATATTTGCAACTTTGGATGGAAACCCAGTTATTAAAAAAGAGTGTCATGTCTAAGGACCAGAATATCATAGAATCCTTGAACGTTAGGCCACTAAACAACCCTGAATACCCTAGGGACAACATGGCAACACACTAAAACCCACTTTTTGATAATATGATTTAATAATATAATTTTGGAATTATAATTTTGTTACTGCATGCCTCATTAAAAAGTCCCCAGCCTGGCTGCACTTGGTTGTTTCTGCTTTAAATGGTGGTCAAAACCCATACAATTAGTGCTTAGGAAATGGGGGGTTTCTTAACCCCCTTGTGAGAGACTGAGAAGTTGTCCCTGCTGGTGGACCTGCAATTAAAATATGGGCAAGTCACTAGGATAATTTGGAATATGTCTCAAATTGGATTTTCTGTTGGGATGGTGAGTGCTAAAGAAGAGTTTTAGATGAACAGCAGGCTGACCCCCTGGCGTAGCTCTGCTTTTAATTGGCTTCTAACAAAATTAAGCTCAAGTTGAGAAAAAGCCACTTGAAGATTGCCATCAGAGTTATAGCAGGAAGATAACGTCAAGCGCTGAAAAGGTCTGGCTGTCTCCACAGTTGCAAATGACCTTATGATTCAGTAAACTCATGATGACAAAAAAAAAGTACAGAGAAGTCTATGAGAGATAAATAAATTATAGCCGCTTCAGTTACCCCAGACTGTGTGATAAAGTTTAGTACTCGATTATGAGTTAATTATGTTTTGAATAATCATTTCATGCAAAAAAGTAATTTGGAGATTTAAGCCATTTAAAAATAAAAGATGCATTTGATCAAAATTAATAAAATAAGAAAAAACTATGAAACAATACAGTAAGTTTTAGCTTTTATTGTATTTTAAAATGTAGTTTATTCCTATGATGGCCAAGCTGAATTTTCAGCATCATTACTCCAGTCTTCAGTGTCACATGATCCTTCAGAAATCATTCTGATATATCACTCCCCCATTCACTCGCATCTGATTTACAGATAAACCGCATGCTTTTATTTGAATGTTGTTTTTTATTTTGTGGATATTTCAGTTAACAGTTTGATTTGTACATTCAGTTGAACAACATTAATTTAAAGATAAAGACTGTCCGTGGCGACTCAGGATGCTGTTCCAATCCAGTCCTTGAAAGCGTACAGTTTTCTAACGTAGCCTATTTATTTTAACTTCTTAGGTAACATCAATAGTATGACGTTTCAGAAATTACAAAAACATATACACTTATTTATTTGTTTGACCAAAATTATTGCTAGGGACAGTTTGGCAGTCGCTGGATATTGGTAGGGACATGTCCCCTGCGTCCCTCCCTAATTCTATGCCCCTGCAGGAGATATTTAATAAAATATTTTTTTTATTTTACAGTATGTTTTGCCAGTGACAAATTCTATGAGGGTATTTTTTGGAAGCATAAAATGGATTTTGCCTTTCTTTGCTGCTTTAGATGGTACAGTTCAGAATTGTCTGCGGAGGTTTGAGGGCTATGAGCGCACTTGTTGTCCCATCAACCAATCAATGGACATGACGCCATTTCCCTGTTGCCTGTGATTAGTCACATGTCAATTATGGTTCAAGTGATTGTCTCAAACTTAAGTGTGCATAACTGAGTGCCCAGTAAATTAATTAATCAGTTCTCTGCGACTCATTTTTCCTTTTTTTTCTTTTATTCTTTCTTAAAATGCCATTTCCAGATTTTCCTAACTGAACATTATAGTTGACCCTTTCTTTGTAGACTCCTGGCTTTGGTTTTCAACATTTAATTAAATAATCTCTGCACTTCTCCTTCAAGTCCTCTTGGGAGGTTCCTCCTTAAAGGAGAAGTTCAGTTCTAGAATGAAAATTTTCTGATAATATACTCATCCCCATGTCATCCAAGATGTTTATGTCTTCAAGTTGCAAAGAATTTTTTTGAGGGAAACATTCCAGGAATTTTCTCCATATAGTGAACTTCAATGCCAACAAGTGGAAGGTCCAAATTGTAGTTTCAATGCAGCTTCAAAGGGCTCTGCATGATCCCAGAGAGTATAAGTAAATAAATATGTATTTTTCTTAGAAAATGACCGATCGTTTTACTAGATAAGACCCTTATTCCTCGGCTGGGATCGTGTAGAGCCCTTTGAAGCTGCATTGAAACTTTACTTTGGACGATCAACCTGTTGGCCACCATTGAAGTCCATTATAAATCCTGGAATGTTTTCCTCAAAGACCTTCACTTCTTTTCGACTGAAGAAATAAAGACATTTGTCACTAGAATGTACCGCAGTTTTTCATTAAAATAAATTGTACAACATAAATTGAATGCAGCAATGCATCTTAATTCAGCTCCAGTTAATCAGAATATCATTATGTAACATTCTGACAGTCATACTGTGAAACTTTTCTTTTGCGTCTTTGTATTAAAAACAGCAGTTGCACATGATGCATCATGTTCTTGTGTCTGTCCACACCAGCCTGTAGACGTATGTAACACATTCTTTGGCATAACCGAAAAGACAATAAACTGATCTCCAGGTGTCTGTGACGTTACGATGGGCGGCAGGCGACGTTTCGAGGATGGCGTGATTAATGCTCTGTCAAGGGTTCAGGAGAGAATGTGGTGATGGCTGCGGCATCTGATTTGCATATCTACTCTAAATAAAAGCTGGTGAGTCATTGCTTTGAAGAGTGTTAAGAGGCTCCGTGTGTCAACTCCTGTTGTGCTTTATAGATATCATTATGAGCTCCTGGGAATGCCACTGCGGTGGATTCACGTTTACATTGTCGCACAGCACTAGAGGTGGTTAGCAGCAATGGCCAGGGGCGATGCGTGCTTGATTTCTCTCTGGCTTCTTCATTTTGTGTTGTGGGCTGACTGCTTTTTAGAGTTCAGGTGGAAATAAACATCAGCTCACAGCTGGGCAGATCACCTATTTTTCTGATAGTGTTTACAGTGCCTTCCGAACGTATTCATACCCCTACATTTTTTTCACATCTTGATAGGTTGCTGCCTTATGTTAAACACTCCATGTACCATGTACCAAAAAAAAAATTATTTAAAAAAAAAAATGAAATAAGTACATGTGCATAAGTATTCACACCCTTAACTCAGTACTTAGCTGAAGCACCTTTAGAGCCTCAAGTCTTTTTGGGTATGACACAACAAGATTTGCACATCACATTTGGCAATTATCTGCCATTCTTCACCTCACCTCTTCACCTCTTAAGCTCTGTCAGCTTGGATGGGGTCTGGCAGACATTTTCAGGTTTCTCCAGAAATGTTTGATTGGGTTCAAGCCCCGGCTGTGGCTGGGCCACTCAAAGACATCATAGTTGTGTATAAGCCACTCTTACTGTGTGCTTAGGTTCATTGCCCTGTTGGAAGGTGAACCTTCTGCCCAGTCTGAAGTTCTAAATGCTCTGGACTGGGTTTTCATTAAAGCTATCTCAAAATGTTGGTGCATTGAGGTTTTCTTCTACTCTGACGAGTCCCTCACCCCCTACCACTTAAAAACAGCCCTAAAGCATAAGGCTGCTACAACCACACTTTACTTTTGGGATGGTACTCTGCAGGTGATGAGCACTATCTGGTTTCCTTCAAACATGATGCTTGGAATTGAGGTTCATCAGACCACAGAATCTTGTTTCTTAGAGTCTGAGGGTCCTTTAGATGCTTTTTTGCAAATTCCAAGTGTGTTTTCATGTGTCTTTTACCTCAGGGCTTGGTTTTTGCTCTGATGTGCATTTTCAGCTGTTAGGCCTTTTTTTAAGACTTATGTTCCTTTCAGAATCATACCCATCCAATTGAATTTGCCACAGGTTAACTTAATTTGAAGTGTACTAACATCTACAAGCAGTTTGAATTCTCTGCTGAATTTCAACTGTCCCAGATAAGGGTATGAATACTTATGCAATAGAATAATTAAAGTTTTTTTTTTAATGTTTAATACATTTGCAAAGATGTTAAAAAACAGTTTTTTGCTTTGCCATTATGGTGTATGGAGTATAGATTGATGTGGAAAAAAATTATTTTAAAACAGTTTAACACATTGGTCTGAAACTCAATTCCTGGAGGGCCACAGCTCTGCACAGTTTAGCTCCAACCCTAATCAAACACACCTGATCCAGCTAATCAAGCTCTTCAGGGTAACTAGAAACTTCCAAGCAGGTGTGAGTTGGAGCTGGTTGGAAATAAACTGTGCAGAGCTGCGGCCCTCCAGGAATTGAGATTGAGACCAATGGTTTAACATAAGGCAGCAACATAACAAAATGGAAAAAATGAAGGGGTATGAATACTTTCGCAAGGCAATGTAACTAGAATTGAAAACTGAAAGGACAGTTTACTCAAAAAAAAGTTTACTTGTGATCATTCTGTGACCTTAATTGTGGGTGGACAATCATTATACCATAAGACAATCATTATAATTAAAAGATTCACTGCAGTGAATGGGTGCCGTCAGAATGAGAGTCCGAACAGCTAATAAAAACATCACCAGTAATCCACACAACTTCCACCCATATATTTTTGTCTTGTGAAGCAAAAAGCTGGATGTTTATAATAAACAAATCCATCATAAAGACATTTTTAACTTCAAACCATTGCTTCTGGCTTAAAATAAGAGTCCTCAATCCATAATATTGGTTTCTTCAGTCTGAATCAGGAGAGAAATATGCGCAGATCAACCAATATTTACAGTACAAGCGAAAACAGTCCAAACAAAACAGTTCTAAACAAATGACAGTTGATTTTGATATGAGATGACAAAATTAGTGTTTTAAAATGAAAACATCTTAATAATGAATTTGTTTCTTACAAACACAGCTTTTTTTTTACTTCACAAGTCATTAATTCCTTTGTACTGGAGAATTACTTACTGGATTATTGTGATGTTTTTATCAGCTGTTTGGACTCTCATTCTGATGGCACCCATTCACTGATCCATTGGTGAGCAAGTGACGTAGTTCTAAATTGTTAAAATTGTTTTGATCAAGAAACAAAGCCATCTGCATCTTGCATGGTCTGAGGTATTTTCAGCAATTTTTTATTTTTATTTTTGGGTAACTACTCCTTTAAGGAAAACGGCTTTATATCGAAAAAGTGTGTATATACAGTCCAGTAGTCCTTTGGCAATATATTGTTTGCAATATGATGCAGTTCACAGTGTGAATCACAGTGCATTTCATGCTCATGAGTCATGACTTCACTTCCGCTATTGTTCTTTCTAGTCTTCCCTCAGTATTGCCAACGGAGTCGTTTATGGTGCAGCTCACTGAGCAGAGATAATCATGAGAAATCGAAAACCTACACTTTAATTACTCTGGAGCTCTATAAAACTTGATGCACATTGTAGCAGAGCTCTAAAAACCCAACTTCTAAGACAACTTCCTTTTAGATGTGACGCAATTCACCAGGAGGTGTGGATTTGCCAATCACAGTAACAGAATATTTTTTTCATGTACATACATGGCACGTGAAACAAATGCCGCATTATGATGCAGATGCACACGTACAGCTTTTCCTCGGGGCAAGAAAATGCAGAGGTGTTTTTTGTCCCATGAGCATGGGAATAAAGCCATGATTCTTTGGCATACATATTTTGACTCATGAAACAGGAGATTAACACACTTTAAGGATGGAATAAATGAAACCATCTTAAGGCCATTTTAAACGTGAGCTTGATTTAAATTCTAGAAACATAAATTCACATCCGGCCCTTATAAGTTCAAGCATCATGAATCCATCTCTTTTGACATTGAATGTGTGGGTGCATTCATTAAAGGTTCCAACATCGTCAGAATATAAGAACAGTTCTTCAGGAAGAACAAGGACACACAAAGTGTACATTTCTTTCATTTAAGAGCTTTGTGGAAGCATTTTTAAAGCAGCCAGTCTGTTCGCTGAGAACACACTGAACTGTTGAGAATTTTCACTCAGATCTTTTAAAAAAGGGGAACTGGAGCAAGTTCCTTTTAAAAAGTTATTTCATATACAGTTGAAGTCAAAAGTTTACATACACCTTGCAGAATCTGTTAAATGTTTGTCCTGAACAGTTAATCTGCCCACTGTTTCTCAGAAAAGTCCTTCAGGTCCCACTGATTTTGATTTTTTTCCCAGCATACACAAAAATGCTGAAAACCCAAAGAATCTGTGGGAGCTGAAGGACTTTTCTGAAGAGCAGTGGGCAGTTTAACTGTTCAGGACAAACAAGGAACTCATAAGCAACCATCACTAAACCAAAAAACAAAAACAAAGCTGTGGATCATTCAGGTAACACCACAGTGAGAATCAAGTGTATGTAAACTTTTGAGCAGGGTTATAAATTCAACTATTATTTTCTCTTGTGGACTATATGTAAATGTCTTTTATGTTAAATATCTTATTCAGGTTAGTCCTAAAAAAATTACATGCATTTTGTATGGTCTATATGTAGATCTATATATAGATCTATATATATATATATATATATATATATATACAACGTCCTTTTCCCAAGATACCAGCTCCTGAGTTTTGTCCTACAATGGAGAATACCTGACAAGAGATCAGAGACCATTCCTTCATACTGAACCACTCCAGATCCTTCAGATTCCCAGCTCCATGTTGGTCCTTCCTCTCTTCAGTTCACCCCACTCATTTTCTACAAGCGTCAGATTAGGGAACTGGGACAGCCATGGCAGAATATTCATTTTGCGCTCAGTGACACATTTTTGTTTTGATGTTGATGTTTGTTTTGGAAGATCCAACCACAGCCAATTACAAGATTTCTAACAGAGGCAGTCAGATTGATAGAATCCATGATGCCATGTATCTGGACAAGATGTTTAGGACCTCTAGCAAAAAATAGGCCCACAGATTAACAGTGGGCGTGGGGTACTTTTTGTCCTGTCTGGTGAGTCTGCCAAAAAGCTTCTTTTTTTTTTTTTTGTTTCATCTGACCATAGAAGCCAGATTGAAGTTCCAGTCATGTCTGACAACTGAATATGCTGGAGTTTGTTTTTGAATGAGCGAGGAGGATTGTTCTTCAACATGTGGTGTTGTAGGGACTATTTGATATTTTTATTTCCACTTTTTGACATCAAGACTCAACTAATCTCTGCAATTCTCCAGCTGTGATCCTTGAAGAGTCTTTGGCCATTCAAATTCTCTTCCTACCAGACCCAGATTGGCTAATCAGTCTGTTTTTTTTGGCCACGAGGGCCGGTACTGTCATGCCACTGTGGTTGAAATATGGATGGCCCTATTTAAGGCATCAAAGAAGCATCCCGTATGAAAGCCGTAACACAGTTTGTCCCGTATTCGCAGGCATACGCCATATGACCACCAGCCCATATGAATAACGGATTATCAATTGATAATTATTCATTGTTTTTACCCAAATTATTGTGTTATTTGTGAACGTAGCTGTTTGAGGACGGCTTTAAGAACAAGCGGAATCCTCTGCCGGCTGTGCTTCACAGCGAGTGGGACTCGCGCTAACAGCAGTTCCCTTCATCGTCCGCGTTTTGATTTTGGCAAATCAGTTTGGGCGAATGCAACTTGATTATGAGCTCAACATTTAGCAAGGCAGGAAAACATTCAATCTACCTGAGGGAAGACGGCTTTCACTACTGTAAGTTAATGCTGTTAAATAGAGGGGAAAATAGGCTTCATTAAAAAATAAAGAAATAAATTCTAGCGCATTCTTAAACTTAGACCTCATTATATTGAAGTAGGTATCCAAGCACCAGAAGTTTTCTTAGAGAAAAATGTGCATTTTCATTCATAGGCAATATGGTTGCAATAATAGCCTATTTTATTATTATAAAAACATGTTTAATAGACGTTGAGTTGTTAAGAAATGTGATTATCTCTGGTAACATTTTAACTGCAGGCAGACATACATTATGGTATACAGTACAAATATTTAGTTGGATATATGCAAGCCAAAAATAATAGATTAAGAAATGGATAAGAGAAAGGCTGTAGAAAAATACAGTGAATTACAAGGCTGTAGAGAACAGTGCACTATTGCAGACTTATATTATTGTAATAGCTATAGTCAGTCGTAAACTAAAGTGGGCCGGTCTAAGATATGGATCTCCGGCCCTGCTTCCTACCTAGTACATGTCCTTTTCCAGGCAGATTTGTATCTTCAGGATGCATTTACACAAATGCATTTTCTTTTTAAAACGCATAAGTTTTGCTACAGTTACACCTGTCGTTTACACTGCTCCAGCGTTTTCAACCCTAGAAAATGGAGATTTTCGAAAACACTGCTGACCTCGTTAAATGGGGATTTTCAATCCTCTAGCTTTTTTCTTACAGCCACTTTTTATTTTGTAAAACACAGCAGTCTTGTTCTGCACATCAAATCATTCTTTGGTTTTGCTCCTTGTGATGGATGATTAAGGGAATTTGGCCTTTGTGTTCCTCACATTTGTAATCCTGTGGAACAGGATGTTATGGCTGCACAATTTTATTAATGTAAAAATATATAGAAATATACTTTAGAGATATTTTACTCATAAGAGTTTCTAGGGGTGCTAATACTTATGGCCAATTTGAATTGGAGAAAAACATTTATTTTGTAATGTTTCGTATGTTTTACTTCAATGAAAGGTTAAAATTTTGTGCATTTCTTAAATGAAAGCCCAAAAATATTTCTTATAGTGCTGTCAAACAATTAACCGCGATTAAATGCATCCAAAATAAAAGTTTGTTTACATACTATATATTTGTGTACTGTGTATATTTATTATGTATATATAAATACACACACATGCATGTACATATTAAGGAAAAATATTTTAGATTTATATCTAAAATATTTATATTTATTAATAATCTAAATTGTATAGGTATCAATATATATACATATAAATATTTTGTTTTAATATATACATGTTTGTGTGTGGATTTATATGTGCATAATAAATATACAAAGTAAACACACATATAGCATGTAAACATAAACTTTTATTTTGGATGCGATTAATAGTTTGACAGCCCTAATTTATTAAATATTTATAAATATTTATTAAATATGTGAAAGTTTGAATTAGTACATAAAACTGCACCATCAGACTGTCCCAAGCTTTCAGTTCACCGTGACAACTCTTTTCAGTTTTAAAATCATAGTCTAATATATGCATCTAATAAGTTTTTATAAACAAATAGTTCTTCTAATTAAAATATATTATTATTGCTCATTATTGTGTGTTGTGACATGTTTGCAGTAGATTCAATAAACAACATCTCCATTAATTGCTCTAATGAACCGCTAATGTGCTGCAAGAAAATACAATTAGGACAAAACAGAGCTTCTTGTTTTTACAACTCACGATCCTCAGTGATGACATAAACCGATATAATAAAGCTTTAAGTGTGCGCTTCAGAGAGAACGCTGTCTCTCCTGAGACGCTGAAGACCTTCTCAATTTTTCGACACGTCAAAGGAAAATTCAATCCACTGTATTTATTCCCTTCATTTTCAGAGACCGGGGGAGATTCTTTTTAGCGGATCGACATTTTTATTGATTCAGTGCCATATTCTGTCCTCATTTCAGAGAGAACATCAAGCTGTGTCTTTTCCCTTCTTGATGTTAAAAGTTGGAAAGAGGCCTGGAGAGGGAACACTTTTTAAGCCTAGACTATAAAGATACGTGCGCCAGTCCCTTGAGAGAGGCTGACTCATCCGACGAGAGCCCGTAACTCATATATCGATAAATTCCACCGCCAATTCGCCATCGCTGGCATCTCCTTCTAATTGATCACGGACATCTGTTGTCATTCATTCCCAAACAAGATGTCAGCTTTGTTGACTGCAATCACTTACGCTGATGACTGCTCTCAAGAAGTGAAAAATAAACAGTACACTTACTGCAATGAGAGCTCAGCCGAGCATCTCAATATCTTCGCTCTCTTCGCTTGACAAATCTTAAATGACGCTTTTTTTGCTGAGAGGTGCCATTTCAATTTACGCTCACATGGAATTGATTGATTCATGACCGTGCGTCTGTGTAAATCTACAATGTTTAATTAAGTAAATTCGGGTGGGTTCGGATAGGAATGGGTTATTCAAAACGAAGGCATTTTTAGACATCCCCCCTCGCCTCAAGTGTCTGAATGAAACATGATTTGACGGCGAAGAGTCGTTTGACACACAGTGGAGCCTTACGTTTATTCTTTTTGCACAATTAGCAAGTTTAATGGTGGTGATTAATTAACAGGGTAAATCAAACTGATTGATGGGCGCAATCCTCTGATGATCTATTCAGGCTGAGATTCGCAGAGAGAGCTCAAAGTATCAACCTTGGAGCTAATGAACGCCAATTAGTGCAGGAGATGACTTTGGTACGCCTTTGTTTAGGCTCGCACTCGCCGTCCCTAATGAAAAAAGTACGACCATGTGTTAAAATATCCACATAATGATGTAGACGGAGAAGAGCTAGGAGACCTTTTCACACACCAATTAGATAGTTCTTTAATGGCATTGTTCTAAGAATATCTTTTTTTAGCCTTCTACAATCATCTATAAGAAAAGGGAAACTTTTGGCCAAGGTAATTAAGATTTTTTTAAACCTAGAATGCTCTGTGACTTCTTATGAAACTCGCTGATTTAAATAGATGTTTCTAAGATGGCCTTTCGGTGGGCATCCCTGTGCATCGTAGCATCACATGTTGATTATCCGCTCTGAGGGATGCACACTTCCACATTCGTTGGGAGATGCAATTGATGGCTTATTATGTAAATAAAACAATGCTGAATGAAGCATAAAGGTGTTTCTGAACAGTCACTTGGACTCCATATGCTTATGTGCCCATTAAAGGGATGTTCCAGCCGGAAATAAAAAAATTGGAATTATTTTCTCTCAAGTCATTCCAAACCTGTACGAGTTTCTTTCTTTTGTGGAACATTAACAAAGATATTTTGAGAAATATTTCTGTTTTTTTTTTTTTTCATACTGTGAAAGTGATAAACATGAATGACTTTTATTGTACACTGCAGAAAAAAGTTACAGCAAAAGCCTATGTGGTATTGTAAGTTATCTTACCATATATAGCAAAAACTGTGGTTGTATTAATTTTTTACTATAAAATACTATTGTATGCATGCTTTTTGCCATATAATTTATGATGAAAACACATCATATGATTCCATTTATATTTAAATATTTTTGTTTCTTCATGTTTTTGTTATCAGTAATGTACTTTGTTTTTTATATATATATATTTAATGTTTACGTAATGTTTTTAGCTGCAATTTATTACAGTGAGATGAAAACCATTTGAAATATTGTTGAAAATATATTTGTTGTTTAGCAGTAGAAAGAAAGTCATACATGCTTGATAAATAATAACAGAATTGTAATTTTTGCCTGAGCCGAAGGTTGCGGGTGCCCGGGTGTCGCAAGCATTGGCTGCCCACTGCTCCAGGTGTGTGTTCACTACTGTGTGTGTGCACTTGGATTGGTTAAATGCAGAGCATAAAATTCTGAGTATGGGTCACCATACTTGGCCACACGTCACTTCCTTTTCCTTATTTTAAAAAGAATAAAGTCAAATATTATGAGAATAAAGTAAAAATTGTGAGAATAAGGTCAAAATATTTCAAGAATAAAGTCAAAATTACGAGAATAAAGTGGAAATATTTTTAGAATAAAGTTGAAATGTTTCGAGAATAAAGTCAGAATATTTCAAGAATAAATTTAAATTACGAGAATAAAGTCTAAATGTTTTGAGAATAAAGTCAAAATGTTTTGACAATAAAATCGAAATGTTATCGAAATATAATTTAAATGTTTTGAGAATAAAGTTGAAATGTTTTGAGAATAAACTTGAAATTACGAGAATAAAGTCGAAATTACGAGAATTGATTTACGAGTTGAAATTAAGTATTTTGCTATAAAACTGACAAATTTTGAAAGCTGAGACTTCTACCAATGCTCCCAAACCTGGCCATTTGTATGCACAAAAGCTAGAATATACTCTGAAAATAATATAACTTTAATCTCGTAATTGCTAAAAATTAATTCTCATAATATTGACACTATTATCAAAATACTTTTACTTTATTCTTGAAACATTTCGACTTTATTCTCATAATTTCACTATTGTCAAAATATTTAAACTTTATTCTCAAAATATTTACAAGGCTATTGGCGCCGACCTTATGGTAATATTTTGACTTTATTCTCAAAATATTATGACTCTCGTAAACTTGGATGGCACTGAAACAAAAGGGTTTGGCTTTTTAATTTTCCCTACACTCTTAAAACCAATGGTTCCAAAGGAGGGGATTCATGACAGTGTCATAGATGACATAAATACCCATTTTTATCTTAGTGTAAAGAACATTTGAATAGTTATAAAGCACTGGTCTCAAACTCAATTCCTGGAGGGCCACAGCTCTGCACAGTTTAGCTCCAACCCTAATCAAACACACCTGATCCAGCTAATCAAGGTCTTCAGGATTACTAGAAACTTCCAAGCAGGTGTGAGTTGGAGCTGGTTGGAGCTAAACTCTGCAGAGCTGTGGCCCTCCAGGAATTGAGTTTGAGACCTCTGTTATAAAGAAATAGCTCACCCAATCATAAAAATTCTGTCATTAATTACTCACCTTCATATCGTTCCAAACCCGTAAAATCTTGTTACCTTCAGAACACAAATTAAGATATTTTTGATGAAATCTGAGAGCTTTCTGATTCTGACCCTGCATAGACAGCAGCTCAACTACCACTTTCAAGGTCCAGAAAGGTAGTAAGGACATTGTTAAAATAGTCCATGTGACATCAGTGGTTCAACGTACTTGCCACACTGCTCTGACCCCCTTTAAGCGCTATTCTCATTGTCTTTTATCTTCCGTATGTATTTCTACAGCGTCAACGTAAGGTATGATTTTATGAATGAACCGCTTGTTTTAAAATCTTCCTGGTCTACTGACATTTGTTATGACATCCACTTGGAACGTTACAATGCACATGATACAACAATAAGTAAATCCACTTCACCAGCTAATTACTCTTTAACATGCTATAGAGCTACCGCAAAAACGGAAACGCTTGTTTCTCTGACGCATAAGGTCAATGGAAAAGGTTCTACGGATGTTTCTTCATGGAAAAATCAGTATAGCCAATAAAGAACCTTTTTAAATGTATATGCCACAATGGTTCATAATTGCAAATACAGCAGTACCTCAGAAACAATCAATGAAGTGAGTAATCTAAAGTTTTAGGGTCTCAGCTCTCCTGCAGGAACAGTATGGAAATGGAAATGTTGTGCTTAATCATGTTAACTCATGGAGATGAAGACGCACAGCAGAATGAAGGAGCGGAGTGAATATGATGCTCCTAATCAGTGTGTGTGTGTGTGTGTGTGAAGGGGCAGTGACAGGGCAAAGCTGCACGCTCTCTGTGTGCTCACGGAGGAAAAGGCCACAAATCATTGATTCTGTGTCACTGAAACATGATCAAAGATCGTCCCGAAACATTCCCACGGGATCAAATGCCCTATTTAGAGAAGACACCAAATGAGTCGAAGGCAATGCTGGTCAGTTTCACTCAGTGATAAATCAAGAGAAGTCAGGATATTTGATATAAAGATCTGTTTAGCGTTTTTAAAGGGTTAGTTCACACAAAAATTAAAATTAATAACTCACCCTTATGGCGTTCCAAACCTGTAAGACCTTCGTTCATCTTCGGAACACAAATTGTGATACTCTCATGAATGTGTGTCGAAGACTGACATGGAAGAGAAAAAATAAAGTCGTTAATTCTGTTTTCTTTGCTTACAAAAGTGTTCTTGTGGCTTGATAACATTATTGAACCACTGATATAGCATATAGCTACTAAACGAAATGTAAAAAAATGACTCTGCAACCATTTCTACCTGACCTGATCCCTAAAATTGCTTTATTGGAGTTACCTAATGTTGTGAGATTGATTCCGTTGTATTAAATAATGTATTTGAGTTGACTAAAGCTTACACATTTAGGTTACCTAACACGAAACAGTGACGTTTTTCCTGACGAAACTGCGCTGAACAAAACATGTTTACAGTGCAATGCAGTGTCTCCAAAGCATTTTAGTTTAAAAGCTGCAGCACAAAAGAAAATTAAGTACACTTTGGTTAAAATATTCATGGAATTGCACTTAGTAGTGCAGTTAGTTGGCAGAAATTTGTAGTGTAAGCATGAAAGGTTTTGCAGTAAACAATCATTGCGTGCCATGCCAGATTTCACTACATAGTTGATTTTCAATTTATGTTTGTGCTTTTTATTTGGTTTACTAACTACCTAAAGTATAAAACACACTTTTTATTGGAATGCTTACAGACATATGTTTAATGCTGCTGGCTCTTCTTTAAATCTTAAAGTCTTTATAACAAATTCAGAGGGTCTGGATGCCTTCAGCAAGCCCTAAAGGTATTCCTAAGAAAAAAAAGGCACCTTGACGTACAAAGAGACAAAAAGCTGTGATGTGTTTTTTTCAGTGGTGCTTTTTAAAACAGTGATGCTTCGCCCCATATGTTGTTCAGTTGAGTTGTAAATCACGATTTCTGTCTGTAACAAATCTTAAATTGTTATTCACAGTTTATTGTCATTGGGGATATTATAAGTTCACATTCATTTTTTGCTTTGATATTGTTTTCTTCTAGAGTTCCCAAAAGAGATGCTTCTTCGTGAAGATTTCAGTGGATTCTGCTATTCAGGTAGAGTTCATTTTTTGATAACAAATATATTATATTCTAAAATAACTCTGATTTGCATAGAAAAGACGCATGTTTGCTTTGAAAAGGATGGCGATGATGATATTTCATCACATTTAGCGTTTGGTTACACTCAATAGTGGGTGGTTTGTGAATATGACACAGGTTTTTGCAAATGCTGCAGCTGTTTAGTGAATTCACACCATGATGTACTATAAATCCTTGTTTTCTAGTATAATAATCTCAGACACAAACAACCTCGGGACTTTAGTTTACAGGACATCTCAGCTATATAAAGATGTCAGTGCAGCTGACTAAAATGTATGATTGATTTTCATGCCAAACCCAAAGTCTTCTCGTGAGGGCTACTCATGTCACGTCATATCAAATCATGTCTCAGACAAAGTAGAGAATGTGTTGTCAGGCCCAGCAAATCGCAAAGCCAGAAGTGTCAGAAAAAGGCAAAAGACAGGGATCCTACACTATCTGTGACAGGTACTCAAAACCGGATGAGTTAGATGAAACCAGAAAGGGACGGGTGCAATAGAGCATGGTGTTCCTGGCAGAATATCCGTGCCTCCTCATCATCTCAAGGTGATTCAAAAACAAAGGCCAACAGTGAGGAATGTGGAAAAGTGGAATCTGGACTTTGAGAAAGATTTTGTCCAGTCAGAGGAAAGTTATTTGATGAGCTCCATCTAGTCCGCATTGACAGATGTGAGGGATGATCTATATGTTAAAAAAAGGAAATTACACAAACAGTGTACAAAATAAGGAATCATGCATTTTAAACCACATTAGTTCAAACTTCTGATGTACAGTATAGTTTTCTGAGCGCACACATACAGAAAGTGGCTGTCACACGGCATATGAGTACTAAACTAAGTTTTCTTTCATGTCGTATTGCGCTTGTCAAATACACACAAGTTTATGTTAAAAACACACATGAGTTACAAAAACTGTCGTTTATGTAAGTGAAGGTAAACAGCTGGGGAAGAAATCGCATGTTTATATTCTGATCTGGGTTTACTGGGTTGTTCTTTTTCACATTTTCTGGTTTGGTAGATGCACCGGGGACTTGATTATAGCACTTAAACATGGAAAAAGATATGATATCTAAAAATATTCTCACTCTAACTAGCATATTGGCTGTACTTAGCACATATTAATGCTAGGGGTATGTGATTTATGCAAATGTATCGCAAAAAACGCTCTTGTTTCAGCTTGATTTGTACATTATTGTTAATGTTCATAATGACTTTATCAAATGCTGGAAGATTGTGTATCTTTCCGTTCAACCATTTTCTGTCAGAATGCTTTATATAGGGAGCTAATAATAGCCATAGATTGCGCTTTCTCTTTCTGTTTGCTCTTGTTATTAACAAATTAAAACTACTTTTATGTTAACTGTTTCACTAAATTGGGTGAAATACCTGTGAGTTAAACGCGGTGCTGCTTCTCGTCTGGTGCATGACTACATTCTGTCCATGTATTAAATGCACGTCCTTGAAAGTGCGCAGTTTTCTAACGTAGCCTATTTAACTTCTTCTGTAATCTCATTTGTTTCAGATGCATCTGAAATTACAAAAACATTTATTTTTTTCAGCAAAATTATTGCTAGGGACAGTTTGGCAGTAGCTGGATAATGGGAGGGACATGTTCCGTCCGTCCCCCCTAATTCGATGCCCCTGTTTAAATGGATATTAACTTTAAATTTAACTTTAATCTAGCTTGTGCTCACTGTTGCACAATTAGAAGTTCAAAATGAGGATTTATAAAAAAAAAATGTCAGAGGATTTTGATATAAACCAAGTGGAGACTTGATTTCCTTTGGTAAAGTAAAGAAACTTTGCTTCCTTTGCTCCTGTAAACAAACCTTGGTTTTCACGATATATCCAACGTCATTTGCCTGATTAAAGTGATTAATAAGTGATTATAATATATATTTTAAATATGGGTATTTTTCATACAAAATGCATACATTCACTAAAGGTTGCCTTTATTCACCCCCCCCTGAGCCACATGAGGCACTTTTTATTATGGATGGATGCACTTTATTGGACTTGTTTTGGACTGTTGAAAAGAAACACCTATTGCCATGATAGAGCTTGGGAGAGCCAGGATAATTTTTTATATAACTCTGATTAGATTCGTCTGACAGAAGGAAGTCACATACACCTAGGATGCCTGGAGGGTGAGTAAATAATGGGCTAATTTTCATTTTTGTATGAACTATCCCTTTAATAGCATATGTGACCCTGGACTACAAAACCAGTCTTAAGTCGCTGCGGTATATTTATGGCAGTAGCCTAAAATACATTGTGGGGGTCAAAATTATTGATTCTTCTTTTATGCCAAAAATCATTAGGATATTAAGTGAAGATCATGTTCCATGAAGATATTTTGTAAATTTCCTACCGTAAATATATCAAAACCTAATTTTCGATAAGTAATATGCATTGCTAAGGACTTCATTTGGACAACTTTAATGGTGATTTTCTCAATATTTTAACT
Source organism: Cirrhinus molitorella (assembly GCA_033026305.1). NCBI lineage: Eukaryota > Metazoa > Chordata > Actinopteri > Cypriniformes > Cyprinidae > Cirrhinus > Cirrhinus molitorella. The sequence goes on along the minus strand of CM065140.1, from coordinate 20,914,383 downwards.
TTTTTGCACCCTCAGATTCCAGTTTTTCAAATAGTTGTATTTCGGCCAAATATTATCCTATATTAAAAACCATACATCAATGGACAGCTTATTTATTCAACTTTCAGATTATGTATAAATCTCAGTTTCAAAAAATGTACACTTATGACTGGTTGTGTGGTCCAGGGTTACATATGAAGAGTGACATTATTCTCCAAATATATTGCAAATGTGATACTGATTTGATGAACCGCTCAATAAACAAGAAATATTAAGTGACTTGCATTTTAGACACAAGTTCTTGATTTTGCTACATTTCGCCTACAAAGTAGTTGCTAACAAAGCTACAGCAGAACTGTTTTGCGTCTCTGAGCAACACACAACAGTGTTTCATTACTGAATCAATCAGCTGTTTGAACGAATCAGTTGAATGAATGAAACCCTGCTGGGTATTAAGACTTATATGACGTATTTTACATAAATAATGTCTATTACTGAAATATGTATTAGAAAACTCATGAAAGATTTAGGTTATTTAAAAAATCCACATAGTTGCATTCGGTCAGCTACTGGCGCCTCCTGTTGCTATTTATACCAGAACACAACTCAGAAAATAAAATACTGATATGGAAATAAGCATAGACTTAAACCAAATGCCATACCATTGATTTTTCCCCACAAGGTGTCTAAACGCCCCCAAATATTGAGTGAAATCTGCGCAGAGAAACTCCCTCAGTGGCCATGGTCTCATGATAAGCGTTGGCATGTTTAAATCCTTTCAGGATGACATCTAGACTTTCTTGTCTCTGCCTGTAAGCTTTCAGTAGCTGTGGTTGCTAAAGACATGGGTCTCTATGAAATTTTATTTGTCCACAGTCATCTTCCCATTCTTTTCTTCTTTTTTACATTGCTTCTGTTGTTGCCCTTCAACTGAAAATTACAATCAAAAGATTGCATAATGTATAAGATGCATAATGTAGCATCTTATCAGTATTTTACAGTATTTTACTTTCCATGTTGCTTATTCTGAGTCCAAAATATGTATAAAACAATGTGGGTTTTTTAAATAACTTAAATCTTTCATGGGTTTCATATTATATTACAATCTTTCATATTTCAGTAAGAGACATCATTGACATTATATTAAGCCATACAAGTTAATACCCGGGGTTCCCTTTAAAGTACATTTTCCCCTTTTCCCCCAAATCATTTCAAATATCAGTATTCAACATTATTTTTAACATCAAAACATGAATTATGCACAGGTTAACTGCATTTGTGTCCTGTATTAGTACAGTCTGTACAGTCTGTGTGAATGCATCTAAATGCCACTTCAGATGCAGATTCTGTGCCACGTCTGCATTGCAAATGCTAATTTGTTGATACTGAGTTGGTAACAGCCCTAGTGACTTAAATTTATCAGTTAAATGTAAAAATTTGACACAAAATGTGATGCATACATTTAATTAGGATTAAAAAATGCCCATAAAAGGTAAAAATCCATTTAAACTTATTGGTAAAGTTATTTTCAGTTACTGCTGCAAACAAATCACTAATATTAAAATATTAATAATATTAAAAGCTTTGGAATTCAGCGATCCACAGCTGTCCTAAACCTGTAAAATCAAACAAAATATCTGCAAAATATCATCTACTTATCAACTAAATTCCAGAAAATATGTATAAAAAAAATATATATAATATAAATATAAAATTATATAAGATACAAATATATTTTTTATATTATTGCACACCACTAGTTTTAACATTCAAATAATATTTCATAAATTGCTTATATTAAAGTGCTTGCCTTGCCTGTGACTGTTATAACTAAGACTGCTTTTAAAAAAGATGATAATGCAATCATAAATCCCTGCTGTATAGACAATTCAAAAGAGCAGTGCTTAAAATAGCAAAATAGAAGAACGTATCCTTCATGAATCATGACTGTACAGTGTATTCATATTAGCAGTAAACTAATACATTTCTTAATGAACAGACCTGTGGGTGGCAGAACAAAAGATAAATTTGAGCTGTTTTGTAATACACAGGAAAATCTTTGTTCCTTCCCCACAGTTAGACCTGCTTCCCCAAAATATCCATCAAAATAACAAAGCTTTCTGTCACAGAACAACAAGCTTCAAATTATCAATGGAAAACTTAATTAGGCCCAGATATGTAATATATTCAAAGTAACAAATCAAAGATGCATGCAGAGCAGAGGAGAGCATCAGCGCTCACTCTGAATGAGTAATTAAGCCAGATGATATTTTGCTCCTATGTGCGACTTATTCTGCGTATCTGTGCTGATCCAGTTGGATTCAGGGTACCGTGGCCGGAGGGGGTGAGATGGCCGCTCGGAGCCCTGACCTCATCTGCTCTCCCTGACAGCCAAGAGCTCCTTGTGTTTTAAGAGACCTCTTATTGCACTCGCTGCTCTCAATGAAATTTCCAAAAAGAGCAGATTTTGTGTGCACCTAAAGGACAGTCGCTTGATGGGGTTGTAGTGACATGATTTTGGAGCTCTGGAGCTTTTTTTTTATAACTTTCCACTGGTTGGACTATAATCCTAGATGACATTTATGTACCCGTGAGCAATTGGATTTTAACAAGCTTATTAAAACTTATAGGGTACAGCTTATGAATTTAGACATCGCTGTCACACAATAAAATCTCTGCCATATTTGCATTATGATTCAATTCATCTCAGATTAAAGACTACTGTCCTTATAGTGTCAGCTGTAAAGTGTGCAACCGGTGGACACCTTGTTATCCCATAAAGCTCAGCGGACAACAGATATTAAAAACAGTTAAGAAGTGTGATACAGGTTGTTATTTTCAAGCGATTTAGGTAGTGCAGAGACATGAAAAATCAATAAATCAATAATCAAATTTATTATATACTGTACTATTAAAGTAGTGCAGTTATTGATTAACATATCTATATCTATATCTATATCTATCTATCTATCTATCTATCTATCTATACATATATATATACATACGTACACACACACACACACACACACACACACACAATGTATTGAGAGAGAGATATATAAAATAAAATAAAAAAAATATATTCTAGATAAAATATTTTTTAAATAATAAATAAGGTGCCACAGGAAAATACTAATATTAATATAAAAGGTTAATAGCATAATTGTTTTAAAATATTGATGTTTTATATAGAATATTTAATAATAACAACAACAACAATATTATTATTATTATTAAAGTACAAATTATTTTATATAAAGAAAATGCATGTATATGTATATGTATATGTATGTATATATATATATATATATATATATATATATATATTCAAAGAAAAATGTGGATGGTCAAAAGTTATTTTAAAAATATAAAATTATATAAAATATAAGTGCCATAGGCTTATTTTTATTTATTATAAATACTTAAATAGTAATATAAAAAATACTAATATAAAGTGCTATATTTATATTTTTTTAAAAAAAGGTGAAAGATTTTAATCAAATTTAGTACTTATAGTACTATGAAGTACTAGTACTATAAAGGTAATATTATATTTAGTCTATTTATATTTTATATATTATATAATTCTATCTACAATATTTTTTTTACAATAATGAATATAGTGCCTTGAAAAATACTTTAATATTAATATAAAAAGCTAATATCACAATATATATGTGAAATGTTAATGTTTAATAGAAAATATTATAATAATAATAAAAATAATAATATAAAGTGCTGTATTTATATTTAAAGAAAAAGGTGGAGGGTTAAAATAAAATTTAGTACATTCTATGAAGGTATGGGAATTTGGACAACCCATTCCATAAACAAATATTTGACCAAATTAGTTTGCAGTTACTGATTAACTTATACTTCTGATAAATAAACTTTATAATAAATATGAAAAAATATTATATTTTAATATATGTTATATAATATAATAAAGTATTATATATATATATATATATATATATATATATATATATATATATATATATATATATAAAATACTTTTTTAAAATAATAAATAAAGGGCCATGAAAAATACTTAAATATAAATATAAAAAGTTAATATCATAATATTTATGTAAAATATTAATGTTTTATAGAAAATATTTCTTATTAATAAAAATATAAAGTGCTACATTTATATTTAAAGACAAGGGGATGGTCGAAATTTTAAATATTAAAATACGTATTTTAAAATATTTAAATAATTAATATATTATATAAAATATTTGTTCATGTGCCAAAGGCAAATATTTAATATATTGATATTAAATATTAAAATATTGGTTTGTATAAAATATGAATGTTTTATATAAAATAATTTTAAATAATAAATAAAAGCGCTATAAATACAGTACCAATAAAGTTCAAGTATTGACATTTGAGAAGTAAGTTCTTCATCAAATTCAGTACGTAAAATGAAGTCTTTCACTTAACATCAGCATGGTGTCTTTAAACATCTAAATGTGCTGTTTTAACCATCTCTGGGTGCCATTAATATGCGGCTGAAAGCCAGGAGGGAGCCAATATTGTGAGTTTTCTCAATTCAATTAAAGACACCAATTCATATCAGCAAACACCCCATTGAGAAGACAGATGAGCCCTTCTATTGAGTCAGACCCCAGTCTATTTGGAGCAAGGAGATCAGCAGGCTCTCTGAGCCTCTTTAAACTCATTTATAGTACTGACAACCTTTATTGATATCTCCTCACAGCTGACCAGAATAGACTATATCTGTTGACGACGATGCGCAGCTTAACGGCGTCATTGTTAACAGCGCTGCCGTAATCCGAAGCAATTACAAGGATGAAAGTGAAGTGTCTTATGGCGATGCGAGGAAAAAATGAGGTAAAGAGTCGAACGAACTTGAATGAGTCAAACGATACTCTTTCAGGAGCAAGAAAGCGCTCGTATGGATTGGATGCGCCGGGCCTTCGGCACTTCCTGTGTTTCATCACGTGGCGTGTTTTGTGATCCACTTCTAGACGTTGATTTGAAATCGTAGTGACATCGATGACCACGAGCGAATTTGCGAATTTAGCGGCAAGGTGGTACGTTGGATTTGTGTCAGAAAGCAGCCGCATGTCATGATGGGACTTGACACGGGGCCTGAAGGGAGGAGGAGGAAAATTGCTCTACTTTATTTTGCGGAGAAGCGCTTAAGCTTTTGACCTCATCATTTGTTTGAACGCTTCATTCGATCGATCAGAATGAAAACTCCCACGCAGCAGATGAAGTATTCAGTCTGAAACATCAATGAATGTCAGGAATTGCTTCATAGAGGTGTTTTGTCTAACTTTGAGGATCACACAGACGGTTGCGCTACGTGGGGCGAATATAATAATAATTAATTTACCGAGTGAATCACCGGCGTAGATTTGAGTGGATTAGGGACTAGGTGCTTTGAGGAGCCCGAAATAGAACCAAGATGTCTGCCGCCTTCTTCATCTGTCAGCTTTATCGTAGATGGATGCAGTCATTATCCATAATAACGTTATTCTTGGGATGAATCCACTCTTCTTGTTAACCGTCAGCCTTTTTCCCCTGAGCCTTCCCCATCCCACATATCATAAATGTAATGGCACTTTCCACAAATAGGGTGCAAATTGGTGCCCCATGACTTTTTTTTTTTTTTTTTTAAACCATTACAGGTGCAAATTCCATGCTTTTATTGTAAGAGCTACTGGAAATGTTAAGCATCAAATGTTAAACACATCAAATATCTGTATTCCTCTTTTGGCCTCTTGATTTTGTGATTACATCCAACAATGAAAATCACACAACAATGTCCTAATTTTGACCTAATGTATAGAATTTTAATTCATTGTAGCAATTTACTTTATTTTACTGAATTTTTTTTTGCAGAATTTACTTTTACATTTTTTCATTAAAACATTGCTCAAATCCTACAAAAATCAAAATCTTATACTGTTTTTTTTGTTCTGTTCTTCTTTGAATGTCAAATCATCATATTAGGTTATTTTAATTTAACTTATTGAATTTTAATTAATTGTAATATTTTACTTTATTTTATATAATTAGAACATAAAGCAGCATTTACTTTGAAACAATTTTGATTTAAAAATTCCTAAAATCCTACTAAAATTCTAAATCTTATACTTCTTTTTTTAGTGTACAGTGCCTTGTGAAAGTATTGATACCTCTTCATTTACTTTTTTCCCCACATCAGTCTACACTACACATCAGTCTGTACATGCACCGTAATGACAAAGCAAAAACAGAACTGTCACAACTTCATAAATGTATTAAAAATAAAATACTGAAATGCGTACATTGCACAAGTATTCATACCCAGTAGCCCAGTACTTAGCTGAAGCACCTTTAGAGCCTCAAGTCTTTTTGGGTATGATACAACAAGATTTACACATCAACATTTGGCAATTATCTGCCATTTTTCTTCTCACCTCTTCACCTCTCAAGCTCTGTCAGCTTGGATGGGGTCTGGCAGACATTTTCAGATTTCTCCAGAAATGTTTGATTGGGTTCAAGCCTAGGCTCTGCCTAGACCTCTCAAGGACATTCACAGAGTTGTCTATAAGCCACTCTTGCTTTGTGCTTAGGGGTCATTGCCCTGTTGGAAGGTGAACCTTCTGCCCAGTCTGAGGTTCTAAATGCTCTGGACTGGGTTTTCATTAAGGCTATCTCAATATTTTGGTGCATTGAGCTTTCCTTCTACTCTGACGAGTCCCTCACTCCCTGCTGCTAAAAAACAACCCCACAGCATGAGGCTACTACCAGCACACTTTTACTTTTTTAAAACATGATGCTTGGAATTGAGGTTCATCAGACCACAGAATCTTGTTTCTTAGAGTCCGAGGGTCCTTTAGTTGCTTTTTTGCAAATTCCAAGTGTTTTCATGTGTCTTCACTATGGAGAAAATTGAGTCTTGCCACACCACCATAAAGCCCAGATCAGTGGAGTGTTGCAGTGATGTTTGTCCTTCTATAAGTTTCTCCTGTCTCCACATATGATCATGGAGCTCAACTAGAGGGAACATCAGGTTTTTGGTCAGCACTCTTGCCAGTGCCCTTCTCCTTGAGTTGCTCAGTTTGGCCAGGAGGCCAGCTCTAGGATGAGTTGTGGTTGTTTCAAACTTCTTCTATTAAGGGTAACAGAGACTACATGCTTCTGTAAACCTTCAATGCAGCAGAACTGATGCAATGCTGTCTCTGAGCTCTACAGGCAGTATTTTTTTATTTTTTTTATTTTTTTTTTTACCTCAGGGCTTGGTTTTTGCTCTGATATGCATTTTCAGCTGTTGACCTTTTATTTAGACATGTGTGCCTTTCCAAACCATACCCATTCAATTGAATTTGCCACAGGTTAACTCCACTTGAAGCGTAGTGACATCTACAAGCAATATGAATGCTCCTGAGCTAAATTTTTAACTGTCCCAGATCAATTATTTATTTTTTTTATGTTTAATACATTTGCAAAGATGTTAAAAATCTGTTTGTTTTTTTTGCATTATTGTGTGTGGAGTGTAGATTGATGCAGAAAAAAAATATTTAAAGCAGTTTAACATAAGGCAGCAACATAAACTGTGACAAAAATGAAAATGTAAAATACTAATATAAAATATAAAATATAACATCATTTTGACTGAACTTATTGAATTTTAATTAATTCTAGTATTTTACTTTAGCTGTTTTATATAAAAAAATGCTAAAATCCTACTAAAATTTTTTTTTGTTCTAGTCTTCTTATATACAGTAAAATGTTACAATTAATTGAATATCAAATCAACATATTAGGTAATTTTTTTTTTGGTTTATGTTGACCTAACTTATTAAATTAAATTTAAAAACTAAAGCTACAGTCCTACTAAAATTCTAAATCCTATAATTTTTTTTTTAATTATTATTATTATTATATATATATATTTTTTTTTTTTTTACGGAAACCCACATGACTGAATAAAAGGACAAATCAACAACATGGAGTTTCCATTCAAATCTTTTTGGAAATATATAACCCCTATTTCTTCACATGTTAGCATGTATTGTTTAGAAGCTGATTGGGATGCCGTCTGATTGGCATTCTGAAAGCAGGTGTAAAGGGGCTCGAGCCAAGTGTTCCATCTCCCAGCCTCCCTCATGGCCAGAGCAGAGCGAGGGGGGAGGACAGCACTTGACAGCAGTGGCTCCGAGAGTGACGTGGTCCTGCCGCTGCGCATCTGTAATCACCGGGACCCACAGCTCTGTCTGTGCTGTCTGGATAAGTGACACCCGCTAGAACATTGCCCCCAAGTTCACCGCGCCTGTGTGCCTGTGGCTGAAACAACTGAACAACCTGCGCTTTAGTCTGATGTATTTGATCGATTTCAAGGAGGGAACAACCTGGAATGTGACCAAGGAATTGATTACTGCAGTCACACCAGTTTAAAATGCATCTTTGCTCATTAGAGATGAATATACAAGTAAGAAAAGATCAAGAATGTGACCAAATATTCATAATCAGTCAATGGAATCCTGCATTGGTCAGACACGTTGTTTTAAAAAGAAAATTTTGTCATGAATTACTCACCCTCATGTTGTTCCAAAGCCATAAAACCTCCTTCTTCAGAACATAAATGTAATTAATCTATAGCTTTCTGACCCTGTAGACAGCAACGCAACTGATACATTCAAAGACCATAAAGATAGTAAGGCCATCGTTAAAATAGTTAATGTGACATCAGAGGTTCAACCGTAATGCTATGAAGCTATGAGAATAATTTTTGTGCGCATAGAAAACAAAAATAACAACTTCATTCAACAAAGTTATTTTTTTTTCTTTGCGCACAAAAGTATTCTTCATAAAATTACGGTTGAACCACTGATGTCACATGGACTATTCTGTCTATAAGGGGTCAAAAAGCTCTTGGATTTCATCAAAAATATCTTAATTGGTGTTCCCAAGATGAATGAAAATCTTACAGGTTTGAAAGGACATGAGGGTGAGTAATTAATGACAGAATTTTCATTTTTGGGTGAGCTATCCCTTTAAGTAAATATTGTAGATTCATAACAACAACAAAAAACATCATAGCTGTGTAATTTGAACTGAATCACTGTAGGAAATATTTATTATCTTCAAGACCGGTGACTTTTTTCAGTCAGTAATTTTAATTTTGTGTCATTTTGTCAGTTGACGTGGTCAAGTGCAACACAAAATAGGCTAAATTGGCGCCCTCAGCTAACCGTCAACTGTCTGAAAGACAATTTAAACAACACTAAAGGGTTTGGTGATAAATTTATGATATGTAAATCTACAAAAAGTGATACATTGTAAGAATACTCATGTTTTGTCGATGTAGTTATCCAGTGGCGATAACCACCTTCGGTTGAACGGAACTTCCGTTCTGTTTAGTGCATTCTGAGAAATAAAAATTCTAACTTTTTAATACGTACTTCAAAGACCCTCACACCAAACTTTTGTTTTGACTTTATTTTAAAGTACTGAATTCGTAATTGCCTCATAATTCGCACTATGCGTTTTCTATTTTGAAATACATAAAACTCGAAAATATAAGAGAGCGTTATAAATATCCCAGAAAGATGCGGGAAGATCAATATAGAGGATCCTAAAATACCCCTGGTTTTATATGCATCTTCTTGCACACACACATACACATGGAAGGACGCACACATACACACACCTCGATGACTCATTCAAACCGAAAACTGTTCACTTACGTTCATTCAAGTCAACTCTCTCTCCCCTCTGCGCAGACGCAAGCTACTAAATGCGTGACACTTGTCGCTGACCGTGCCTATATAAATGCAAACTCCAGCCTTCCTTTGAAGAAGTCCTAAAAGTAATAACTTGCTAGGCAACAGCTGGAAGACAGACGCACCTCGCAAAGTTCAAAACCCATCCAAGGATATACCATTTACGCACAGGTACGCAACATCTTATCTGGAATAACAGATGTTATTGAGGTAGTCTAGTAAACGTTAGGTAATGATAACATCTGGTAATCTTTATTTTAGTTAGTTTGTATTGCTATGGATGCGTCCTCGTGTTTTGCGCACGATGAGGCACCGAGCTATCCAACTTTTAAGCCTAAGCGGACTTAGAAATATACACTTGTGCAATGCAATTTAATGTGCAGAAATTGCATCTGTCAAGATTTGAGCTTCGTCCCAGAGTGCGCAAAACAGTTGCTGAGAAGTTGAAATCGTGCGCATAATTGACTCACTTCTCCCGCAGATTCTCCTCGCCACTTTTTGACATGAAGCTCAATTTTCTCGTCACCACCGTGGCTCTGCTCGTTGCCTTTCCACCACCGTATGAATGTAGAGCCATCGAGAGCAGCTCCAATCAGCCAGCCACGGACCCCGATGGAGAGCGACAGTCCCCGCCGGTTTGGGCACGCTTAGGGGAGGAGTACTTCATCCGGCTCGGCAACAGAAACCAGAATTCTCCCCGCTCTCCAGCCGACAGCTTCCCCGAGACATCCCAGTATTCCAAAAGAGCACTGCAGCTCCAGTTAACACAGCGTCTGCTGGAGGGGAAAGTTGGAAACATCGGCCGCTTGGATGGCAATTACGCGCTCCGGGCGCTCGACTCAGTGGAAAGAGAGCGCAGGTCGGAGGAGCCGCCGATTTCCCTGGATCTGACCTTTCATCTGCTACGAGAAGTACTGGAGATGGCCAGAGCCGAACAAATGGCCCAGCAAGCTCACAGCAACCGCAAAATGATGGAAATATTCGGGAAGTAACCATCAGCAAACCCATCAGCCAAAGATATTTTTACATTTAGCACAAACATGAATATTCTGTACCATAGTGCTGCTTTTCCATCATGATCTATTTATACCGGTGACTTATTTATTTGTAGATATTTCAATGAAGGCGATTAGAGTACAGTAGGTGTATATGAAGCGCAAAACTGTCATCACTCTCCATCAATGTTATTGTATAAGTGATCATTCAGAACTGTAGATGAAGAAAACGTTTGAGTTTCTTTGAAAAAAAAAAAAAAGACAATATTTTCCAGTACTGTATTATTTTATCTGACAGACTTGAGTTCCATTGTAACATACAGTATATTGTTTAAGTTTGTTAATAAACTAATGAGCAACCATTAATTTTTGTTGTGCAAGAGAATGTCTTATATTTATATTTTTCAATAAAACTTTGAAAGCCAGTTTGACACCTCTTGTCTAATATTATTGAAAATGATTAAATAATTAAAAACATATCGAAAACTGTTGTGTATAACTCTAAGGATCATTAAATGAGGGTCATCCAGAGATGATTGACTGGTTTAACCAGGGGTAGTTTTTTTATATTAAATATTTAATATATATTAAAAATCAAAAATCAATTTTTATCACCTACCTTGAGAAAATGAGCTCTAGAACAAGTCATAAACACATAAAATACCTCAAAGTATAAACTGCATTATTAATCAATACACTTGCTGATGCTCAATAACACTAATGTAATAAAAAAAAGACTAGTAATAGTTTTTTTCCTAGACTTGGCAGTATGTCTTTGACCAGATAATTCACATTCTGTGGGCAAAATATTACTGTGAAAAAATTGAGTAGATATGACCATTATGACAAAGGCAGCTGATTATCAAATGCAGTACAAACACTAGCGCTGACCAAAACGTTTCACACCAAACCAAACAACTGACGTGTGGTGACTCATTCTACAGCAACTGGAGATCCTGGGTGTAGTTTCACTGAACCATGTCCTAAACTGAATGTCCATGTCCGAATCCAATCGATAACTCAAATGTGAACTAACAAGGCACTCAGAACCTTAGTTTCACGCAGCCCCACAGAATGCACCTCACTTTCACTAGGATTCATTCACTGTAACACATGGCGAGCCGAGTGTTGTTTTGGGGTTGTGCTCCCTGGACCTCATTAAGTTGGTTGTAGCCGTTCTCTGTGTGAAGCCAGCCACAGAAGCACATCCTGTCACTGATCACCCTCCACTGGGCCAGAATATATGGATTACGCAATGTCCTGGCATCGTTATTTCAGCTCGACCACCGAGATGTATGAACAACACTTGTTTACTCTTCGCCTACAAGTCCAGGGGCAGCAAAGAGTTCTGACGATTACTTCCACACTTTGCCACGGATGTTTCTTCACATAGATCAGGCGTCTACTGTATATGCTTTTAGAATAGTTACAAATGATGTCACTACATGAGGGTAACCTTTTATTTGACGCTGCCGTTTGTAATCCGGAGAACATTTAAAGCGAATCATATCATTCATAACTCAAATACCACTGGCGTGCCAACTGCAATGAAAATACCACGCGAACACTCCCTACGCAGTAAACAACACCACAAATCCTGGAAGGGTTTCTTAAGTCATCTACATTTATATTTAGTCATCTAGTGAGTTACTGAAACATAAACCTGAAAGTCACTGGTAAAATAGTCTGTAGGTGTCCATATTGTTGTGAAATCAACGCTGGACAATATTTCTGTTGGCATGTGCACTTCGTGAAGTTAGGATGATGTGGCGTGTTTGCGTGTGCTCAGGGGTTGTGGGGGAAGAAGGGGCGGAAGGGGTTCATTCAGTGAGTCCGCTTCTCCCGAGGCTGTTTGTCCTGCCCGGCCGGCCGCGTCGACACCCACCTCATCCTCGCCGTCCTCCTCTTCGTCGTCATCTGCAAACAATGAGAGTTTAAAGGAATCGCTCACCTGAAAATGTCAATTTGCTGAAAACTCACCCTCAGGCCATCCAAGATGTAAATGAGTTTGTTTCTTCATCATTTGCTCACCAATGGATCCTCTGCAGTAAATGGGTGCCGTTAGAATAAGAGTTTGAACATCTGATAAAAACATCACAATAATCCACAAGTAATTCACACAAATCCAGTCCATCAGTTAACATCTACTGACATATTTAGTTTTTTTGCTTGTAGACGATGCTTGATCTGTGCATCTGTACTCGTGTTTTAGCCAGAAGCGAAGATTTTAAGTTAAAAACATCTTAATGATGTATTTGTTTCTTACAAATATGCAGCTTTTCACTTCACAAGATGTTCATTGCGATGGACTGCAGTCGTGTGGATTATTTGTGGATTATTGTGATGTTTTTATCAACTGTTTGGACTCTCATTCTGACAGCACTCATTCACTGCAGAGGATCCATTTGGTGAGCAAGTGATGCAATGCTAAATTTATCCAAATCTGTTCTGAAGAAAAGGGTTCGTACAGATGCTGTAAAAAAAATTCCAGAACGTTCAAGGACTTTTCAAGCACTACTTTTTGTCTGATCTTCAATCAGAGATCTCACTTTTCTCTTCTCTTTCAAATTCTAAAAAAAATATAATAAGATAAATAAAAATATACTAATAAAATAAAAGTGCAAAAATAAAGTGAAGCACATGCAAAGTATTACTACTAAAGTATTACAAAATATACTACACTTTTACTATAGTAAAACCACGGTTAATTTTCTGAAAGGATTTGTATGGGTGTATACTTTATTTCTTCTTTTTTTTGTTTTGTTTTTATAACTGTACTGCCTTTTGATGCTTTTTACAGTTTAAGAAAAAAAAAGTCTGGAGAAAAAAAAAAAAAAAAAAAAAAAAAGATTTGCGAATCCGCTTCGAAATCCTTGAAACAAAAGATTTATCATACAAGCTCTGAAGTCCCGAACAGAATCAAATGATTAGCGAAGCTGCAAAATGATTCACAAACCTAATGATCATAAATCTAATGATTTTTGATAATTGCTCCAAAGTCCCAATCTGAATAATGACTTGCAAACCATCATTTCATTTTAGGACTCGGAGCGCAAAGTGTGAATCAATTGACTTACATCGTAACTTTGCGTATCGCTAATCATTTGATTTAGATAGGGACTTTAAATTGCGAGTAATTACATTTGAATTATTCTATATTCGCAAAATGGTTCACAAACCCATTCCAATCTAAATTAAATTACTTTTGATCCATGCTCCGAAGTCCCAATCTGAATCATTTGCGAACCATCGTTTCAGTGCAAATCATTTGACTTAGATTGGAACTTTGCGTATCGCTAATCATTTGATTTAGATAGAGACTCCAAATCGTGAATCATTAGATTTGAATCGTTCAATGATGATTCAAAAAATGGAAATGATTCATGAACCTATTCCAATCTAAATCAAATAATTTGTGATCCACGGTCCAAAGTCCAAATCTGAATAATGATATGCAAACCATCATTTCAGATCAGGAATCAGAGCACGTATGATTTAACTTAGATCGGAACTTTGCGTATTGCTGTTCAATTGATTTAGATAGGGACTTCAAATCGCAAATCATTAGATTTTAATTATTCAATTCGCAAAATGATTCACAAACCCATTCCGATCTAAATCAAATGATTTGTGATACACGGTTTGAAATTCCGATCCAAGTCAAATGATTCGGGAACCCGCTCTAAAGTCTGAATCTAAATCAAATGATTCACAGTCCGTGCTTAATAGTTCCGATTTAAATCAAATGATTCACGATCCACAGTCCGAAGTCCCAATCTGAATAATGATTTGCGAACCATCATTTCAGATCAGGACTTGGAGTGCAGAGTGCAAATCATTTGACTTAGATTGGAACTTTGCGTATCGCCAATCATTTGATTTAGATAGGGACTTCAAATCTTGAATCATTTGATTTGAATCATTCAATTCAGGAAATGATTTACAAACCTATTCCAATCTAAATCAAATGATTTGTGATCCATGCTCCGAAGTCCCAATCTGAATAATGATTTGCAAACCATCGTTTCAGATCAGGACTCAGAGCGTGAATCATTTCACTTAAAATCTGAACTTTGCGTATCGCTAAGCATTTCATTGAGATAGGGACTTCAAATCACAAATCATTAGATTTTAATTATTCAATTCGCGAAATGATTCACAAACCCATTCTTAAATCTAAATTAAATTATTTGCGATACTCGCTCCGAAGTCCTGATTTAAATCAAATATTTGCGATACGCGGACTGAAGTCCTGATCTAAGTCAAATGATTTGCGAACCTGCTCTAAGTCTAAATCTAAATCAAATTATTCATGCTCTGAAGTCCCAATCTGAATAACGATTTGTGAACCATCATTTCAGATCAGGAATCGGAGCACAAATAATTAGACTAAGATCGGAACTTTGCGTATCGCTAATTATTTGATTTAGATAGGGACTTAAAATCGTGAATCATTAGATTTGAATTATTTAATTTGCAAAATGATTCACAAACCCATTCTCAATTCGAATTGAAGTCCCGATCTAAGTAAAATGATTTGCGAACCCACTCTAAAGTCTGAATCTAAATGATTCACACTATGTGCTTAAAAGTTCAGATTTAAATCAAATGATTCACGATCTACCCTCCGAAGTCCCAATCTGAATAATGATTCGTGAACCATCATTTCAGATCAGGACTCGGAGCGTGAATAATTAGACTAAGATCAGAACTTTGCGTATCGCTAATTATTTGATTAAGATAGGGACTTTACATTGTGAATCATTAGATTTGATTCATTCAATTCACTAAATGATTCACGAACCCATTCTGATCTAAATCAAATGATTTGTGATACTTGCTCCGAAGTACCAATCTAAATGAAATGATTCACAATAAGCGATCCGATTGGAGCACTTCGAAACAGTGAATCATTTTGTGATGCATTGGTTTAAGTCATTCAGAGTTTCGAAAAGCTCCTGTTCACCCATCACTCTGTGCTTTTTAAAATCATTAATTGAATCAATCAATCGAAGCGGTTCCAGTGTAAATGACTCAATTGATTTGTTTTATCTGTTCCTCTTTTCGCATATTCAGTCAGGGTTCTTACCATATATATATATATATATATATATATATATATATATATATATATATATGTAGATGCCTCATTAGCGACTGTTTCTATGGGCAGCGATACATAAGAAATTCGCCATTTTTGGAAATGGTGGACGCGTCAGCATATCTGGAGCGATCGAAATGGGCATCTATACATATCTATGGTTCCCACACCTTGGTTAACTTCGAATTCAAGGACTTTCCAACTCTAATATCTTCAAATTTAGGGACTTAATGTGCACATTTCAAGTGAGAGCAAGATTACATCATGTTGCCAGTTTTCATGACGTTGAGGTACCATCATGGTAGTACCTCACACGGGAAACACTTAACGTAACGCGTAAATGTGCTTAACTAACGTAAATCAAGCAAGCTAGTATCCATAGGCCATAAAGTGTTGGGGAAATAACACATTAGAGGACTGGAGGGAATATGGAATTTTTTCCAGAAAACTTGCACAAAATAAATTCAAGCACTTTAAAGGACCTGTATCTATCTATGTTTCTTTTCAAAAACTTTCCAGGGCCTTGAATTTTTTTTTTTCAGATTCACAAACTTTCAAGGATTTCAAAGACCCGTGGGAACCCTGTGTGAAAGCATTTTACCGTTTACTCAGCGAATTGTCAGTACTGTTACTGACTTGGCTTGCTAGTTTTCTGACATTAACTGAAATAAACAAAAATAGTATGATGGTTTGTGAACTGCGTGAATTTTGCATGAAAAGATGGGTTCTCTAGGTCTTAAATTTCAAAAAGTCAAATTCAAGTACGAACCTTGAAAAAACTCGTACACATACTGGATGGCATAAGGGTGAGTACATTTTTTAGCAAATTTTCATTTTTAGGTGAACTATTCCTTTAACATGTAAAATGGAAAAGTTGCATTTTCTTGTCTCAATCTGAATGTGAAGATACTATCAACCTCATACTGATCGTAAAACTGACAGTTTTAAGTACCCCATTTTTGGTGGAGTGTAGAAAATTGATTGACAAATCTGATTAATACACTGAAAAGCAAGGCTGGCTTTTGAACTGGTTGCTCGTTGAGTCACAATCTGAAAACATGTTTCTGAATAGCACATGAAAACGTTATTTTCATAATCAATTCAACAAGCTAACTTGATTTAAACCCACACATGTTGATAGTTGAAGCTGAATCAGGTTAATGAGCATTTCAGGTGAGCTGTACCTCTGGTGAAGTCGATATTGCGTAGGGCCCTGCCCTGTCTTTTGAAGCTCACAGAGTAATGATCCATGTTCTCATAGCCACGCTCCACTCTCTCCAGGTGCGAGGTATTCGATGCCTCTGCAATTCTAGCAAACAAGAAATCAATTTGTGTGTTTGTTCAAAATACACATTAATGTTGCAGAAAGGATCAACACTTACTTTTGCAAGAGGGGTTTGGCGTTCTGTATAGCATGTGTGAGAGAAAAAGAGATTATTTCACAACAAGATAACATGAAGATTATGTATAAAATATATTGAGTTTCTACAAACGTTTATGTCATTCGTCACTGGCATGGATTTCCGTGACACTGTTTTGAATTCATGGATTTAAACAATTAAACTTAATAGCCTCAATATACTCAATATTTTCATGCTGGTTTGCAGGCATGTTTTTCTCAAAGCATTTACAAAAAGAAATATCTAGACGATCCTTTTGTAACAAAAGGATTTCATTTCTCATTTCCATGACTTTCCAGGCAGTTTAGGACTTAAGAAAATTAAGCCATTCCAGAAAAGACCTGTAAGAAAAGAGCCATCTCAGGTTCTTCCAACGTCTGAATTCCTGTCGCCATGATTTTGGTCATGGACTCCAGATGATCTCCATACTTGCTTGTGAGGCCACGTATGTAATTCAGTTTCTTTTCCTGTTCAGCGTTCACTTTCAGGTTCATCTCTGTCTTCCTGTCCTCCAGGATGGCATACAAATGGTCAAACTTTTCACACACCTTGGATTTCTGTCTCCTGCCATTTTCCTGTAAATATATAATACATCTAAATATAATCTAAATTAAAATACATTCATGTTCTGTACAGTATGCAATATATAAAAATATATTTATATTATATACAGATGCAAATCAGCATATTAGAATGATTTCTGAAGGATCATGTGACACTGAATACTGGAGTAAAGATGCTGAAAATTCAGCTTTGCCATCACAGGAATAAATGCTGCTTTAAAATATATGACAATAGAAAACAAATATTTTATTTTAAACTGTAATATTTCACAATATTACTCTTTTTACTGTATTTTCGGTCAAATAAATTCAGCCTCAGTGAGCATAAGAGACTTCTTTATTAAAAAAGTACAATACTACATACTCCAAACTTTCAAGCTGTATATAGCATATAATAGGGCTGTGTAAAAAAGACTGATTTCTCATTTTTAGGAAACAATATCCATTCATAAATCTCATGAATCGATTAGTCTAGCCTGTTTTCAGTTAATGAGCGGAACTTAGTAGCGCATCTCTCATCCAATAAATCGCAATAAGCTTTGTGCTTTATTACTTTAGATATAAAACAAAGTCAAAGTCAGGTTTCAAATTCTGTCTATTTTATTACAATATTTAAACAAAAAAATGCCATTTTGGCGCTGTTTAATGAGGAGTGACAGATCGCTGTAGTGGCTCAGTTCAGAAGAATCGGAAGCGAAACATACGTAAACTGATCATCTTCATCTCCTCCACTTTAAAACTAGTTTCAGCACTAAATAAACGTGAATAAACATACCGAAGGTATGTTAAAAGAAAGAGTGGGTTACAAAATCTGTATCCTGTCTCATTTAATCTCTCAATCAGTGTTTCAACCGCAGAAAGATGTCAATATAACAGCTTGTCACGTATTGTCACATTTACCTCAGAAAAAACATATTCGGTGACCATAAACTCACTGGTCAGCTAGAAAAAAGGGGATTTTGCAAAATATATGCACCATATAAGATATATTCATTATAATTTTTACTGTTTTGCTAAGTTTTTATTGAATCAAATCATTAAATTTGTCAAAACCTAGCCTTAGCATATAATCATATAGTTTTACTAAATAATTCTACTTTATAGGCTACTATTGGGTGATTGGAACATAACTGTTATGTCAAAGTTTAAGATTAAGATTTAAAATGTACTCTTAATATCGATAGTTGACTACCTGTTTCTTTCCTTCAGCCGTATCTAACCCTCAACCTTGCTCACAATGACTTTCTGTCAGAGAAGCCATATGCTCAACAGAGACAGCTCATTTCTGCTTGCTTGTCAATCATGGAGCCTCTGTGAACGCAACTGTGAGGTCTGGAGAGAATCCAGCTTCCTGCCTGCCTGGCTCGTCGATGCCAGAGCGTGTGTATCTTTTGTCAGAGGAAGCGTTCTTACGTTCCTCATCAATAATCCTGCTCTCGTGCCAGGCTTTGGGGAAGGAGAAGCCCCCACACAGGGTGACTAACCTCTATGGTTCTGCAGGTCTCCTCCAACTGACTGATGATGCCTTGGATTCTGTCATTATTGCCCACCATCATTGCTATTCTATCCGAGAGCTCTGTCTGGAGATGAGGACGTGCGTAAGCATATTAACACACAACTGTAAAAATATATGCTGTGCATACACACTGACGCAAACTCTGGCATACTTATGCAGACAAACATACATATTAATATGCCACAAAAGTGTTTTTACCTTTTGCGTCTCATAAATACTGTTAAGAGGGGCCACTTCACAGTCCTTATGGGCGCCGAACACTTTACACATAGAACAAGTGGGAACGCCGCAGGTCAGGCAGTAAATGTTGATTTTCTCATCCTCGTGGACTTCACACATCGGCTGGTCAACCTTCCTTTCTGGAGAAGGTCTGCTGCTATGGAGAATAACAGATCCATGAGTATCAAAGTCTGACATCTGAGGGTAAACAATATAATAAAGCAGATTCTGAGGTTCAAAACCTTTCGGCTTTAGCCTCAGACATGGACAGGACTTCAAATTAATGCTTAACGAAATAACTATAGCGTTCACGAGGCCATATTGAGGGATTGTGATGTGTGTCAGCACGCCTAGGAGACTCAACACTGACTGGTGGAACTAAAAATAAGTTTGCTGCCAGCTGACCGTCATCCTTAGCCTTCTGACCTGTCTGAGTCACAGGTCTTGGGAGCCACATGGACGCTAGGGAATCTGTCTATTGCAGTACAAAACACAGGCTGATTTATAGAGCCTTAAAACATGAACCTCTCTTTCAAAAGCTTTTTTTTTGAGTTCATAAAGTGAGACGCTTAAGTGGGATGCAAAGTGACAGGGCGGTAGAGAACTTAATCGTTCAGCCTTGGGGAATTTCATTCTTAAAAGCATGTCTGCTCTTTTTTTTTTTTTTTAAAGGAAAAAAGGTTTCTTCATGCACTTTACTGAAAGGCCGAAGGCTTATTATCTCTACAACAGAGGTAACTATGGAAGCCCATTTCAAGCACATAAGAAAAAAATAATTATAATATAGATTTATAATATTCTAATATAATTATAATATGTATTTACAAAAAAGTCAAAATTTTGGCACTTTATGTTATCTCAGTTTTGACCTTCATTTTTTATTTTTGACTTGGTATGTCCTAATTTCGACTTCTTATCACATAAATATGACAGTACGTCATAATTTTAACTTTTATGTTAATTTTGACTTTTATGTCAATTTCACAAGCCCATTTGTACCACATAGGGAAATTACTGATGCTTTAGTAAATCATAATTATTACATCAAAAGTTTAAAAAACTGTCAGTTATGTCAAATTTCAACGTTTTATCTTTTCATTTTTAACTTTTAATTATGATTTACCAAAGCATGATTTTATATCAGTTTAAACATAAACTGGTCAAATGTTTGGGAAGTTATAGGGTCCTAAACATAAGCACTTATAACCAATAACATATATATATATAGTTATAAAATCATAGTTACAAAATTTAATCTGTTCATATTGACTTGGTATGTCATAATTTTGACTTTTTAATCACATGATTATGACAGTATGCCATGTTAATTTTGACTTTTATGTAAATTTCCACCACATAAGAAAGGAATCATGCTTTAGTAAATCGTAATTATTACATCAAAAGTGAAAAAAGTCAGTTATTTATGTCAAATACTAATAATAACTCAAGGAGTAACAATTTAAACAATATATTTACTTTTACTTTTTAAACTTATCTTCAGCTATTCCTTTTAACTATTTTTTTATTTTTCGGATCATCAGTCATCAAAGCTTAGTAAATACTGGTCACAGACACTGAGATTTACTTTAAATTTCACCAAGGTGATTACGCACTAAAAACTCCCCCAGACCATGTTCTTAATGCCATTTTAGATCTTATTTTGAAGTAACAAAGTGGTTATATCCAAATGTGTGAGTTGTTAACTTTCTTATTTAAATTAGCCTTCCCATTAATGCCATTATATTTTTCATTCAGACTGGCTGACGAATGCGGAAAGACGAACACAAGAGGCGGAATTTATTGCATGAACTAATCACAGCCGATCATAACCAGTCATATCCAATCATATCGCGATGAAGGCATTGCCTCCCCTCATGCGATTCATGAGTCATTTGTGTACTCTATAACGAGTCAGCCACTAAAATCGTTATGACTGACTCGTTAAAAAGAACTGGTAGTTGTGTGCTGGTACGCACTCTTAGGCAACATAATTCAATGACAGCGTTTTTCGAGATGTCGCAACAAGTTAGATTTTTAAACACTGTTGTCAATTTTGCGTCACAATTGGGAACATTTTACTCGCAGTCTGAAGCCCTGCACTCTATATTTGTACATTTCTCTTGAACATTTTCATCTGTTTATCCAGAAATCATCTTTTGACGTAGGCTGCAGCTATTACACAAGGGGTCTTGTTAAACCACACGGACATCCTATTAGAGCCTCCCGAGGTGTTTGTTTCCCAGCTCTAACCTGATGTACTCCTGTTTGTACATGTCAATGATGTTTTCCACCAGAAGGTTTCTCTGCAGACCGTAGACCCCATGCCGGTCCAGGACAACTTCATGCCTGCAGGATGGACACCTGAAACGGCCACCTGACGTCACTGTGCCTCCTCTGGTGGGCAGGTATGGATTTGAGGACTGTATAGGAAGTGTGGGACAGCGAAACACCTTATTTTTAGAGATTATTGAATGTTTGTTGACCTAATATTCATATATTTTAGCTTTCTGAGTACTGATACTTCCCAAATAGCCTATGTGTTTAAAATTTAATTAAAATAATACAAGTATAAATTAATATCAAAACAATTTCTAAAAACCTCCACACCACTATAAAACTATTTATTTCTTTTGTGAAAGAGGGTACACTTTTAAGATTTTAAATGTTTTTTTTTTTTTTTAAAGAAATCTCTTCTGCTCTCCAAGCCTGCATTTATTTGATCAGCAGCAAAAACAGTAACGTTTCGAAATATTTGTACTATTTAAAATAACTGTTTTCTATTTGAATATATTTTAAATTTAATTTATTCCTGTGGTTTCAAAACTGAATTTTTACCATCATTACTCCAGTCACATGATCCTTCAGAACTCATTCTAATATTCTGATTTGCTGCTCAAAACACATTTATTATTATGATTATGTTGAAAACTTTTTACTCATAAGTAGAATTTTTCAGGTTTCTTTGATGAATAGAAAGTTCAGAAGAACAGCATTTATCTGAAATAAAAATCTTTTGTAACATTACAAAATTTATTTATCATAATCTTTATCATATTTTATAATCTTTAAATAAATTATAATGATAATTATACTGCCACCAAGGTTTTAAATTGTATATAGTATAATGTTACAAAAGATTTTTATTTCAGATAAAGGCTGATCTTTAGATCTTTCTACTCATCAAAGCATCATGAAAACATTTACTCAACTGTTTTAAATAATAGTAATAAAAATGTTTTTGAACAGTAAATCAGCATATTAGAATGATTTCATGTCATCATGTGACACTGCAGACTGGAGTAATGATGCTGAAATTTTAGCTTTGATTACAGGAATGAATTACATTTTAAAATATATTCAAATAGAACAGTTATTTTAAATAGTAAAAATATTTCAAAATGTTATTGTTTTGCTGTATTTTGGATCAAATAAATGCAGGCTTGATGAGCAGAAGAGACTTCTTAAAAAACATTAAAAAATCTTACTGTTCAAAAACTTTTGACTGGTTGTGTATATCAATATTTTTGTGAAAAATAAATTGGAACTGTACCTGAAAAATGTCATTAGCACATTTCCGGCAAAGATTGTGTTGACAAGGAAGAATCACAACCGGTTTCGTGAACATTTCCAGACAAATGGGACAAATAAGCTGCTTCTCCAAGCTGTCCATCCTGATTTGACGAGCAACTGCTTCACTAAAGTTGAGAATGAGACCGTTTGGGATTGAGTAAATTAAATTGTCCCAGTTCTTGTACACGGGGTGAAATCAGGCCCTCTCCATTGCCCAACCGCCTGTCTGTACCCTCTATAATGAGGCTTGGCATTCCCCCACGCCAAGGCCCACTATCAGTGAGCGCTGTTTTTAGAAAGCCGCACGTCAGAGGTTGCCATGTTTACTTGCCCATATATGAAAATGATACTGTTGACTCGACGTGCATCTCTTAAACGCAATAAACACAAGAAAGTAAAAAAAGAAAAAAGGACATTCATTAAATACACAATAGGCATTAATTCATACATTAAAAAATCCAATTTAAATCCAATTTAAATTTTAGTACTTAAGTACTGTGCCTGTTAGGAAATAACAGATGTATAGCGCGGATTGACCATGAAATAGCAAACAAGTATAAACGTTTTTATATACTGATTTGTTTGTATAACGTATGAAAAAAAAATATATATACCAAAAAAAAAAAAAAAAAAAAAAAAAAGATGACCGCCCAAATAGAAAAAGCTTTGGAGAATGCGGGCATCGATCCCGCTACCTCTCGCATGCTAAGCGAGCGCTCTACCATTTGAGCTAATTCCCCATCATGCTATACCCCCACGAATCTCCCCCCTTTCTGTAGACAAGAAGGGGCAACGCTAGAAGTGAGCTGAGGGGACAGAAGCCTCGAATGTTTTCAGTAAAGCCTCAAATGTTTTATTAGTATGTACTATGAGCACCATCACTAAGTTTTCATGCGCATCAATATGATTTCTAGAACCGCAGATTCGCTCTCTGCACATTCACCAGCGTCTAATACTTTGTCAAGACAAGAAGCGTCCACTGATAAAAAGTTACAGCAGCTGCTTCAGGTATCTGTAATTTACTGAATAACTTGATTATTTTTTACTGTGGCTTTTCACTGTGAAGCTAAATAGATATTTAATCAATTATATGAAGTCTTAATATTGGACACACGCACTTAGAGTGATTTTAAGAACGGTTTGGTTAGCATTGTCTGTGGCAGACTTCACGTCAGCGCAACAATTTAATAATAATAACAAATTTAATATTAAGTTACTTAGACAATTTTTTTTGCTCTATTTTGCTAAAGAAAAGCCATGTTGTGTCTCAGTGGCAACACACGCTTTTACGTTTTGAACGGATCCATTCATAATAATAATTTGTTAGTTCTGTTAAGATGTTGTTGAAATGCAAGAAAAGAAATAAAATTGTTACTTCGCTCCTGAATCAATCGTTTTGAAATAATCTATTGAATGACTAACTGAATCCATTGAATGACTTATTAAGACAGTGTCTTACCGCCACCTACTGGCATTGTGGTTTTATTTTGAAAAGTATCATTCTTATTTTGTCTATCATTTCAGATTTCTATATTCCAATTTATATTGAATATTTTAATATTAATATTCAAAACGTTAATTATTGCAAATTGTAAGCGCAGTGTAAATGCACGTGCAAGTGCTTAAAAAATAAGTGAATAGAATCCTGCATGTTTCATTACTCTTTAGATGCAATGCAAAAAGCTACTTTTAAATATGAAAGTAACCCGCCAATAGGTGGCAGTAAGTGACTGTCTTAATGAATGGGTCATTGAGTTACCAATGCTTTCAAACGATTCGTTCAGACCGCTGAATTCACTTGAAGAATGAAGCAAGTGCCTGTCTATGTGAATGGACCACTGAATCATTGACTCAAATGATTCATTCAGAAACACCGCTGTATGTTGCTCAGATGTGTGACTGTTCTGCTGTGATATTTGTTTTGAACTATTTTCGTTAACCAAATCGAGTAAGTATAATCAGCACACTGACAATATTGAAATGTTTATTAACTACTCGTTTGAACTCTCATTTAAAATCAATGTCAAATTGACATGATTTTCAGGGAAAACCTGGTCTTACCATGTTGCTTAACTAGGCTAACGTTATATGCTTTAAATATAACAACTACATTTTTACAGCAGTATGTTTCTTCTATGTGCAGTTGTGTTCATTCAAAGTCCCTTTATTCTATAGTCTCTGGTTCATGTGTTGATTGCTGCACGAGATCGTCTCAAATGTAATAAAATCAGAATAATTCTCGCCGAAATTTCGGTGCTTTCCTATTTAGATGTTTTGATCAGAGTTGGCCGGTCGGGCAAGTAAAGTTATGTTTCGCTTTGAAAAGTTGTCTATTGGTAGACAATAATAATACTACACTACTCTGTAGTTTCATATCATATGCAGATTTCTTGTTATTATTTCCATATATCAGTGCAGCCGAAATGTTTCGCTTTCGTATCTATAGGCAAATGTTTACATTATTATTGCTTGTCAGTTTTGTTATTATGAAACGATAATGTGTAGATAACTAGCGTGAGTTAAGGTTGTAACGTTAATCAAATAGGAAGCACATTCAATAGAGAAAGAATGTTATTATATATAAATATCACCTTCAGGCTGGAAATGACACGTTGTCAAATTAGCGGCAAAAACCAACGGTAAGTTGTTACAGTGCTTATTTGTAATATATGCGTTCACGTTTATTACATTGTACTTACGTAGTATTTAATCGTGTTACCCTCTAAAAGGCTCAAGATCGACCCGCGGTGTATGGGTTCCTTCGATAGCTCAGTTGGTAGAGCGGAGGACTGTAGAGGAAACACTGTAATCCTTAGGTCGCTGGTTCGAATCCGGCTCGAAGGAAACTTGGTTTTTGTTTTTAAAAAGCGGCAATCTGTTGTTGTTGTTTTATACGTACAGTGCATTACGTGTTTGTTTAAATGCAAGCAGAAAGACTGAAAACAGAGTAAATGTCTCTGTGTACTTTATATTGCATGAAAATTTTGTGAAACAAGACAGATCATATCTACAGCATATTAATGCAGTATGGGAGCCGCTGGCACTGAATAAAAATAAAAATAAGCAAATGCGACTTTTTATCTCACAATTCTGACTTATTTTCTCAGAATTACAGGATACAAACTCGCAATTCTTACTTTTTTCTCATAATTGTGACATACTTGACTTATAAAGTCAGAATTGAGTTTATATCCATCAATTCTGACTTTATAACTCAAGGATGTCACAGTTCTTTTTTCTCAGAATTTTGAGATATAAACGTTTTAATTTTGAGAACATATCTTTTTTAGAGAAAAAAAGTCAGAATTGCGAGACAAATGCAAAACTCGCATTTATGAGGAAAAAGTAACCACGCAATTCTGAGAAATAAAGTCAGAATTGCAAGATTGACTTTATTTCTCAGCATTGCCAGTTTATTTCTCAGAGTTGTGAGTTTATAGCTCTTAGTTCTTACTTTTTTTCTCTGAATTACATGATACAAACATGAGAAATAAAGTCAGTCTCACAATTCTGATTTTTATTTCTTAGAATTGTGAGTTTATATCTCTTCATTCTGACTTTTTTCTTAGAATTACATGATAGAATTTTTGTCTCAGAATTGTGAGAATTGCGAGTTATAAAGTCAGAATTGCTTGACATATACTCACAATGTGACTTTTTCAGTCTTTTTTCCTCCTCAAAATTGGACTTTATAACTGATATATAACTGATAATGATATAAAGTCACAACTGTGAGTTATAAAGTCAAAATTACGAGATACAAACTCACATTTGCGAGAAAAAAGTCAGAATTGTGACTTTATATCATGCAATTTTGACCTTATAACTCGAAATTGCACATTTATATCACACAACTGTGAACAAGTCTGAATTGTGAGATACAAACTCGCACTTATGAGAAAAAAAAAGAATCACAAGATACATTTGCGAGAAAAAAGTCAGAATTGGGAGTTTTTATCTCGCAGTTGTGACTTTATATCACGCATTTCTGACTTTATAACAAAACATTGCACATTTATGTCACACAACTGTGAGAAAAAAAAATCAGAATTGTCAGAAACAAACTCGCACTTATGAGAAAAATGTCAGAATCCCAAGATACAAACTCGTATTTGCGAGAAAAAAGTCACAACTGCAAGTTTTTGTCTTGCAATTCTGACTTATAACTCGCAGTTATGACTTGATCACGCAATTCTGACTTTATAACTCGAAATTGCACATTTATATCACACAATTGTGAGAAAAAAAAAAGTCAGAATTCCAAGATATAAACTCGCATTTGCTAGAAAAAATGGTTAGAATTGCACGTTTTTTCTGACTTTATAACTCGAAATTGCTAATTTATATTTATAAACGGGTTTCTATATTGTGGAGTACTGTGAAAAGAGCAAATAAAATGTGTTGTTTGAAGCCACTGTTAAATGTATGGAAATATCTGGATTTATATTTTGAAAACCTCTAAGATATGCACTCAAACAATAGGCCTAAATATAGAAGCTATGATTTGCATATCTTAAATTTAGGCCTGGATATTTTTTAAATGTACATTTATTATTTAAAGGAGAGTCATCCTCAGTTTGATCACATTATCAGTTTTAATTCCACCTGAAGCATAAGAATAAATATAATATCTGTTATTTACAGACAGCATGGTTAAACAAAGCTGAAGAAGTTGAGTATTTGTAGCTTTCTCAGTCCTAACATAAACAGTATATTGTAAAAGACAACAATACATTCAAAAAGAATTTTAAAATGAATATCTATCGTCACTTTTTTCATTTAGGTATATGTTCTGTGTCCGTCACCGATCAGCTGGGTCTTCTCACTAGCATTGGTTGGCTGCAGCACGATCGGAGTGTCGCCATCTGGAACAGCAAAATCACAGGTAAAAGAGGTCACATATGATCAATATGGAATATACAAGAGGTTACAGCGTCTAATGCCATGCCATTTCACACTCCTAATTGAACTTCCTGCTGAAATGAAAAGTGTTTTGTACGCTCCAAGGACGTCCCAGCAATCTGCCGCTAGCCTGCCCCTGCTGGCTGCACTTTTCTGACCTCATTGAGCTGGCTCAGTATCACTGCTTTGAAGGGCAGCCCACTGTCCACTGGCTTACCTAATGCTGAGAGAGTTTATTTAGCTGTTTTCTGATTCGAAGACCACAGGGGTGAATTTTTAGAGACTGCTTCAGCAGGATATTTAGCCTATGAAACATTTATTTATTGATTTTTTTTCCCCTTTGTGCTACATTAATATAAATGCTATGGAAGAGACAAAAATATGTTTTCAGGTAGCCTAAAAAAATGAGCTGCCAAAAAATTTATTTAATAATTAAATTATGTTTAGACTAAAATATAATATTATTTAATACATAGATGATTCTAAAAGAGTAGTTTTCAAATTTTTTAGAGCCTATATCAGCAAGTCTTTAACAGGAGTCTATAAAACATTGTTTTATTTTATTGATTTTTTTTGTGTGCTACACTAATATAAATGCTATGAAACAAACAATAAAATAAATAAAAAGATCACCTAAATTAGTTGCAAAAATATTATTTAATATGAATAATATAATTATTTATGCATGTTAGACTAATATATATTATTATTATACATGTAGATGCACTGTAAAAATATATTTTCAGGTAACTCAAAAATAATCTAAATTAGCTGCAAAGGTATTATATAATATGACTAATAAAATAATTTTTTATTTAATGTGTTTATTTCTTTTTTTTGTGGCGGTACATGGTACGGTAATATAAATGCTTTGAAACAGACATTAAAATACGCTGGAAAATAATCCCCTAAATAAAAACCTATAACCAAAATTAGCTGCTAAAATATTATTTAATATTAATAATAAAATGATACATGATACTATGTTACATTACCATATTATTAAAATGTTTAGAGACTACTTCAGCAAAATATGACTTTAACAGGAGTCTATGAAACATTTTATAGTTTCTGTTTGAGTGCTACAATAATATAAATGCTATGAAGCAGACAATAAAATACACTAAAAATATATATTAGGTAACTCAAAAAAGAATCTAAATGAGTATTATTTAATATGACTAATGACTAATACAATTATTTATTATGTGTAGGTTGCACTAAAGAGTTTAACATATTAGAGACTTCTTGAGTAGGATATCAAGTGGGCATGAGTCTGTGAATTTATATAATATTTTTTATTTCATTATTTTCTTTTCAATAAAATACATTAGAAAAAAAACCCTAAAAAATCTATAACCTGAAAAGAAAATAACCTAACGAGCTGCTAAAATATTATTTAATATGATTAATAAAGTTATTTTTACATGGTAAACTAATATATAATATTATTTAAGAGTGGTTTTCAAAATTTTTAGAGACTACTTCAGCTAGATATGACATTAACAGGAGTCTATAAAGCATTTTATTGATTTTTTATGTGCTACAATATACATGCTATGAAGCAGACAATAAAATACACTAAAATTATATTTGGGGTAACTCAAAAAATAATCTAAATGAGCTGCAAAGGTATTATTTAATATGACTAATAAAATAATTTATTATTTAAATGTGTTGGTTGGACCAATAAGAGTTTTCAGCATTTTTAGAAACTACTTTTTGAGCAGGATATCAAGTAGGCCAGAGTATATAAACTATTTTTTATTTTTTTCACTAATATAAATGCTTTGAAACAGACAATAAATACACTGAAAGACAACCTAAAATACATAGAACCTAAAAAAAAAAAATCACCTAAATTAGCTGCAAAACTACTATTTAATATGAATAATTAAGTTATTTTCACACAGTAGGCTAATACAGTATATAATATTATTCAACATGTAGATAACACTGAAAGAGCAGTTTTCAAACCTTTTAGAGACTACTTCAGCAGGATATGACTTTAACAAGAGTCTATTAAACGTTTTATGATTTTTTTTTTTTTGTTACGCTAATATAAATGCTATGAAGCAGACAATAAAATACACTGTAAAAAATATATTTTGAGTAACAAAAAATAACCTAAATGAGCTGCAGAAGTACTATTTAATATGACTAATAAAATCATTTATTATTTAATGTGTAGGCTGCACTAGTAAGAGTTTAACATTTTTAGACACTACTTGAGTAGGATATCAAGTGGGCATGAGTCTATGAAACATTTTTTATTTCATTATTTTATTTTTCTTTGAGCTACACTAATATAAATACTTTGAAACAAAAAAGAGACACACAAAACAAACCTAAATTAACTGCAAAAAATTATTTAATATGAATAATACAAATATTTTTACTAGACTAATATATAATATTACTTAACATGTAGGTAACACTAAAGCAAGATATGACTTTAACAGGGGTGTGTGAAACATTGTTTTATTTTATTGATTTTTTGTATGCTACACCAATATAAATGTTATGAAGCACACTAAAATATATTTTCAGGTAACCAAAAAATTATAATTCTAAATTAGCTGCAAAAGTATTATTTAATAAAATAATATGAATATAACATTATTATTTAAATAATGCTTTTATTAATTATTTAATGTGTAGGTTGCCCTAAAAAGTTTAACATTTTTTAGAGACAACTTGAGTAGGAAATCAAGTGGGCATGAGTCATTATTTATTATGAAGTCATTATTTATATATATATTTATTTATTTATTTATTTATTTATTAATTTATATTGTGTGCTATAGTAATATAAATGCTTTCAAAAAGACATTAAAAATACACTGAAAGATAACCTAAAAAACCTAGAACCTAAAAAAAAAGAATCACCTACATTAGTTGGACAAATATTATTTAATATGAATAATAAAGTTATTTTTAAATGGTAGACTGTGTAGATAACACTAGTTTTTAGAGACTACTTCAGCAAGATATGACTATGAAAGGAGTCTATAAAACATTTTATTGATTTTTGTTTGTGTGCGTTACACTAAAATAAATATATTTTCAGGTAATCCCAAAAGTAATCTAAATTAGCTGCAAAAGTATTATTAAATATGATTGCTAAAATAATTTCTTACTAATTATTTAATGTGTAGGCTGCACTAAAAAAAGGGTTTTCAACATTTTATAGACAACTTGACAATTTTATTTATTTATATTTTGTGCTACAATAACATAAATGTTCTCAAACACACATTACACTGAAATACACTGAAAGATAACCTAAAAAACCTAGAACCTAAAAAAAAAAAAAAAAAAAAATATATATATATCACCAACAGTTGCAAAAATATTATTTAATATGAATAATAAAGTTATTTTTAAATGGTAGACTATCTAGATAACACTAAATGGGTAGTTTTCAACATTTTTAGAGACTACTTCAGCAAGATATGACTATGAAAGGAGTCTATAAAACATTTTATTGATTTTTTTTTTTGTGTGTGTGTTACACTAATGTAAATATATTTTCAGGTAATCCCAAAAATAATCTAAATTAGCTGCAAAAGTGTTAATATGACTAATGTAATTATTTTATTATTTATTATTTAAAGTGTAGGTTGCACTAGGAAGAGTTTCAAACTTTTTAAAGACAACTTGAGTAGGATTCAAGTGGGCATGAGTCTATAAAACATTATTTTTTTATTTCATTATTTATTTACCGTTTTGTGCCAAAACTAATATAAATGCTTTAAAACACAATTAAATACACTGTTTAAATATATAATTTAATAATGAATTATAAATATGAATAATAATAATAAAATGAGTCTATGAAATGTTTGTTTATGTGCTACACTAATCTAAATCCTATAAAACAAGTACCTACATATATGCTATACTTAATATAAAAAAGCGGCTTTGTGTTCTTAGCTTGTTTAGGTGACTGCAAGTCAACTAAAATGAGCACAAGTCAACTTTGATTTGTCCACAGTGTATTTTTACATAAACGTAGTCAGAATCTAATACAAGACAAAACAAAGCTTCTTTTTTTTTGTCTGTACCATCTTGCATGTCTTTTGAATGAAGGGAAAGCAAACATTGTTTATTTTTATTGTGAGAATGCTATAAAAAACTAGTATGCAAACACTTTGAGAAATGACTCAGACAGTAATTATCACTTTTGTGAAGGACGGCAGCACAAGATGTAAAAAAAAAAAAACTCCTACAGCTCACTGGCAGAACAACGGCGTATTATATACAAACATCTGGCTCAGAAGTATCAACTATTTATTTTTGTATGTAGCGCGGCTTTTTATGTTAGTTGAACCTTAAAAGCACTTCCCCCAACTGATAAGCCACATCAAAGCTTGTTGTTTCTTTTAAACATTTAATAAATTTTTTAATTAGAAAATTATCATAAGGCTATTTTTAAATTAATTTTAGAACGATTCTGTTGCATGATGTGTAATATTTACGTCTTTATAAAGTCTTTCCGCTTTCCATAAAATAATCTGTTTTGAAGATTAACATTTAAGACATTTATAAGATGCTGTTTTGAGAACAAAATGTGACGCTGTCATTTTCGAATCTGTTCTTTTTTAAACATTTTGATCCTTTTTTTCTCATTGTAGAGTGACTGAGATGTCTTTTGTGCTCATATGCCATTTTAAAACTTGAGTGTGACCACCGAAAGAACACGTCAGCATGTCCTTTTACCTCTTTCGTTGTCCGTACGGATCTGCTCCTCCAGGTCTTCGGGAGACACATAGAACTCCGGATCCTCTTCTCCAGGTGTGTGTGGTTTGCACTTCCCACAACAGCAGTTGAAACAGCAGCACAGACAACAACAGAAATAGCAACCTGTCAGCAAGCCACAGATGGCAAACAGACCCTATAAATGAGAATGTTCAAAATCAGACAGGCACACAGTGTCAGGGTTTAGCTGAGATAAAAATACATTCAAAATATCCACATTACACTGTTTTATAATATTACATGATAAAGTTAGAAAATATAAAGGTAATACATAATATAACATAGTATGTTATACTTTACAGTATAACCATTTAAACAATTTCAGCAAAAGCAATAATTAACTAATTGATAATTAAATACATGTATTACTCAGTGAACACTTACGCAACTACGCTTTAACATAAATACTATAATGTTAATATAAAATATAGCTATTAAATGAGTAGATTCATTCATTTCTTTTTTAGCAACATTATTCTATTATTTACACTACCGTGCAAAAGTTTGGGGTCAGTAAGACTTGCAATTTTTTTTTTAATGAAGTCAAGGCTGCATTTATTTTATCAAAAATACAGAAAATAAACTGTAATATTACAAAATGTTATTACAATAAAAAATAATGGTTTTTATTTTCATATACTTTAAAATATAATTTATTTCTGTGATGCAATGCTGATTTTTCATCAGCTGTTACTCAGTTTCCCAGGCTTAAGAGTCACATGATCTCTCAGAAATCATTCTGATATTCTGAATTATTAGTAGAATTATCAGTTTTGGAAACAGTTGT
Source organism: Cirrhinus molitorella (assembly GCA_033026305.1). Taxonomy (NCBI): domain Eukaryota; kingdom Metazoa; phylum Chordata; class Actinopteri; order Cypriniformes; family Cyprinidae; genus Cirrhinus; species Cirrhinus molitorella. Next base: position 20,880,844 of record CM065140.1, on the reverse strand, counting down.
GCCGCCAATGGTTTTTTTTTTTTGAACCTGTATTTTTTTCTTTCAAGAACAACATTTATTCAAGCTATAAATCTTTTCTAGCAATGTAAATCTATTATGTCACTTTTTATTAATTTAACAATTTATTCATTTCTTTCAAAAAAAAAAAAAACAAAGAATGAATAAACATTTACTCACCCCAAACTTTTGAACGGTAGTGTATCTTTCAGTATTGACATCTAACATTATAATAGTATTGTTATATATATATAATTAGTTACAACTTTCTAAATTAATAATGTTTTTTTTTTAACTAAGTTGAATAGGAGTTAGTTCATATAGTTAATGTAGTTAATATTAATATTTAAATATAAAATAATATATTATAATATAATAATAATATATAAAATAACAAATGGAACTTTACTGTAAAGTATAATATTAATATTTAAATATAACATATTATAATATAATATAATAATAATATAAAATATTTAAACATAAAAAATGCAAGAATATATATATATATATATTTATATATATATATATTTTTTTTTTATTTTTTTTTTTTTATGTTTTTTGCATAATTAGCTGCAAAAATATTATTTAATATGACCAATAAAATGATTTTTTAAATGGTAGACTAATAAATAATGTCATTAATATTAGGTTACACCAACAAGAGTCAGATCAGGCAAAAATTGTTTCCTAAAGTACTAATTTCTTATTATTAAAAAAATTATATAAAATAAAAATCCATTAAAATTATGGACAGATACAACTTTTTAAATTAATAAGATGAATAAATGTATTAGTTGTATTTTTGTCAGTATGTATAGTAAATGTAGTTAATGTAGTTAACAGATGGTATGTTTAAACATAAATTAAATAAATAAATAATAATAATAATAATAATAAAATAAAATAAAAATGAAATCTTAATTTTACTGTGAAGAATAATATTAATATTTTAATATAAAACAATATATAATAATAATATATAAAATTAAATATTTAAACATGGTTTCAAGTATATATATAAAAAAAAATGCAAGAATAAAACAAAAGTAAAAAAGAAACAAAAAAACAACGCATAATTAGCTTAAAAAATATTATTAAATATGTCCAAATATTATTATTTTTTTCAATAGTAGACTAATGTAATGTAATTAATATTAGGCTACACCAACAAGAGTAAATTTCAAGAATCAGATTAGGCAAAAATTGTTCCCTAAAATACAAATTTCTTACTGTTAAAATAAAATAAAATAATGTTTTTTTTTTACTAAGATGAATAAATGCTTTAGAAGTATTTTTGTTAGTTCATATAGTTAATGTAGTTAACAAATAAACTAAACGAAACGAAACTGTAAAGTATAATATTAATATTAAAACCATAAAATAATATATAATAATAATATAATAATAATTGAGTCTTACTGTGAGATATAATAATAATAATAATAATTGAATATAAGAGATTATATGTAATAATAGTAATAATATATAAAATAAAATATTTGAACATGGTTTCAAGTATATAAAATAAAAAAATGCAAGAATAAAACAGAAAAGGAAAAAAAATCAAGTTAATGTAGTTAACAAATGGAGCTTACTGCAAAGTATAATATTAATATTTAAATATGCTAAATGACTAAAATATTAAATAATATAAAATTATATAAAATAAATATAATATAAAAGTATGTAAAATAAAAAATGCAAGAATAAAACATTAAAAATGAAAATAAAATTGCATAATTAGCTGCAAAAAACTAAATGATAAATGTAAATAATATTAGGTTACACCAACAAGAGTAGATTTTAAGGGTCAGATCAGGCAAAAAAAAAAATCCTATAGTGCATTTTTTACTCAAAATAAAATATAATAAAATAAAAAAGGTCCATTAAAATTATGGACAGATACAACTTTTTAAATTAATAATGTATTCTAAGATGAGTAAATGGTTTTGAAGTATTTTTGTTCATATAGTTAATGTAGTTAACACATGAAATTTATATAATAAATATAATAATTAAAAAATGTATAATATTAATTTTAATATAAAACAATATAATAATATAACAGGAATAATATATAATAATGTATAAAATAATATATTTAAACATGGTTAAGTATATAAAAACAAAAAATGGAAAAAAAATAAATAAATTGCATAATTAGCTGCAAAAATATTATTTAATATGACCAATAAAAAGATTTTTTAAATGGTAGACTAATTTATAATGTAATTAATATTAGGTTACACCAAGAGTAGATTTCAAGGGTCAGATCAGGCAAAAATTGTTCCCTAAAGTGCAAATGTTTTACTAATTAAATAAAATTAAATGTACAAATTAAATTTAAAATAAAATAAAGAATGATACCGCACCTTTGCCCACCAGCTGGAGAGCATGAAGTACGTGTTCACATTCTCCTCGCCGAATTGCTGCGACACATACAGACCCAGGGAGCCGTACTTGTCATAAATGTTCCTCTTAGTGACGTCAGACAGCACCGCATGAGCATTGTTGAGCTCTTTAAATTTGTCAGTGGCATCGGGGTTCTCGGGGTTCTTGTCAGGATGATATTTCAAAGCGAGCTTCCTAAAAAAAAAAAAAAACAAAGATGAGGACATTTAAAAAAAAAAAAAAAAAAAAAAAAAAATCTCGAAAAATTGACTGCAAGGAGCTGAGAATCACATAGAAGACTTAAGACCCTAAGATCAATGTAAATGTCAGGAAGTATATTTAAATGACCTTAAAATACAGAATCTCTCGTGAGAATGTGTACTTCTTTGTATTCCCCTAATGAGAGTGACATAAAACAGCCATTAGCTTAAAAAAGGAAACACAAATACTTCTAGACTCGCACACAGTAAGAGGAGACTCATTAACATGTGCCAGTTTAAAATGCTGTCTGTCTGTTTGATGATCTCAGCAGGGTGTGATCTTTAGCGGCTAGCTGTCTTATGCGCACGCTGCTTGACCTGTCTATGTGTCGGCAAGACCGCAGACCCCATTAGTGCCTCCAAAAGCTCCTCGGCACATGAGGGCTGGAGAAGAGAGGGACGTCACCAAGTCTGACATTTTTCCCATTAGAACCAGCAGTGCATTGCAAATGTCTCTGTCTCTGACTCAGTTCAGGTCCGCTCTGAATGAATGCCAGCATGTCCAAACTCTGCGCAAACACTTTTCAAAAGTCTCTGCCTCAATAAGGAAGAGTTTGACATTTTATAAAGCTGTGAAATGGAATATCCTTAAGCTCAAAATGGTTGTGGATGATCAGATATCAAACTATAAATATTTATAGTATTTGGTGTGGAGTAGTATAAATCTATTAACTCTTAAAACAGCTAAAAATTTTAATTCTAAAATCATTACATGAACATAGTCTCTCTCTCTATTTTTTTTTTTTTTTTTTGCTGAACCAAAAACAAAAAATGTAATCTATAATTTATAATGCTCCGAGCACACTTGCTTGTTAATTTTTGATTAAGCCAATGGCGTCTGCAAGAGTTGTGATGATTATATATTCATTAACAGCAAACAAGTGCTGTTAAAATGCTAACCATTTAAATGCCTCCTTGAACAACGTGCAAATTAGAACAATTAGATTCCATAATTGTTGGAACATCAGTATGGTGTTAGAAATGAACTTGCCTAATGAAGCTTTCCGACGTGTTGCCTTCATATTTTAGCATACAAGATACAGAAACAGCACAGATTGTGCATAAATTGCAGTCTTGAAAAACAAAAAAAAAAATCAGTTTTCCAAAGCTGCAATTTATGCATATTATATCTTGTGTATATGTATATGTATGCATGTATGTATGTATGTGTATATATATATATATATATATATATATATATATATATATATATGTATATATATATATAATTGGCCTGGCCAATTATCAGTGCCAATATTAAGTATATATACATTTTTTTTTTCTTTTCAGTTTTCCAAGGCTGCAATTTATGCATTTTGTATCTTGTATACATGTTTATATATTATAACATATTTTATTATAAAAAAAATTATAAATATATCAGGGGTTATCGGCCAATAATCGGTGTGTATATTAAGTATATATCATTTATTTTTTTGTTTTCAGTTTTTCCAAAGCTGGAATTTGTGCATCTTGTATATATAGCTTATTATAAAAATTTCATAAATGTATTAAAAATAAATTTATCGGCTTGGCCAATTATCTGTACAGATATTAAGTATGCATGCATGCATGTATGCATATATTTATTATTATTATTATTATTATTATTATTATTATTATTATTATTATTTATTTATTTATTTACTTTTTTTTTCAGTTTTACAATGCATCTTGTATAGTGTATATATAAACTTATTATACAAAATATCATAAATATATATTAGGGATTGACCGATTATCGGCCTTGCCAATAATCGGTGCAGATATTAAGTATATATCATTTATTTTTTCTTTTCAGTTTTCCAAAGCTGCAATTTGTGCATCTTGTATATATAACTTATTATAAAAATTGCATAAAGGTATTAAAAATACATTTATCGGCTTGGCCAATTATCTGTACTGCTATTATGTATGTATATTATATATATATATATATATATATATATATGTATGCATGTATGTATATATAATTATTATTATTATTATTATTATTATTATTAATAATTTATTTGCTTTTTTTTCTGTTTTTTAATGCATCTTGTATAGTGTATATATAAACTTATTATACAAAATATCATAAATATATATTAGGGATTGACCGATTATCGGCCTGGCCAATAATCGGTGCAGATATTAAGTATATATCTTCTTTTTTTTTTTTCTGTTTTCCAAAGCTGCAATTTGTGCATCTTGTGTATATATATAAACTTATTATAAAAATATCATAAATGTATATTAGGGGTCGACTGATTATCGGCCTGGCCAATAATCGGTGCCGATATTAAGTATATATCATTTATTTTTTCTTTTCAGTTTTCCCAAGGCTGCAATTTACTTTAGACATTATGTCTAACCAGTCACTTATTGCCAGGGATTCTTGCCTTCCCCAGAATTTAGTTATTGCTTTAAGAGCAGTAATTCTCAATATTCTAAAAAATATAACTCATCTTTACTAAATAACATGGGCCCTATACCCAAAACTATATTTTGTATTTTTATTCTATTTGATTTCTTCAAAATGTCTCCTATTACCTGAATTACTTCTGTCCAATAACGTTTTATTATTTTACAAGTATAAAATATATGCATGTAATGGGCTCTAAATTCACCATAGCTTTGCCAACATCTTGAAGATAGTTGATTATATTTGGAAGATATTTCTGGTGTTAAAAAATAACGTATAATAATTTTCCAGGCACATTCTTGCCAATATGGTGATTGCATAATCCTTATATTTTCTTTTAAACTGTGTTTCCAATCTTCTTCTGTTATTCTACTACCCAATTCAATTTCCCATTTTGTCGTAATGTTATATAAATCCCCATTCCTCACTTCTTTAAAAATTGTATTTATTCGTCCTATCAAGTTATCTAATCTTTTGACTTTATTAACTTTAATCATAAAGCGCAACAGAGGGTGAATATCATCTTAAGTTTTTATTTTATTCTCGTCCTTTAAATAACTTCTTATTTGAAAGTATTTATAAAATAATTTCCCAGATAGTACATATTTTTTTCTCTATATCTTCTTGTATCTTGTGTGTGTGTGTGTGTGTATATATATATATATATATATATATATATGTGAGTATTATAAAAATATCATAAATATATATTAGGGGTCGACCAATTATCAGCCTGGCCAATAATCGGTGAGGATAGTAATTATATATCATTTATATATATATATATATATATGCCGATATTAAGCATTTTTATGGTTATCGGTATCGTCAATTTTCAAAACCAATTTGCCAATAAAATTTAAAAGCATATATATGACATAAAATTATGCTATGAATATTTTTTTCCTCCAGGTTTTTCCAGGTTGCCCTGTTCTGCTGCAGCATAACATTTTGTTAAACCAACTGACAAGTGAAACCAGCAAGTTATGATGTCAGCGTCAAGAATCTACCACCGAAGGCAAGGTTGGCACGTTTCCATGGCACTATGTAAATTATAGTGGAGAATCATTCATGTAGACGTCGTGCACCCCTGAACATGCTCTCGTATCTAAGATTCCTTCATCATTCCTGATCCCAGTAAAATAAGGGAAGCCATCTGTTCAGCATAATGAATATTTTAGTTTTGTGGAAGTCATATTATATTCATGCAGCTCCACTGCAACTGAAGGCTGAGATTCTAGAGGAATGAGCCGGAGTTTGGCACTTTCTCGATCCTTTGCTCTCTCATTCACCCCGAGTAATATCCGAACTTCATACCTAGTAACCAAAACCTTGGGACAAATAGGTATGTGAATCACGTCTTACCTGTAGGACCTCTTGATGTCATCATGAGTGCAGTTCTTGTCAAGGCCAAGAACCTGGTACAGAGCCTCTCCTGATGTAGACAGGGCCCGTTGCCTTTGTTCAGCCATGATCTTAAACCATTACCTCGACATCAAAAGAACAAAGAAACCATTAATAAATTGGATAAGACAGTAAGTAAGGTACAGTTCTCCTGGGTGGAGAACAAGATACAACCAAGCTATTCGTTTTTGGTTCTCAGAATGTTATAGGAATGTTAGAACGAAAATTAAAATGGTTAAAGAAATAAGCTTAAAAGCTAAAAATAACCATTAGGGGACATTCTGTGTAGGTCCCCCTTAGGTTGTCACAAAATAAACCTCCCTGCAACTTTCTGGAATGTTAGTTTTTGGTTATCAAAAATAAAACCTAACAACATTAAGGAACGTTCTGAGTTGGTTTCTACTTAGTTTGTCACAAAAAAGTCCCTGCAACATTCTGGGAAGGTTATTTGGTTATAAAACCGCAATCTAAAAATAACCACTAAGAACTTTCTGTGTAGGTTCCCTTTAGGTTGTCACAAAAGGTGTCAAAAACTCCCTACAACGTTCTGGGAAAGTTAGCTTTTGGTTAAAAAGAAACAACAAAACATTCCCATAACATTCTTATTTTGTTCCCCAAACAGAAAACAACTGGGGAACATTCTGTTCACAGGGAAATGACGTTTGGATTGAGACTTGCAACGTCACTGTTTCCACATCAGCCCAGACATGGTTGACTTTTGTTTACATAAGTTCACAGGCAACCTCTCTATTTGTAAGAAAAGACATCCATTGTAAGGTTATTACATAGATTATATATCTACCTGTCTAAAACATAAGTTTGACACGGATTCTCTGATAACCTCCAACCCCCACCTCTGAATAATTCCATCTTTTGTAATGAGCCTTCATGGAATATTAACTAGTTCTAAAAATTATACAGCCTTCACATCTCTATTGAGCTTTACAGTGGCTGACTGCAGAAGTAAGAAGCAAAAAAATCACTAGTGTGATGCTGCTTTAAATTCCACAGATCATTAGTTTTCTTACCTGTTAACAGACTCCAAACTTAAGTCCTTCTCCAGAGCAGGTAGACAGGCTAATGGAGTCAGATTCCTTCTCTGAAGGTGAGTAGATTACTGAGAGGATGAATTATACATGGAACTAGTCATGAGCTCAGGTAACTTTAGGCCAGTTTAACATGGTTACCAAACAAGGTTCATTAGGTTTCAGTGCCTGCTGCTTGAGGAAAGGGTGGAAGCTGTTTGGTGACCACTGTTTCTGAAGATGAAGCCACGTTGTCTTCCATAACTAATTTTAAATCCTTGATGATGAGGACGGGAGAGAACAAAAGGTTAGGTTTTATGTCCATACAACAACTAAACTAGAGTCATACATTGTGTCCGTGCATGAATGCCCTCGATTTGATGCATTTTCTTGCTAATGCAAGATCGCCATCTTGTGGTGTCCTTCTAAAATTGCTGCTTTTTTCAATACCATTACCATGACGTCACAAACGTAGTGACGTCCAAATATATATTCAACAAAACTACTTTGCAAATTATAAAAGTCTGATAATTAGTCGGGTCTTAAATAATAAAAAATATAATGTTCAGAATGAACAGTGTAACTGCCACATTAACTCACGTCAGAGAATATGCGCATGCCCAATAAACTATTTCAGCAGTTTATTCCAATGTGCTAAAACGGACGATGTTACTCATATTTTGCTAGTTTATTGCAAGGAACTAAATACTGGTTAATTTAAAGCTATTTTGTGAACAAACTGAACGAAATGTTTTTGTTTATGCTTTATTACATATTACTTTATATTATATTATATATATATATATACACACAAACACACACACACACACACACACGCATAAAATATATTTATTAATAAATTTATTATCCTTTGTTTGTCCTGAACAGTTTACCCACTGTTCTTTAACAAAAAATCCTTCAGGTCCCACAAATTCTTAGTTTTTTTTTTTTTTTTCTTCAGGAGATTTGTGTATTTGAACCCTTTCCAACTATGACTGTATGATTTTGAGAATGCTGAAAAACCAAAGAATTTGTGGAACCTGGAGGATTTTTCTGATCTGTTCAGGACAACCAAGGGACTCATGAGCAACTATCACTGAAAAAAAAACAGCTGTGAATCATTCAGGTAACAAGACAGTATTTAGAATCAAGCATATTTAACCTTTTCAAACAAGGCAAATTTGATAAATTCAACTATTATTTCCTCTTGTGGACTATTTGTAAACGTATTTTATGTGAAATATCTTATTCAGGTCAGTACTTAATAAAAATAACATGCATTTTGTATGATCCCTCTTATTTTGGTAAAATAATTAACATTTTGCAGATTCTGCAAGGTGTATGTAAACTTTTAAAGGGTACATAACTTGCACAGTTTCACCTAATCTCATGTCAATCCTGAGTACCTACAGAGTAGTAATGTATCCTTAATATTTCCAAAAAGTCTTTAGTTTTATTATATTTATAAAAGAAAAATACAGCTTTCGAATTTTCTCCGGAAAAAGCCGAACATCTGGAGGCGCGCCGTGGGCGGAGCTAAATTAGAGATGCGCTGGGATTGACAATAAAACAGACATTTGATGTTGTTTCACTTACCATCTGCAGTTCTGAATCATTACCGGGATCTTTTATACCTGGGACCGCTCTATCTTTCAGTATCAAACAATGTGCAAACTGTATAAAATGAAAACACTTATCTTGTATCACCACAAGATGGCACCTGAGCACAACTTTTATTCTACCAGCAGTTAATGGAAAAACTTGCATACTTGTATAGATAGTGTTTTAATCTACAACACTCATGTTAAAAATGTCATTCACATGACAAAATGTCAGTCAAATGCAAAAAGACGGCACATTTTAAATAATGCATAGAAATTGTTTGGAAAAAACATAAAAATTTCACATATTCATAATATTTTTCATATTTTTTTTTTTTTTACAAAACCACATGCAGCAGTCAAAACAGCGAGGAAGTCACCAGTGGGCCAGTTGACGTCAAGCAGCAGTATCAATTATGCCGGCGCTCCCCTTGTTTATGGTCTCCTGATGACTGCTGCATAGCACAGGGTCGCATTGCAAGTGGATACATAGAGTCTCAAGGGGAATTAGCAGGTGTGCTGCTCGCCACCCCTCATCATTGTCTCCTCAGGAGGCTGTTCCTGCAAAGCACGTCTGCCTGGGGAACGGCATTTGTGGCAAACTAAGCCTCAGAAACAAACCATTAATGAAATGATTGCCCCTCAGTCAGGAAATGTGAGACTCCCAAATGAGTAGCACGCGGGGGCCACCGGTAGTGGACGGGAAGCGGTCCTTGACACTGATTAAACGCTATTGTAAAAGTAAATGAATGAACAGATCCGATAATAACTACACAGGCAGATATAGGCATGATGCCAGACGTCTTATCTTGTTAAATGCGTGTTTGCTTTCTATGTTTTTAAGCAATACGTATAAGGAACAGTAATTTATCAACAATGCATGGATAAAAATAATCTCAAAGCTTTTGTATAATATTTCCAAGAAGTTCTGGTGGGGGTAAAGCACTCTAGTAATCTGCGTGATTTGGCAGTGTATATTCAGGATGCCTAGAAACGGATTAGGGCTGCATGGTGTGGGGTTTGGTTGTGCAGAATTGTATTGTGAGCGGTGGGGAGGGGGTGGGACGGAGCAATTATACTCACTACTGGCATATGGCCTCTGTTGCCATGGCACAGTTCACTATTGTCCCCTGGTCTCCAGCAACTCAAGTTAAAACATTTGCTAGCATTGCAAAGCTTTACGACTTAAATTGACGAATTTTAAAGACCAAAGTGTGGGTTGAACTTGCACAGAGTGGGTCGTACTTGATTCTTTTGCTTCTGGGGTAAAGGCCTGCTTATGTGATTGCAAAAGAAAGAATAATGATAAGCAAATGCCATAGACGAACCATTTTGGTTCCTCAAAGACATTTCAGTGAACAGTTTCTTAGTGTGAAAAACATTTTCTACTAGAAAGAACCTTTTGTTCAATAAAAAGTTTCTACACTCTTAATAAAGGTTCTTTATTGGGATTGATGGATCCATGGAACAAAAATTCTTTGTAATGGAAAAAAGGTCCTTTAAATAATTCAAATGCTCTTCAGACCGAGAAAATGGTTCTTTGAAGAACTGTTCTATGCTTCTGTATGCTTCTATGCCACTGATGTGAAACCTATGTTTTTAAAGGGATAGTTCACCCAAAAATGAAAAATCTCTCATTAATTAATCACCCTCATGTCGTTCCAAACCTGTAAGACCTTTGTCTTCGGAACTCAAAATAAGATATTTTTGATGAAATCGGATGCAACTGACACATCTCTCTGGGCCTTAAACATGTTAGCTGCATTGGTGTCTATGCAGGATCAGAAACAGGGTTGCCAGGTTTTCACAACAAATCTAGCCAATTGCATTTCGGGAGGGTGGGGGGGTCGCCTGTTAAAATACATGTTTTTTGGTGGGATTCCCCTGGTAAAATTTTCATTCCAGGGGATAAATATCACGTTTTTGGGGTCGCTTCAATCCGTGGACATAAAAAAAACAAACCCACGGCAACAGTGTCAGTTGGGAAAACCATGGACTTGGCAACATTTGTCAGAAAGTGCTCAGATTTCTTCAAAAATGGCTCACGCAATTACCTTGAGGTTGAATTTTCGTTAGTAAACTTAAGCACATCTTTTTTTTTTTGCATTAATATTTTTTATTGAAACTGTAACAGACCTTAAGCCTTAGTTCATGATTATGACTTTGTAAAGTGCAAATTTCCATGCAAATTGTACCTCAGCACACAATGTGATACTGAGAGACTGCTATTGACTATGTGTTGTCATGCAATTATCTGGTAATGCCTGACAACATGCTTATTGTTTAAACTTACAAAGTTCTCTGCGGTACCCGTATGTCTTAGGCAAACAAACACTCTAAAGGCAAAACTGCAAGAAAGAAATGAGTTAATGTGTAATATATGTGACCCTGGACCACAAAACCAATCATAAGTAGCACTGGTATATGTGTTGATTTTTCTTTTTTGCCAAAAATCATTAGAATATCGAGTAAAGATCATGTTCCATGAAGATATTTAGAAGTTTCCTACTGTAAATATATCAAAACTTAATTTTTGATAGCAATATGCATTGCTAAGTACTTCTATTGGACAACTTTAAAGATGATTTCCACAATATTTGATTGTTTGCACCCTCAGATTCCATATTTTCAAATAGTGGTATCTCAGCCAAATATTGTCCTATCCTAACAAATAATATATCAATGGGAAGCTTAATTATGATGTATAAATCTCAATTAAAAAAACAGACCCTTATGACTGTATTGCTCCTCTTTGCTTGCTTCCTGATCTAGCTGTCACATAAACCTGGCATTTTAAATTACGAATATCGTTGGCTTTCCGTTCCTCTTTTGTAAGTCTCTTGTAAAAAAACATCTTCTAAATATGTTAATGTAGATCTGGCATTACATAGGCCTACAGTGGTTTTGTTAGCCAGGTTTCTTTACCCTGCTAAAAAAAAAAAAAACTCAAGCCAGCATATGATGGTTTGGTGTTCATAGATGGTCCCTCAGCATGGTTCTAGAAAAGTTTTAGGCAACCTTCAGTCGGTCATTGATCAGGCTATGAAAGAAACTTAAGATGGCTGAAGATGTTTTTCAGCAGGGTCCTTAAATCTGAGAAAGAACAACTAAGAGTGAAATGTTCTTCAAAAAGAAAAAAAAAACACGTTTACTCATGGGTTTTATTATTGAAAGAAGTTAACAGTGGCTCATTGCTCACGAATAACTGGATGAGTCATACCGAGAAAAGGTAATCACTGGCAATGATGTAGACCGGCTGCAGGGCAAACCCCGTTGTAGTGGAATACCCTTGTTGAGGTCCGTACAGTCAGTGAACGAGTGCATAAATCAGTCTTGAAAGCAGCGCCAATGAGATTCGCCCTCTCAAAATCGCTGTGCGGTGTAGCCCAATGGGATCGGGCGTTGCATGTACTGCAGAGCCCCTATTGGCTGAGAAAGACGAGGACGTTTGGCGAACGCTTTCTGTACAACCCCATCTCTTTCGCAGGTGGTGCATGTTCGGAAACAGCTTGCAATGTTCAGGACTAACTGAGACTGTCGTATGTAATCAGCGTAATTTCTTTCCCGTTTTGCGTTTTCTTTTTGACAGCATGTGCCAACACACGCACGGCGTGGTCGCGGGGCGTGTTTTTATTCCACCAAGGCCACTTTCTTCTGGTTAATATACAGTGCTGCATTGAGTGTGTGCTGAATTACGGGTGCTATCTGTGTGTCTGCATTGAGAAAAAATGAGAGGGGGAGAATAAATGTCCATGCAGCGCAGAGCCTGAATGAAATCCGTCGGTAAACGCATACAAGTTCACGTACATTTATTCAGATATTCGCAGGATCTCTCCGTTTTCTCCTCCAAGCATCGGCATCGGGGTTTGAAGTGGTCATGCCTTTTGTTTTAATTTGGGAGACGAGACTGCGGAGCCATTTGCACGATGATGATGATGATTCACGACTGGACGGAGTTTAAAAAATGAGGAAGCATTTTTTTCTAAAGATACTAAAAAGATAGAGGAGAGGCCTCGTCGTCCCGCAGGCCGTGGGTCTGTGCATGGGAAAAGCGAGAAGAAAGGAAGAAAAAACGAGCCTGATGAATAAAAATCGAGTGAAATGGAGCACGAGACACGCGCGTGGGGAAATATGGACCATATCAATAATGACGGCGGTGTGCGTGAGAACCAGATCGATCCGAACAAAATGAAGCACTTCGCCTCTTGAGCATTTAAACTGATATTTTTTTATTTGCAATTTAAAGGAGAGGGGATTCCCGTGCTTTTTGAGAGTTGCAAACAGCGCTCAAGTTCCATGCAAGTTCTCCTCTCCGCCTTCTTTTGATTCCTTTGATTGTTTTACTACTTTCTTTTCGGCGGGTTTGAATTATTTTTGATCCGGATCCATAGCGTTGATATTATTCAATGGAATTATGTTATCAGTTACCGGTTTTGCCTCTAGACAGGCCGGTTCCCAAACATGTTCTCAGCCGGAGGGGAGCCATTAGTTTCAGCTCCAGTTCCTCTTTATTCGGAGCCCCCGACCCGCGGCAGCTGTCACAGGTAAAGAACAAAACATTCTGGCTGTGTGTCAAAACCTAGCGAGCTGCCTACCTAGAGAATCAGACGCGCGTTTCGAACGTTGTTTCGAATCATTTCCTAGCATCCGAACTATTCGAATGTACGGAACGCGCAAATGATGCTCAAAAAATTTGAATTTAACAAACAGTTCTGGTTCCGATGTAATAGAAGTACTCTATTACTGCAGATTTAGTGCTTTTAAAGAAATATCTGGAGGAAGGAAATGCAATGGTGCTTTTATTGCTCTGTTATCAAATGACTTTCTAATGATTGATAAAGCATTAATTTAATTATTTTATAGAACACCGCAATATTAGTGTGTATCTAGTTAGTAACCACAATCTTAGATGCGAAAGTAATTGGCGAATCTGTTTAATTCAGAAGCCATTGACTGATTCATAGATTCACTAAATAGAACCGGATGGTAAGAGTCATTCTCTAGAGATTCGGATATGTTTCGTGATGCAGATTCACACTGTTTTCGCAAGGTATTCACGTTCGCGAACTGTTAACGCAACCGGTTTTCGGTTCTCATCCCTACTATGTAGGCAGCTTGCAAGGTTTTGAGACGAGGCCCAATTTCTGTCCATGCTCAATTATTCTTGTGCTTGTTCGGGGTCTTGATTTATTTACTCAGAAGTCCCCAAGTGTCAGGGCTTGACAAGAGACAGCGTTATTTTCCCTAATTGTCTGTTGTCGCTGTCATACTGCGGTGTTGGCAACACAAAATATGTTTTGTTGTCCCTTTGGGCCACATGCTGACAGTCTTTTCAGGCTGAAAGTGTGTCACTCTCCCCCTCACACACACACACACACACACACACACACACACACACACACACACACACACACACACACACAATGTTTGAATTTGTTGGGGATTCTCTTGGACAACCCTCTTGCAACTTGTTACTCAGTGTCCACTGGGGAGATTTAAGGTGTTTCTCTGCTACTCTAAGAAGCTGAGTGATTCATATGTTGCTTTTAACCCCTGTGAAGCCTGAAATAATAGTCAGAAAAGTGTGTTTTTTAAAAAACGAAACTGTTTATTGAACCTTTGGTTAACAAGGTTGTGTATATGTGTGTTTGTATCACTTTGTGAGGAAGAAAAATACCTCAAAGACCCAAACTGAGCGAAATATACAATTTATATGGACACAATAGAATTTTCGTGGCTTGTAATGTAATTGAATGAATTTTTTTTATAACAGAATAGCAGACTACTTGCATACGATGCATATTAGTATCAGTTGTCACTAGTTTTATGACTTGAACTACTAGTGTTTTCACAACGTGTCATCATTCGGCCATATTGGCCGCATTGGACGTAAACAATGCCACTGAACCGAATGAAACTTGAATGAAAATGGTCAATTATTGTCATGTTTTGAGCTGTACTAATTGGTCGGACTGGGAAAAACATTTGTAGTGCTATAGACTGCCAAAAGTTATAACAAATCAAAGAAAACAGTGCAAAAAGCTGTCTGAGGAACAAAAGGCGTTTGTGGTTGGCCAAACTGAACCAGGATTTCTAGGGCAAGAATCTTGACAGCATTTGTTTATTCTTATTTCCAGTCAGGTTGATGAAATATTAGGTTTATATCTTAATTAATACTGCTTGTAAGTATCTTTACCACCCATTAGCTTTCAAAATATTGCACCCTTTCCTGCTTACTAAGTCCTCTCACGATTTAGCAGCTTCCACACGTGTTTTTCCGTGGTTTAGACAGCATAAATTAGCAGAACAATGTATTCAGTATTACCTAAACCATGCAATCCTTCCTGTTGTTTACATCCGAGTATCGCCAATATGGCCGCGCATCCGGGTAAGGCTAAGAATTGCTAAAAAATGATGTCAGAAGATGTAGCAGATGTTTGTGCAACAGGTTTGATCATAATTTAAAGGCTTTATACAGTAAGCTTTAAAGGGTTAAGTTGCATTGCTTCTTTCAGCCATGTTGAAACAGATGTAAAGTGTTGCTTGCTTTTTAAAATAAATATAAAGCCATGAAGCAGTAAAACGGTTGCTTGCGCATTGAGTAATATAATGCTATCACATGCTAGATATCGGGTATAAAGGCGGTGTATACGCTTTTAACGCAAACCGTAATCTATCATCGGCCTGTACTGAATCTTTAATGAGAGATAAGGCATATCTCCAGGTCAAAGGATTGTCACTCACTGTACTTGATAAAGTACATGATAAATTCACTAGTCTTGCAGCAAGCTTGCACAGTGAGAGATAACATGCTTAGCTAGTGAAAGAAACCCTGCAGGGCTCAGAGGCCCAGAATTTAAGATGTAGTCAGTCAATAATAAGGGTCATGTCACCAAGCAACCGCTTGTATTGGGAGTTAGATTAGATAACCCTTCTGTCCAGTGTATTGCCTCAACTGCCCCTGGTTGTCTGAGTCAACCAGATGCTATCAGCATCTCTTGAGTCAATCATATGCAAATGTATTTCTGCTACTGCTTTTCTAGTCAAACGAGTGATTGCTGAATGGCTGGACTTGTTGTAAAGAACAACAATAAGCGCATTAGCATTGTATCATAGATTTTCCTGACTCGCTCTTAATGCTAACAGGTGTTCTGCCAGCGGAATAATTGTTTCCCTTGGTTTTTAATACAATTTTGAGGTCCACTGGGAGTTTGACCCAGAATGCATCGAGACCTATTTGCCTCTCTTAATGGCATTGCTTTGGCAAGCTTTGTGCAAAAAGCATTTGTCCCTTATCTCTGTCTGTTGTACTGCATGCATGAAAGCCCAGCAGCTACAACCGCCTTTTCTAAAAACACAATGCCTGACTAAGTGCCTCCCAGAGAGCTCGCTCTGAAACCCACCAAAGCTCTGCCTGGATTTTCGCTGGAATTTCATCCGTGGGTGGAATGTGGGATAGACCCGGAGCGGCTCTTGGCCCTTGACAAGTCCAGGCCTTTGTGCTCCCTCTGTACGGAAGGGGCGCGTATTCAGGATTTCTGTGGTGACGAATAAACCGGTCACATTTGCCAGTGCAGCCACTTCGAACAACCTATCTATGTAAAGATGAGAGCCTGGCCTTAGATTTGTAGTTGTACCAAGTTAAGGCTATCATTTCTAGTCATGTCGTATGTATAGTCAGTTACAATTATTCAAGACCTTGTTAAATTGCTCAGTCTTCTTCCCCGTGTTGATGTAGGCTTTAGAAACATCACATTCATGAACTGTGCAAGCTGTTATTTCTAGTCGTTCGCAGTTTGGTGTATTTGGTAGGATAGTAATGTATAGTCCAAGATGAGTCATCAATATTTTTGCTCTGCTCTTCTTAAAAGAGAGTGTTAGAATTCTATAATAAATATTTATTAGTAGTAGTCACTACTGCTGCTATCAGTAGGCCACTACTATCTCTACAACTATAGTACTAATAAATGTTAATATTGTTGTAAATGGCATCATGTACATATTTAAAATGTGTATATATATATGTATATATATATATATATATATATGTAGCATTTATAATAATACCACTGGTGCTGTTTACTATGATAATAGTAACATTATTATTATTATTATTATTATTATTATTAGAAAATGATTTTTTGTTATTATTATTATTATTATTATTATTATTAATAGTTATATAAATTGTAAATTTTATGCAAAAAATAATAAAAATAATTAATATTTATATTAACATTGTAAATCGCAGAGCTGTTTACACAAAATATACATTGGAATATATTATTGTTACTATTAATATTTTATCCAAACAGCAACAGTAATAATATATGTTAATATTATGTATAATGATTGTGTACACACACACACACTATATATATATATATATATATATATATATATATATATATATATATATAATATATATATATATATATATACATACATACATACATACATACATACATACATACATATACTACCAGTCAAAAGATTTAATGTCTCTTCTGCTCACCAAGCCTCAAAGTACAGCAATAGCAGTAACATTTTTAATATTGTTACTATTTAAAATAACTGTTTTCTATTTGAATATATTTTAAAATGTAATTCATTCCTGTGATTTTTTTTTTTTTTTTTTTTTTTTTTTTTTTTTAAAGCTGAATTTTTAGCAACATTACTCCAGTCACATGATCCTTCAGAAATCATATTCTGATTTGCTGCTCAAAAAACATTTATTATTATTATTATTATTATTATTATTATTATTATATTGAAAACAGCTGAGTAGATTTTATTTCGGGTTTCTTTAAATAGAAAGTTCAGAAGAACGGCATTTATCAGAATTATCACTTTTGTTCAATTTAAAGCATCCTTGCTAAATAAAAGTGTTAATTTCCAGACTTTTCAATTTTTTTTTCTTTAAACAGTAAAAATATATTTTGGATCAAATACTGTAAATGCAGGCTTGGTGAGCAGAAGAGACAAATCTTACTGTTCAAAAACTTTTGACTGGTATAAAACATTTATTATTATTATTATTATTATTTGAAATATTTATATCTGCTAGAAGTTCAATTTTACAGAGAATGCAAGCATATATTAATGACTTTAAAGCCAACAGACAGACTAAAAGCTACACAACTTCATGGTTTAAAAGTGGTTTCCTATGTCATGCCATTTAAACAGAATAACGTTAAACCACAGTTTTCAGCTTTACTAAAATTAAGAATGGTTTCTGTGCAGTTGGGAATAAGAGGGTGTTTTACCATCTCCATGCATCAGCCATAAAGCACAGCATTCAACAGATTGCTGTGTCACAAACAGTGCCTCAGAGCTAGAGCAGCAGCAGTAGCATTTTAGACGGTTATACGCACACTTTGCAGGCTCGTAGAGCCAGGGCAATTATCTTTTTGTAAACACTGAATTTTTGTGTTCATGCAGTCATAAAACATAAGTGACTGTTGCAACGCTCGTGTGTGTGTGTGTGTAGGTGCCCCTCGCTGCTGTGTTTGTTAGGCTACCATTGCAGAGGGAGATAGTTAAGCATGTGCCTGGACTCTGGGGGCAGTGGTTTGGGCCGCAGCCAACATCACAGATGGCCAGGATCTCTCGCTCTCTATCGTCATTCTTCTCTTCACTCTTTTTCCCCTCTCAACTTCTCCCACACTTGTTTTTCTCAAACATGCTTTTTGTAAACCGACGAACGGCTTCCCAAAAGCCGAGGGTGTTGCGATATCACTCACAGGCTTCGTGTTTTTTTGCAGCGTTACACATACATCCGACCCAAACCTACTTTAAAAAAATCTATTGTGTTTTGTAATTGCACCATGCGTTCTCAAGCAAGAATCTCAATAGTATGACGTACTTTCTAGCAGTTGCCATGTCTCTGATGTGCCTGCGCTCGTGATTCACACACTTATTCATGTGCTGCATTACTTTACTGCGTCAATGACTTATCAGCAGCTCGACAGCATGTTTTTGCCATTTAGGCAGAGCAGCCCGTTCCCGAGCGGCATGTGAAGCATTGCGGTCCTCCGGTGTGTCCGCCATATCTGTGGGCTCTCGCTGACACCGTTGGCATCTAGTTTGCAAGTGGAGAGCCAGAGGTATACCACATCATTCTGTGTGTGTGTGGGGCTGGTAGGCCAACATGCTTGCTTGAATTGCATTTGTTGGAGGCCATATCAGCCGTGTTTGGTGGTGCAGACAGGGCGAGGAGGAGTTTTTTTTTTTGAAGGAGTTTGTTTATCTCACTCATGCGATAAGGTTTTTTTTTGTGCAGTGTTGTTAGACTGACGTAGTTTCAGGATGTGGTAAGAATGTGGAGGGAGCTGTTCGGTTTTCAGTATTTCACAACTTGCTGCTGGTGTGTGTAAATGTGTGAGTAACCCTTGCACTGCCGAGACTGCTTTCACATTCAGCATTAACTTTCGGTTGCATTTGCATTCCCTGTGTTTATAGTTTGTTTTTTTTTGCTTTTCGGATCAATAGGTTTTAAAGATGCAGGTTGAATGGAGGCTCATCAGGATGGCGGATCTTGTGTGTTGAAGTATTGCGTTCGGTTGGAAATGACGCAAATCTCCACCCTTGTTGACAGGCGTTCAGTATCTCACTTGAAAGCTTTTCTTGCACTGTCCTGATGTCATTTCCCTTACATATGGGCCTCTTGAGATCTTTCATTTGGGTGGATGTTTGGGTGGCATTAAACACTGGCATGTACTTTTCTTATGTAATCCTTATTCTTGATGTTACTCATTATTTCAAAACTGTTTAATGCTTGTTGATGATTACATACGCTACCAGTCAAAAGTTTTTGAACAGTAAGATTCAAGCTAAATTTAGAATTAGTAGTATTTCAGGTTTCTTTGAATAGAAAGTTAAGAAGAACAGCTTTTGTCTGAAATATAAATCTTTTGTAACATTATAAATGTCTTTATCATCTTTTGAT
Organism: Cirrhinus molitorella; assembly: GCA_033026305.1. Lineage (NCBI taxonomy): Eukaryota > Metazoa > Chordata > Actinopteri > Cypriniformes > Cyprinidae > Cirrhinus > Cirrhinus molitorella. The sequence goes on along the minus strand of CM065140.1, from coordinate 20,860,808 downwards.
CAATAAAAAACATCCTTGCTAAGTAAAAGTATTGATTTCTATAAATTCCAATTTCTATAAACTCCAAGCTTTTAAATGGTATGTAAAACATTACAAAAGCTTTTTATTTCAGATAAATGTGGATCTTAGAATCTTCCTGTTCATCAAAGAATAACGAAAAAAATGTATTCAGCTATTTTAAATATTAATGATGATAATAATAATGAAAAAAAAAAATTCTTGGACAGCAAATCAACATATTAGAATGATTTCTAAAGGATAATGTGACACAGAAACAATAATGTGACAGAAGTAGTGATGCTGAAAATTCAGCTTTGAAATCACAGTAATAAATTACATTTTAAAATATATTCAAATAGAAAGCAGTTATATTAAATAGTACAAATATTTTACAATAAATGAAGGCTTGGTGAGCAGAAGAGTCGTCTTTAAAAAAAACAAAATCTTACTGTTCAAAAACTTTTGACTTGTAGGGTATATTGAGGTTGCTATTAGTTGATTAATATATATAAGCAAAATAATATTTAGTTTGGGTGGATGTGTGAGTGGCATTTCTGCAAAAACGATCCCTCGCGTTGAGCTCTGTTTGGTTTGTCGACTCCATTGTTGGCTCAACGCAGTGACCGTTGAATGTCATGTCACAATATAACACTGATTCACTTCCTGTCACATTAATCCTTGTTACACCACAAAACGGCCATCAGCAAATTGTGCTGCCGTCTAGCAGTAGGGCTACCGGATCTGCCTTTGAGAACGCCGAGTTCTGTTACACAACGTTTTGGGTAGTTTAACTGTAGGAGGGACTGCAGGTTTGACACAGTTTACTGGTATTGCTTAATAGTTCATGCAAAAATGTCATCGTTTTCTCACCTTCATGTTGTTCCAAACATCTATGACTGTATTTCTTCAACAGAACATGAAAGAAGATCTTTTTAAGAAAAACATTGAGAGAACTTTTAAGAACAAAACAACTATGTATAGTGTAGGTGTACCTGAACTAATGAGTTGCACATAAGAAGGTATCTTAAGGAAAGTTTCAGCTGTTTTTGTCTATACAGTGAATGTCATTGGGTCTAAAACTACTTTGGACCCCATTGACTTTCACTGTATGGACAAACAACTTTTTTATGAAGGAAGTCATACAGGTTTGGAACAACATGAAGAAATTGAATATAGTGCAAGTGTGCTTAATTTCCATTGTATAGGTATTGCAGGTGTACTTAATAAGTTGGTCCCATTCTTGAAAAATACAATGAATGTCATTCCATTGACATTCATTGTATGGACAGATACTTTTTTAATTAAAAAAGTCATACAGGTTTGGAACAACATGAAGAAATTAAATATAGTGCAGGTGTCCAAAAACAACTTTGGACCCCACTGACTTCCATTGTATGGACAAAATAAACTTTTTTTATATAGAAAGTCATACAGGTTTGGAGCAACATGTGCCGGTGTGCTTAATAAGTTGAACACAATGAGACATCTTAACAAAAGTTGACTTTGGACCCCACTGACTTTCCTTGTATCGACAAAAAAAAAAGGTTTTATGAAGAAAGTTATACAGGTTTGGAACAACATGAAGAAATTGAATATTGTGCAGGTGTACTTAACTAATAAGCTGCACACAAGATATCTGGAAGAATCCTTCAGCTGTTTTTGGTCTGTACAATGAATGCCATTGGGTCTAAAACAACTTTGGACCCCATTGACTTTCCACTGTATGGGCAAAAAATAAAAAAAATTTTGTGAAGAAATTCATACAAGTTTGGAACAACATGAAGAAATTGAATATAGTGCAAGTGTGCTTAACTACTAAGTTGCACACAAGAAGTTATTCTGAAGAATGTTTCAGCAGTTTTTGTCAGTACAATGAATGTCACTGGGTCTAAAACAACTTTGATATATTGCAGTCATACTTAAGTTGGTCCCAAGAAATTATCTTGAAAAATGTAATGAATGTCAGTGGGTCCAAAATAACTTTGGCCCCATTGACATTTATTGTAAGCACAGAAACTTTTTTGGACCCTATTGACTTTCATTGTATGGACAAAAAAATTATGCAGAAAGTCATAAGGTTTAGAACAATGTGAACAAATTGAATGTTGTGGAGGTGTACTTAACTAATAAGTTCCACACAAGAAGATATTTTATAGAATGTTTCAGCTGTTTTTGTTTATACATTGAATTTCAGTGGGTCCAAAACTAATTTGGACCCCACTGACTTTCATTGTATGGACAAAATAGCCCCCTTTTTTTAATGAAGAAAGTCATACAGGTTTGAAGTTGCACACAAGAAAATATCTTAAAGTTTAAGGTGTTTTTTCTGTGCAGTAAATGTCAATAAATGACTTTCATTGTATGCAAAAAAGTCACACAGTCATACAGGTTTGGAACCACATAAAGAAAGGAAAGAAAGCGCAGGTGTATTTAACTAATAAGTTAGTTTATATTGCGACCTGACTGACTCTATAACCTGCACAGTAAAAACAGCGTTTATGGCTTGGCACTTACAGGAATGTGCACTACCGTTATCCAGCATCTCACAGCATGGTGCTATAACTCATGAGGAAGCTTTGAATTTATGAGCCCTCTCCGAGGCCTGTTCCTTTAATCTGAGTGAGTTTAGAAGCATGACGTCGGATAAGGTTTAATGGGAATCTGTCTGGCTTCCTCTTTTGTTTGCTTGTACTGTCATGAACCCACTCCCTTTTTTTTCTCGCCTGCAATTAGACGAGAGGAAGAAATAAGTTAGAACTTGACTATAAACTGACCGTTATCACTTTCAGGAAAAAAAAAAAAACGCACATAGCCAGATACGTGCTTGGGGAAAAGAACCCTGCGAACCTGTGGCACACCTGACCTGAGATGACCTTATTGTACTGGCCTGTGTAGCATTTCAAACTCAACATAAAATATTTTTTTTCATAGTAAGTAGACTTTACATGGGCCCTATGATTTCCATAATGCAGAAAACGCAGCCAGAATCGTGAAATCCAGTCATAAAAACGGAATTTACTGTATTACGCTGAATGGCACGGAATTTGCCAAATTTTGGATGAATAAATCAGAAGTAGGTCAGTACACTTAAAAGGCTATATGGACTGATATCTGTGAATATTAAGCTGCATAAAGACTATTTAAATATGAATCCTGCATGTTCTGCATGTCTCTTTCATTTACAACATATACTGAAGCGCGTGTGACGTTTTCAGTTTCCAGCATCTGCCGTCTCGATATATGAGTACATGAATATAATCTCTAAAACTGCTCACTTTGTGAGCATTTTACAGTTTTTTTTTTTTAGTAAAACTATCATCGTCATAAACAAGCAGAAACTTAAAGGTCCCTGTCCCTGTAAAGCAACCTGTCAAAATAAAAGTTCAGTTTCACTTGAAGAAACCATGACACAATATTACGTAATCTAATGATAGTACTACTTCTACTAATAAAATTATCAAAACATTATTTGTAAAGGAATATTTACAAGGAAAAATGGTATTTAACCAAATAAATTAATGAATGAAATAATAATACATACACACACACACATATATATATATATATATATATATAAATGGAACCCAGAAAAATTATGGACAACAGAATTTGGTAAAAATAAAACTGAATTTGAGGGGCAAAAAAACATACATGGGGTCTTAAAAATGTAAATACACCACACATTATTTCTTAAAAATAAAATATTATATATATAATTTTTTTTTTTTTTTTTTGGTAAAATTAATAATTTAGAGTTGTTTTTTTTTTTTTTTTTTTTTTTTTTTGATGATTTAATGTTTAATGAAGTCTTAAAATGGAATCCAGAAAATTAATGGACAACAGAATTTGGTAAAAATATTTTGAGGGCCTTAAAATTTACTTTTTGTTGAACTCTAACTTTTTTTTTTAACTAAATAATGTTGTAAGTATCTTTATTTCAATTAATTAGACATGCTTTTGATGAATAAAATTGAATTTGAACATTAAACCAGAGTCTAGAAAAATTAAAATGAAAAAAATAAAATTTGGGAGGAAAAAACTGATTTCATTAAGGTTTAACGGATTTCATCAGTTAATTTTTTTTATATACATATAGCTGCAGGAAATTAAATGTAAAAATGATATAGAACTACACACATTAATGTTGATATCGATTAAAGTATAAGTCAAATATTGTATATATTCATAAAACTAATTGTCAGCTACAAATTTTGTACTGTTTTTTAGTGATTTCATTAAAAATATACTGTCTATTGACAGTAATGTAAAACATAAATCTAAAATCCTAAAGTCCACTGATCTTAAAAATAGGCTTTTTTTGTATAAAAATATCATTTATTTCTCTTTTTGCTTTTCATTTTTTGATTAAAAAAGTCACATGTTGGCCATCCAAAAAGCATCTCAGATGGCAAGGTTGTAAATGTGGTACTGATAAGAGCAGATTCTGGTTTTTGGTCCAAACCCTGATCTGTAACAACTGTGGTGTTGGCAGACCTTGGACTAGTATCAAACAGATCACTCAGAAACCTAGAATTGTTTGTTTCTGTTCGGGCTGTGTTACATTGACGAAATGAAGCCCCTGACTCCCCTCATGACGTGCCGCCAGGGTTTTTGTTTGGACCCGGCCCTGAGAGCTGAGAGCACAGGGTCAGGAACAGGAGCCTCATGAGGACCACGTCATGCTCTCCATCATTACACTTCCTGTGTTTGACTCAGGAATCCACAGCTGTGATGGCCCCTCTCTCAGCCGTTGCGCTCTTTTGCTCTTGAATGCAAATACGCAGATCGTCAGCTGTGCTGTTTATTGGACATGTGACCCAACTCCCATGTCATTGATCTCACATTTACATGAGTGCCAGTAAGTACTGGGAGAAACATTCAAAGCAGAGAGGATGTTGGGTTTTGGACACAGCGGTGGGGTTTTCCCGGGCTGTGATAGGAATGATATTTGATTGTGGCGCTCGTTCCACACCGTCTGCTATCAGCAGGCTTGAATGTGTCTCACTTCTGTGAAACGGGGCCGTTAGTGTCTTTTGAGTTGCGAGAAAAGTCTGTTTTCTGTGACTGTGGTTTGCGGGGGTTCAGCTCATCCAACTTGCCGTTCTGCTATTTATGGAAATGCTTCTCCGCAGATAGATGTGGTGATGTCACTGCTGAGAGAGGCCAACTTTGGTCTGAGAGAGGGAGCTTGTTACACCTGTTCCTAAAATGAGTCCAAGCCACGCTTAAAACCTGAAAACACACGCTTTTGGCTTGTGCTTAACAATAGATTTACTTCATGTTGTTAAAAATTGCAGTATTTCATTAATAAAATTAAAGTGAAATGGCGTTTGCAGCACATTTTAATAGTGTAACGTGAATATTGTACAAAAGTGTTTTTTTTATTTTATTTTTTTTTTTAGTTTTTTTACAGTCCAACACATTTTACATTTAACCATTTAAATTATCGATTTTATATATATTTTTTATATAAATTATTTATTTTCTATAATATTTAGAATGGATGTATAGAGAAAGAAATATTTGATTTTATATAGTTATTTAAATAAACAATCATTTGAATTATTGATTTTATGCAAGTTTTATATATTTTTTATATAAATTATAATTTATTTTCTATCATATTTAGAATATTTATAAAAGAGAGAGAGATTTGATTTTATATGATTATTTGAATAATAAATACTTTAAAATATTGATTTTATATAATTTATAGGTTTCTTTAAAAAATTATAATTTATTTTCTATCATATTTAGAATAAATATATATATATATATATATATATGAGCGAGAGAGAAGGAGATTTTGGTTAATTTTAATAATACTTTGATACATTTAATACATTGAGATATATATTATACACACACACACACAAAATGTATTATAGTAAATAAAATGTATAAATGTGTAATGCAAGTATCACTGATTCCAACTAATTTAACTATTGAATATAACTATTCAACATTACAGTATAGTTGAGAGCTATCACTTTAACATTTATTAGACTTTATAAAATAACTTCTAATCTAAGTGAACTTGAAACAATCTTCACAACAACCTATTATAATAAATGGCATACATTTGGGTTTGAATATGATACAGCGCTTTAATATAGGCCTAATACAGCTACGATCACAGTATAACAGCTGACAGGACAGGTACATTTGTTTTCACCGACATATGGCCTGACAACATATCATCTGACCACAGTTCACTTATGTTCTACTGAAGCTCCTCACCACCGAAACCGTTTCCGCACTCATTTGGCTCACGTCTGGGGCTGAAGTAAAGTTGGAGTGCGCATCTGAAAAGTCTCCTGTTTGAGATATGCTCATAATGATGCTTTGTGCATCTAAATAAATGCGAGTTGGAGTGGGGTGGCCAAACCTAGCTCCGCCCATGCGTTAATTGTGTTAAATATTTTTAACGTGTTAAAATGAAAAAAAAATTATTGCCTGTGTTAACTCACTCATTTTTACAGTACTATATATATTTATATATATATATATAATATATATATATATATATATATATATATATATATATATATTTTGATTGGGCTGAGGATTTTAGCTTTTGAAGTAAGCTTTTGAGTTTGAAGTAAAAGTATTTGATAGATGTATAATATGTGTTGAGAGCATTCACTCAGTATCATTATCTCATTTTTGACCGAAATGGTTTTCAGGGGGTTTTGCATCTGAACTCTTCATATATATACATACAGTTTACATAGTGACTAGCTGGAAAAAAAAGATTAAAAATAGACCTTGCTTCAGATGTGCTCTCGAACCACATTCTTATAAGAAGCAAGTCCTTGAGGTCACCAAACTGCGAATGAAAAATAAATATGCTCCATGATGGCGAGCACACATCTTTGATTACAAGGCGGCAGAAAAGCTGACAGTGTTTTATTTAGAAAATAAAGCATACAGTCTGCTCTCTGCACTGCTGATAAGGAGACTCTAACACGCTCTCCTCCTGCCAGCCCCTCCCACCATGTGCGTCAGTAGCTCTGCTGGTGTGGTTGGCTGTTGCTAGGTGGCTGTGTGTGAGTGTGTGGATGGAGAGAAAGAGTGAGAGAGAGACATTTAGGGCTAACACGGGCAGCTTGTTGAAGTGTGTGTGCGTGTGTGTACAACTAAGACAGCTGCACTAAGCTCAGCACGCATTCTGTCTGGGCCTTGAGCTGGTCTCCGGCCATCTACAGTCTCACACACACACACACACACACACACACACACACACACGTACGCAAATCCATACACCCACATACTGACATACACTGTAACACCTGCACACAAACTCACACAGAGACTATGAGCCACAGTTTTCGCAAGGTCCAATGGGAATAGCTCTGATTTGGTCTATAATCACGATTCTTGTCAGATGGATTTTGTCTAAGGTAGGTTTCGGTGGATTTCCTAGTTGGCTCGGCTTTTATTACGCGATAACTCTTGACAACTGTTCTCCGTCTGTTTTTGAGAGCAAACTAACTCCGTTAATAGGCCGAACATTTTGTCATGCGGATCTAGATCAGATACAGATCGTGACTTCCAGATAACTTCACTCGGAAAGTTGCTCGCGTGGGGCTTGCTAATCAAGTAGTGATTATGAGTCAGCAAGGAAACCCCACCGAACCGCATACAGTCCCATGGCTCAAGCCATAGCAGTCACCTTGGGAAGAGTGAATTAATTTTCCATTTGGTTTCTTTGAGTATTTGATTTGCTTTCGTGGAGTAAACGGAACAATGTAGGCTTTTTAAGTTTAATACTGGTATAGTAAAATATAGTGTTTTGTTTCAGAAATAACAATTGCAGTGTAATACATTTTTTTTTTATAGTTATACCCTTTGAAGTTGTGACGAAACTGAAGTACCAACAGAGCTTTGTGTCAGTATTGTGATGTACAGTCAAGGTCAAAATTAAAATTTAAAATCTGCAAAATGTTAATTATTTAACCAAAATAAGAGTGATCATACAAAATGCATGTTGTTTATTTAGTACTGACCTGAATACGATATTTCACATAAAAGATGTGTACATATAGTCCACAAGAGAAAAAAAAGTTGAATTTATAAAAATGACCCCGTTCAAAAGTTTACATCCCCTTAATTTTTAATACTGTGTTGTTACCTGAATGAGCTGTGTTTTTTTGTTTAGTGATAGTTGTTCATGAGTCCCTTGTTTGTCCTCAACAGTTAAACTGCCTGCTGTTCTTCAGAAAAATTCTTCAGGTCCCACAAATTCTTTGGTTTTCCAGCATTTTTGTGTATTTGAACCCTTTCTAATAATGACTGTATGATTTTGAGATTCATCTTTCACACTGAGGACAACTGAGAGACTTGTATGCAACTATTACAGAAGGTTCAAATGCTCAAGACCAAAAACCATGCATTAAGAGCTGGGGGTGAAAACTTTTGAACGGAATAAAGATGTGTACAAATTTCTTATTTTGCCTAATAATAATAATAATAATAATTATTATTATTATTATTATTATTATATATATATATATTTTTTTTTTTTTTTTTTTACTACTGCCCTTCAGAGGCTGCAGAAGATACTTGCATGTTTCCCAGAAGGCAAAATTTGTTAAATTTACCCTGATCTTCAAAATCAAAACGTTTTCACTCCTGGCTCTTAATGCATGGTTTTTCCTTCTGGAGCATCAGTGAGCGTTTGAACCTTCTGTAATAGTTACATATGAGTCCCTCAGTTGCCCTCAGTGTGAAAAGATGAATCTCAAAATCAGTCATTGTTGTAAATATGTAAACGCATTGTATGTAAAATATCTTATGCAGGTCAGTACTTAATAAAAAATAACTTGCATTTTGTATGATCCCTTTTATTTCGGTAAAATAGTAAACATTTTGCATATTCTGAAAAGGCGATGTAAACTTTTGACCTCAACTGTACATCATGATGAAAAAAAATGTACTTTGTTCTGTACGTTAGATTGTGGTTTGGTTGCTTTGGCTTTGGGATAAAATGATTACTTAAGTAATTTGATTCAATTCTGCATGAAATGGAAGTTCTTGTTCCTGTATTGTGGGCTGACTTTAACAGATCGTTCTGAAAAGAATGAATCATTTGCAATAAGATTAATAGCTAATCCAAAAAAGAAAAAAAAAAAAAAGTAAACCTGGATAAATTCTAAAAAGACATGCCAATATAACAATATTCAGTGATTAAATTGCCAATAAATGCCAAAAATTTAGTTGATTCACACCAAAAAAAAGTAATTTGACTTTGCCTTAACAGATCATGTGATTGAATAATGGAATTGCACAGGATAGTTCACCCCAAAATTAAAATTGTGTCATTAATTACATACCCTCATGTCGTTCCAAACCCGTAAGACCTTCGTTCATCTTTGGAACTTGAATTAAGATATTTTTTATGAAATCCAAGAGCTTTCTGACCCTGCATAGACAGCAACACAACTAACACATTTAAGGCCCAGAAAGGTAATAAGGACAATGATAAAATAGTGACATCAGTGGTTCAACCTTAATTTTATAAAGCTATGAGAATATTTTTTGTGCGCAAAAAAAAAAAAAAAAAAATTGAAACAATTTCTTCTCTTTAATGTCAGTCTTCGCTGTACGATTGCGACAGTACCACAACACATTTCTTTGTGCACAAAAAATATTCTTGTAGCTTTATAAAATTAAGGTTGAACCACTGATGTTTTAGCGATGTTCTTACTACCTTTCTGGGCCTTGAATGTGTCAGTTGCATTGCTGTCTATGCCGGATCAGAAAGCTCTCGGATTTAATCAGAAATATCCTAATTTGTGTTCCAAAAATGAACAAAAGTCTTATGGGTTTGAAATGTCCTGAAACATCCCAATGATTAGTCAAAAGAACTAAAAAGTTAATCTTGAAGTTGTTTTTGTCAGGCAAGCTGTGCAGTAAACAAAGAGGAACAAAGTGCTGCATAATTTTCCCACTGCCTTTTCCTGGATTAGTTTAAAGGAAGTGGTGATGGTGTTTTCCCCTGTTTGAAGGCCTCAGTCGAACCTCCAGCGGGAGACGGCGGTGTGGAGCGGAGTCTGCTGTGGTTGTGGCGCGTTACTGTGAAGTCTCTTGGTGAATTGATTGGGCTCCGTCCCTCTTCACACAAGCCTTTAACTTGTTTCGCATCCAAACGCTGTGTCAATAATTGGCTTGTAGGCCTGCTAACCTGTTCAAATAGACCCCTCAAAGCATTGCTAAAATTCCTCAAGAGCTTCGTAAAAGGTGGCAGTCGTGCCTTTTACCACCATCAAAGCAGACCTTGGGTTTGCTGTAGCAATAAATGCGTAGATTTATCAGTATTTGGATATGTAGATTTGATACCAATCAGGTGAAGTCGGTGACATGAAGGTTGCAGGAAAACTTCTAAGGAATAGTATCGCTAAACTTGGGAGTTTCTGGGTTTTCCCACCGGAGATGTTTCTGAAGTTTTTGCACTGCAGGTGGATTTGGCTTTGGGATGGAATGATTACTTGAGTAATTTAATTAAAGTCACGATTAAATGGAAGTTACAACAGAGAAAATGGTGGGGTTTAAACAGACTTAAATGATAAAAAAAAATGGCATACATCTCCAGAAAAATTTTATTATAATATTTTGAATAACACTGCAAAGCCATAGAAAAAAAGATATACATGGATGAATTGTTTACAATAAGATCTATAACATAAATTTACAAAATATACAGGCTGCATTTTAGTTTTTTTTTACCAACTTTAAATGCTGTGAGGGATTCTGGATAATATTATATTATGAAATACTATATTATATAAAAAGGTGTTTATAATATAAATGTTTAGTTCATTATATTGATTTATGTTTATCTAATAATGTTAATATCTATTAAATTACATATCTGTTGTCTATGGAAGCCTGCATCCACCACTGAATAAAACATAATAAAAGGAAATTCTGACTTTTTTCTTAGAACTGCGTGATACAAACTTGCAATTATGTTTTTTCTCAAAATTGTGAGATATAAACTAGCAGTTGTGATGAATAAAGTCAAGATAAACTTGCAACTGTGAGGAAAAAGTCAAAATTGCAAGATACAAATAGTTCTGAGAAAAAAGTCAGAACTGTGAGTTTATATCTCACAATTTTAACTTTATAACTATAATTATTTAAGTTTATATCATGCAATTCTGAGAAAAAGTCAATTGCCTGTTCATATCTCGCAGTTACAACTTTTTATAGTTATAGTGAGTAATAAAGTCAGAATCGTGAGATATAAACTTGCAATTGCGAGAAAAAGTCAGAATTGCAAGATACAAACAGTTCTGAGAAAAAAAGAGTCTAAATTGTTAGATTATATTTAAAAAGTTCGACTATTTCTCACAATTATATTTATATTATTCAATTCTGAGGAAAAAGTCAATTGCCTTTTTATATCTCACAATTCTGGCTTAATTTCTCACAATTGTGAGTTTGTATCACAATTCTGAGAATTGTAAGAATTGCGAGTTTGCATCATGCTATTCTAAGACAGTAAGTCAGAATTGTGAGTTAAAAAGTCGCAATTACCTTTTTTTATTTTTTTATTCAGTGGCAGGAGCACGCTTCCATAATTGTCAGCTATTACCAATAAATAAAAAAAAATACATGTCTGAAACTGATATGGTCCTTTACAAACCTTTAACAATGACACTGAATCAGACAATGCTGTAAGTGTAGATGGAGTTCCTCTAAAAAATGGCACATGTCAAACATTTGACAGTTACATATTAAAATTACGTAAATGGTGACAGCAGTTGTTTGTCCGCATTGTGAAAGCAAACGTATCACAATAGTCCATCTAGTAAACAGAGTTAACACACCCTGGATTCATTGTAAGAGATAAAATATGGAATGTTTTGCTTTTATGTCATTGTAGATAAATGTTCTCTTATGTAGATCTTACGTTCTTGACTGCTTGTCCAGTCATGAGTATGTGCTTTGTTTTATTATGATCAGAAGCAGCCATTCATTTGCCTTGCAAAGCCCTGCTATCATGGTGAAGTAGGCGTGACCACATGCATTTTTGAGACGCGAGATGTTGATCGTCTAAATAGTTTAACTGAGCGTGATGTCTCAATGAGGTATTTAAGAAACATCAGTGAATGACACATAAAAGAATGAATTGTTGAACAAACTAGCTGGATGGGTTTGAGTTCCAGGTTCGCCTGAGGCTATTGAGAGTCTCGTGTCAGGCAGACGCAACAGTGTTTAGATGACTAAGAAACTTTTGACCAATTATAAATGAGACAGAACATAATCTGGTTAGATTTTTGTGGCTAAATGTATTCTGGAATACATATTTCAGAGAAACTGTAGTAGGAGTAAATGGCTGTAGCTGTAGTAGTAATATGGCTAATATGTTTTTTTTTTATTTAAGGAATAGTTGACCCAAAAATTTTAATTCTGTCATTAATTACTCATCCTTATGCCGTTCCAAACCCGTAAGACCTTGTTTGTCTTCAGAACACAAATTAAGATATTTTTGATGAAATCCGAGAGCTTTCTGACCCTGCATAGACTGCAACGCAACTGACACGTTCAAGGCCCAGAAAGGTAGTAAGGCATCGTTAAAATAGTCCATAGTCCATAGTCCAAATTAGTCTGAGTTTGGCTTTTGCTAGCAGACTAGGCTTAGTTTGGAGTCTAAACCTCTTCAGTTTGTGTATTCAAGTTTAGTACTACTAGATCTTGTATCCTTTAAATCCTTTAGATCTATACATCCTTTAAAACCCTTTACAGGAGGCATTAAAATATAGGCTGAGGTATATTTATGCTACTTCCCAGTTAATTGTCTGAAGTAAATATTTACAGTTGAGGTCAAAAGTTTACATCCCCTTTCAGAATCTGCAAGATGCTACCTGAATGATCCACAGCTGTGTTTTTTGTTTAGAGATAGTTGTTCATGAGTCTCTTGTTTGTCCTGAACAGTTAAACTGCCTGCTGTTCTTCAGAAAAATCCTTTAGGTCCCTTAAATTCTTTGGTTTTTCAGCATTTTTGTGTATTTGCACCATTTCCAACAGTGTTGAACTTTTTGAATTTGAAGGTTAGGATCAAATTTCATTTCTTTTGTTTTCTGGGAAACATGCAGGTATTTTCTGTAGCTTCTGAAGGGCAGTACAAAAAAAAAAAAAAAAAAAAGATATTTAGGCAAAATAAAAAAAAAATTACACATCTTCATTCTGTTCAGAAGTTTTCACCCCTGGCTCTTAATGCATGGTTTTTCCTTTTGGAGCATGAGTGGGCATTTGAACCTTTTATAATAGTTGCATATGAGTCCCACAGTTGTTTTTACT